>CM047514.1:2052576-2080076 GCA_026122265.1 Ammodytes dubius | reverse complement strand
GAATTATTATTTTTTCCCTTAGAAAGGGTCTCATATATGTCCATATTTCTCCATATTTTGGACCAAGGCCTAGTGCCGCCATCTTGAAAGTGTCATAGTTGGAACGTCATCAGGTGCATTGTTTAAAATTTAGAATTGTTCTTGTCCTTGAAGGCCACTGTAGCTTCTGTTATTATTCTAAAGGGGTGGGGTTACCCAGGGAGCGTTGCATTCTAGAACTTTGTAGAACTTTCTTGATGATGTCATATTGCACCTTTAACTTTTGCCATTTCTATCACCTTTTTCTGATACTTTGAAATGCGAAGAGAAGCAACGTGGCGTGAACCCAGCTATTAGCTCAGCTGAGACAGATCTGAACAACACAACACACACACACACACACACACACACACACACACACACACACACACACACACACACACACACACACACACCACACACACACACACACACACACACACACACACACACACACACACACACACACAAAACAGAAAGACGAAACAGAAAGACGAAACAGCAAGAAAGAGTTTTTTTTACGTAAAATGACCTCAAAACCTTGTTAAGATTTCACCCTTGTGCATGCAGCTCCTTCACTGACTTAAAGCCCTACTTCACCGGTGGAAATATGAAGGTGTATTGAACTCTGAGGTCCTATGTAGTGTCATGGTTGTTGTGTCCTTGGGCAAGACCCTTCACCCACCTTGCCTCGAGTGAATGTCGATAGTTAGCTGCTGCTATCGGTGTGTGAATGTGTGTGTGTGAATGGTAACGTGGGAAAGGAAAACAGGTCTCCCTTGCAAAAGAGTCTCCGGTCTCAATGGGATTTCCCTGTATAAATAAAAGTTAAAAAAAAAGAGTAGTTTAAATTTTAGTTTAAATTCTGTAAATGTAACATTATCAACACAAGCATTTTCTTAAATTTACAATCTGCGAAGTGAAGACTTCAAATTAAAAAAAAACTTAAAATAAGACGACATAGACACAGAACTTTAAATTGAAAAACAACAAATCTCAAACTCCTCAAAAAATGATGTCGGTCAGTTTTCACGGAAGACAGGAGTGAAAAAAGTTAGCCAGGCAAAAAAAAGGATCACTTTATGTTATTTTATATAATGTTTTAAATTAACTAAATTCATCATATCCATTAAAGGGGCAGTGTGTAATATGACATCATCAAGAAAGTTCTACAAAGTTCGAGAATGCAACGCTCCCTGGGTAACCCCAACCCTTTAGAATAATAACAGAAGCTACAGTGGCCTTCAAGGACAAGAACAATTCAACATTTTAAACAATGCACCTGATGACATTCCAACTATGACACTTTCAAGATGGCGGCACTAGGCCTTGGTCCAAAATATGCAGAAATATGGACATATATGAGACCCTTTCTAAGGGAAAAAAAATAATTCAAAAATATTTTTTCAGCTATTATGCACTAAATTAAATGTACTTATGGATATTATAATTACTTTCAACAAAATCTGCTAGGAAATAAAAACCCAAAATTCTACACACTGCAGGTTTAATATATGTCAATTTATAATAAAATAATACAGAAGTATCCGACTCTGTGCACTTCTACTGTGAGTAAAATATTAACGAAGGAAATTCCGACACTTGCAAAATATTTAGGCAAACTTCTAAAATTCAACCAGGCGTAAAAATCTGTCAAGACACACGTTAATAAACTCATTTATAATAAATGAATAAACCTTTTAACAAATGTATCAACTCAGTTTCAACCTTGAAAGGTTCCTTAAAAAACAGACAAAAAACGAGTGGAACTTTAACCCTGCAGTGTGTAGAATTTTGGGTTTTATTTCCCAGCAGATTTTGTAGAAAGTAATTATAATATCCATAAGTACATTTAATTTAGTGCATAATAGCTGAACATTTTTTTTTTAATAATTTTTTTTCCCTTAGAAAGGGTCTCATATATGTCCATATTTCTGCATATTTTGGACCAAGGCCTAGTGCCGCCATCTTGAAAGTGTCATAGTTGGAATGTCATCAGGTGCATTGTTTAACATTTAGAATTGTTCTTGTCCTTGAAGGCCACTGTAGCTTCTGTTATTATTCAAAAGGGGTGGGGTTACCCAGGGAGCGTTAAATTCTAGAACTTTGTAGAACTTTCTTGATGATGTCATATTACACACTGCACCTTTAATTCATAAAACGTGATCTAACATCAAGGTAAATGGCAAATATGAACCGTATACAGCTCTGGAAAAAATGAAGAGACCACTCCAAATGTTCAGTGTCTCTCGTTTGACTATTTATAGGCATTTGTTTGAGTAGAATGAACATTTTGGTTTTATTTTATAAACTAGGCTACATTTTTTTTGTCATTAAAGAGCATTTTCAATAAGTAATGTAGAGATGAAGATTGAAGAAAAATCCAGACTGGTCTCTTCATTTTTTCCAGAGCTGTATAACTGTATATATTGCTTGTAATTAGGATAAAGTAAAACATCTGTTGAGTATTTTAACATATAAAATGTTTGATTGTGTTTAATAAAAATAAATAATAAATGCAGTTAGTCCAACCAGACCCACGAACACTGGCTGTGTAACAACAGTATGAACACCACACAAGGGTTAAATCTCCAATAATAAAGCACGTAAACTAGTTTCTATAAGAATCTAAATATATGCATCAAGAAAGACTAATACAAGTATTCATAAAACGTCTAAACAAAGCTGAAAATGTCTCTTGTAAGAAATAATAATGTTTTGTTTTTTCAAAGATTTTTTTTGGCATTTTCAAGCTTTATTAGACAGTACAGAGATAGGGAGATAGAGAGAGAGAGAGAGGGGGGGGGGATGACCTGCAGTAAGGTCCACGGGTCAGATTTGAACCCGCGACCACTGCAACGAAGGCCAGAGCCAATATGGTACACGCTCTATCCACTACACCACCAGAGCACCCCATAATAATGTTTCTTTAATAAAACAGATAAGTAAAATGCTTAGAATGACTATTTTCGCAGCTACTAATAAATAATTAAATTAGAATTTTGGGGTTTTTTTCCTAGCAGATTTTGTAGAAAGTAATTATAATATCCATAAGTACATTTAATTTAGTGCATAATAGCTAAAAATTTTTTTTGAATTATTATTTTTTCCCTTAGAAAGGGTCTCATATGTCCATATTTCTGCATATTTGGACCAAGGCCTAGTGCCGCCATCTTGAAAGTGTCATAGTTGGAATGTCATCAGGTGCATTGTTTAAAATTTAGAATTGTTCTTGTCCTTGAAGGCCACTGTAGCTTCTGTTATTATTCTAAAGGGTTGGGGTTACCCAGGAGCGTTGCATTCTAGAACTTTGTAGAACTTTCTTGATGATGTCATATTACACACTGCACCTTTAAGAGACATACAGTGAGAGAAACTACATAGTTAACATACTCAGAGCTCTTTAAAAAAGGTGCAGTGTGTAGTTTCAGAGGAGGGGGGATTTGTTTACATTCACAGAGCCTGCAGTAGTTTACTAAACATATTTTTCTCTACATGTAATTCTTAGTGTTGAATAATTCTATCATCATAAATCTAATTATTTTGAGGAACCTGGAACCAAATGTAAGACTAGAATATGTTTGTAAACCAAACTGTGGGCCCTGCTGCTGTAAACAAACAACAGTGAAACAGTAACTTTTCAGGAAGCTTTCTAACTTCAAACAGTGTTCCAGGGATCACATTTTCCTGTGAGGAAAGAAGTTTGTTTATCCAGTTATGAGAATATACCTTAGAAAAATGTTTCACTTCTCTGACACAGCCACAAAGTTACACACTGCAGCTTTTAAACATTAATAAATATCACTTGTTGACACAGCATAAGGTTATTTAATCCTTTTTAATCAAGTTAAGTTTCTCTGAAAAAAAGAAAAGACAGACAGACAGCAAACAGAACAGACAACAGTACAGACTTCAGACTTCGTACAAAGTGAAAACGCTAAACGACAAATGTGCAAAAAAAAAAAAAAAAAAAAAAGAGTCAAAATAAAAATACCTTTTCTTGTAAATAACTTGCTTTTTTTTTCTTTTTTTTTTACAAAACCAAGAAATGGAAAATTACAGACAAACTTAAAGTTAAGACCCATTTGCATCCAGCAGGGAAGTTTAAAAACAATGGAGTATGTTAATGTACAGCTCAAGTTTGTTTGTGCTTTTCGTTTTGCAAAAAAATATTCTTATTTTTTCTATTTGCTTAACATTATCGTGTGTTGTTGTGTGTGTGTGTGGTGTGTGTGTGTGTGTGTGTGTGTGTGTGTGTGTGTGTGTGTGTGTGTGTGTGTGTGTGTGTGTGTAACAGCCTGTTTTGTTTAGAGGTTATACAAGTAAATTCTGCCATGCCCTGTAAGTAAAATGTAATTCAATTAAAATAACTTCGTAACAAATGGGAGAATTCCATCAATTGTTCATTATTATAAACCAATTTCAATCAAAATCAAACCAGTCGCCATTTGAAATCAAAAAGTGATGTGAATTCTGCAAGAATAGGCCCCGAAACAGTAGTAGATAGTCATTTCAAAAAATACTCCATACATTTAACATAATATAAATGCCTTGGTGAATGTAGGTTTGTAGCCTGGCTTGTAATTCAATTGATTTATTGCTATTTTCTTATTTCTTCATTTTCGTTGTAATTTTGTCAATGTATTTTTCAGCTTTTTAACAACACACACACCACACACACAACACACACACACAACGCGCGCGCCGGCCTCACAATTCTCTATATATTATCTATACCGGAGCGTTTCAATTGAAATGTTATTTTGCGTAAAAGGCAAGAACATTTTTCTTCTGAATGGGACTGAGATCTCGAAAACCTGGTCTTGAACCTCAGCGACCAATTTATGATTGTCAAACGCTTTTTATTCAAACGCGCAATGGAAAAATATTTAAGTTTTTTTTTTCGAGCAATTTGGGCACTTTTGTTCGGGAAGAGAGAGATTTTGCAAAAACAAAATTCCATTTGTAATTATTTTTTTAAATGTTTAACAATGATTAGAACATTTTAAATTAACCGTGAAAGTTCAAGTAATTTTATTCAGAATTATTTGTACGTGTCAAGTAATTTATGTACGGCAATACTGACTAATTTTTGCTCCAAATGATAAATTCTACGGAATTTAAAATAACCGCACTTACAACTGTGGTGTGTGTGTGTGTGTGTGTGTGTGTGTGTGTGGTGTGGTGAAAAGAGCTCTTGGTATATTTCGTTTTAGAATTAAAACATCACTGCTACGCTGTTTGCGAAAAACCTAAAATATGTCAAAATAACGTTACAAAAATGTAGTTAATAAATAAAAAATTGCTTTTTTGAAACCAAAATGTGCAACAAAAAACAGATTATTTCCCCGTGTTTCATCGTAAATGCCTTTTCACTCAAAACCGCGGTTTCGGTTTCTATAACATCGCAATGTAAGCGCTTTTAAATAGCGGTATGCGATCAGTCATGCACTATAGCGTTGAATCTTACTGGGTGGATTTTTACCCTCGAAAAAATTAAATAAAAATGTGTATTGATTTGCTCAACATTTAGCTTTGATTTAAACAATGTCCTTAGAAACCTGTTAAGTAGAGTATACGCCATGTTAGTTGTTTGTTTTTTGTCTTTTGTTTGTGTGTGTGTGTGTGTTTGTGTTCCTTATACAAAAAAAATCCCAAAAATAAAGCATTAAAAAAAGAAGTGTGTATTGCATTTGTGTGAAAAGCTTGTATCTCCAATTGTAAGGAATTTTTTTGGTGTATTTTGAATTTTGTTCATGTTGTTCCTTCCGCTGCATAAAATCCTGCTGATATATTTCAACAAAATTCAACTTAACTTTAAAATGTAATTAAATTCTAGAACAATTTCCTCCATTCCACAATTGAGAATTTGTAGAGCAAGACCATGATAAAAGCTCTGGCAAATTCGAATTAAGATTAGTGTCTCAAACGAATTTTTCTGACGTCAACTGTACTTTGACGCAAAACAATGCATTTCTTTGAATTTAATTTGAATAAAAGGTACTTTGGAGAACAAGTTTTTCACCGGACAGCAGTAATTATATGCGTATTTTTTTTTTGCAAAGCCTGAATATTGTTTTCCTCCCACAAACAAAAAAATAAATAAAAAACTCGGCCAAAACAATTTGTTCCAACAAGGCCCCAATCCTCCGCCCGTCTTTTCAAAAGTGTTACCCGGGAATGGAGCATGTCGGCTGGGCAGAAACACAAAGCAGGAGCCGGCGAAAAGTTATGGTTCTTTTTGTATTGTTTTTTTTGTAATAAGAAAGGTTATGGGTTTTTTTTTTTACGGCGAAGCTTTACGCACATGCGCAGGAGTTGTTACGATTCATACAGTACAGGCCTCTCTCTCTCTCCTCTCACACACTCACACTCCACACACACACACACACACAACCACACACACACACACACACCACACACACCAAACCATATACAGTCAAACATGGGCTGGCTTTGCTGATGAACAGAAAACATTAAAAAAAAAGTTTGCATAATTTTACACATGAAGAGTTCTATTCCAAAAACTTTTATATCCAATTTATTTTATTTTATTTTTATTTAACAGGCGGTTTAAGTATCAAAGGATGTTGTTTACGTCACTACAGTAACCATGGCGATGTGCTGAGAAATTTAAAGCGGAATTTATTTTGGGATATCGTCATGTTGGAAGGAAACTCTTCACAAAAAAAAAAAACATTTTCAATATTATCAACCATATCGTGCGAGGCCTTTTCCGGGGGTCACACCCTGAGTAGCGATATGATCTGTTAGGCTTGTCTTCCTATTCGAACCCCTGATTGTATGTGCGATCGATTTTAAGGCTTCACTTGTCAATTTTCTCACAAAAAACACAAAAAAAAGTTGAAGATTGTCGTTTTTTTTCCTCCTTGATTGTCTTGAAAGTCATAAATAATAGTAAATTAAATTAAACCCAATTAAACCCTGTAAAGTCTTATCATTTCCACCCCGCCCCCGCCGCCCCCTCCCGCCCACTTCAATACTGATGCTTTTAAAACACTGACACATAGAATTTAAATACATTTTACAATAAATACAAAACATAAATTAACTCAAATGAAGTACTGAAAATCTTTGTACAAGATATAAATAGCTCGAAATATACTTAGGGTGTTACCTTTGGCAAGTCTAGTGTAGAGTTGTAGGCCTACAACTCGCGGGTAACAAAACAAATGTCCCTTTTTCCAAAAAAAGAAAAGAAATCTATACACACCCCTTGCGCCTTCGGGGGCAAAATATGGCCAAAAAGTTCACTTCATAATATATATATATATATACTTTTTGCTATCATTGTTTGATATTTACTTATTATAGCCTATGCCCTTTAAGCGAAACACTGCAGGCGAACCGATAGCATTATTTTCAAGCACTTGTAGGCCTAGTTTTTTTTTCAATACTCCGAACCTAAAGTCTCAACTTCTAAAGCACTTACATCAACTAAACTTTCCACAATCATTCTCAGCACTATTCTGAAGGTTATTACAGAAGGATTTGTTCATATGTTGTTCACTGTCTGATTTATGAGACATTTTGTTCTCAAAGGCATGCCGAGACCTGTAGGCCTACATAGTGTTCTTTTATTTATTTAATTATTATATGAAAGAAAGGTTGTATCCAAATTCTGTTCGGCACAACACTTTTGACAATTATACGTTGTTAAAATTAAATAAAGATTTAAACTCTGGCTTTATCCAACAGTTAGATTTTTGTGTTTTTAGACATATGCGCTTTTACGCAAAACTAGTCAGACATTGCCAAATCTGCCCATTTATCCAAACATTTCAGAAAAACTTGCAATACAAAAAAACATCGTTTCAATGTACATAAGCACGTGGCAAAGTTTCATTTTGATATCTATAAGTTAAGCATGTTACCCAATCCACCTGCAGTGTCTAGCCTGAACATGACGTGGAGTATGGTGTGCGTCCTCGTGAGAGAAAGAGAGATAGAGGGAGAGATAGCGAGAGAGGGTGGGTAGTTCAGTTTCAGTTTAGGAAAGCGTTCGGGGTGACCCTCTTTTGATGGGACAGCACACTGCCTGGAAATCCCGGTGAAAAGGCTTGTAGGGAGCTGTTTCTAAGCGAGTCAGACAGCGGCCCATTGCTGCTCGCCAAGCCGCCTCCGTAGCCGCCTTGCTGGAGATGCTGTGGCGCCTGTGACCCGCCACTACCTCCGGACGGCGGCCCTGATGAGACAAAATACCCCCAGCCGCAGCAGCAGCGGCGGCACTTTGTCCAGAAAGCAAGCCGACTGGCGACGCACCCATGCCGCCGTAACTGTTCCCAAGAATCGACCTGCCTAAGCCCAAGTCCCCGTTGCTGCTCAGCTGATCCACGCCGGGCAGAAGCGAGCCATAGCCCGCTGCAGCTTGGTTCAAGAAGCCGCCGGAAGAGCCGTTGTAGTGGGCATGGGCGTGTGGGTGATGGTGGTGGTGATGGTGTAAGGATAAGAAGGGAGAGATCTGCCAGTACAGTGGGTTGTTAGTCGCGCCGCATCGCTCATTAATCCCCAAGCCGAGCGGGGCGAACCTGAGCCCGCGTTTCATCGCCAGTTTCCCCTGGAAGTCGCAGAGCGTCTCCGCAGCTTGCCCGTGGTCCCGCCGATAAAAACATCATCACTGCTGGGGTCGAGCATCCAGTAATTCCCCTTGCCCGGGTCGTCGTAGTGCCGCGGAACTTTTACGAAGCATTTGTTCAGGCTTAAGTTGTGCCGAATGGAGTTCTGCCAGCCTTGCTTGTGCTCGCGGTAGTACGGGAAGTTTTTCATGATGAACTCGTAAATGCCGTTGAGCGTGAGTCGCTTCTCGGGGCTCTGACGTATAGCCATCATGATCAGAGCGTTGTAGCTGAACGGCGGCTTGTCAAATTTGCCGTTCTTGTTATTATTAGTAGTTCCCGTATTCTCTTGTTTAGTCTTCTTTATGGCACCTTCTCCTTCTCCTTCCTTCTGTCTTCTACATCTTTTTCCCCGTTTTCTTCTTTGCTGGATTCCTCTTTAGCGGTAGTAGTAGAGTCCGCTATCACGTCTTGATGTGACTCCGAGGAGGACTTGCCCGAGTCAGACCCCGGCGAGGGACACAGTGTTCCGCCGTGAGTGATGACGTTTGTAGCGGCTACAATTTCAGCTGTAGCCGGTGTGGGTCTGTCGAACTTGGAAGGCAGCAGTATGCTCTTAATACTGAAAGAGGACGACCGGTGAATGATCGTTGTTGGGGGGTCTTTAATATCATCCATGCCTGTTGGCGGCTGACGTCTCCCCCCGAAGAAAAAAAAAAGGGAAGAAAATTAATAAAGAAAAAAAAAATGTTTTAAATAATTATTTAAACATAAGAAAAATAACCCCAAAAAACGAGAGATTATTGAAGTCCAATAAAGCGTGTTTGCTGCTTCCGGTATCCTGTTGTTTTGGATAGCGAAAGATAGACAGACAGAGAGAGACAGAGAGAGAGCGCGCGCTATAGCGAACGGAGGGTCAGGATGGAAGAGGCATTGGATGGATGAATGAAGTGAGTGAGAGAATAGACACGGACCGAGAGAGAGAGAGAGAGAGAGAGAGAGAGAGAGAGAGAGACGAGAGAGAGAGAGAGAGAGAGAGAGAGAGAGAGGAGAGAGAGAGAGAGAGAGAGAGGGAGAGCTTGGATGAGGGAGAAATTAGTAATTAAGGAGGTTCCTACATGACAGCGCGAGGGGTGGAGCTTCTCCAACTTAGTGATTTTGTCAACAAATCCTCTCAAATTCTGCTTCCTCATGCAACGGCAAATAAATATATATCTGTCTGTCTGTCTGTCTGTCTGTCTGTCTGTCTGTCTGTCTGCGTCTGTCTGTCTGTCGTTGTCATCTATTATCTACTTCTGTCTTCTATCTATCTATCTATCTCATCTATTATCTATTATCTCTATCTATTATCTATCTATCTATCTATATTCATTTCAAAGCTTTATTGCTGATATGTGATGAAAAGTATTGTCAAGCATGAACATGTCAAAATATAACATATAAGAACTATCTATCATCTATCATCTATTCTATCTATCTATCTATCTATCTATCTATCTATCTATCTATCTATCTATCTATCTATCTATCTATCATCTATCTATCTATATCTATCTATCTATCTTATCATATCTATCTATCTATCTATCTATCTATCTATCTATCATCTATCTATCTATCTATCTATCTATCTATCTATCTATTATCTATCTATCTATCTATCTATCTATCTATCTATCTATAAACGTTGCATTCCTTTAATGTCTTTAGAAAAAATACAACCATCGTCATGTGAATATGTCTCTCTTTGGGCATTTTGCTTTACGCGCGTGCTCATCTCCCCTTACTATAGCCGTTCATGCAGTTGTGCCGTGCCCCACACAAACACACACACACACAACACACACACACACACACACACACACACACACACACACACACACACACACACCACACACACACACACACACACACACACACACACACACACACACACACACACACACACACACACACACTTCCAATGTGCATGTATGCGTAAAATCCCCCATTCTGAGCTCCTGCGTAAAAGTGCACGTCTTTCGGAGGATGTGCGCGCGCAAGTGTGTGTGTGTGTGTGGTGTGTGTGTGTGTGCGTGTGTGTGTGTGCGTGCGTGTGTGTGCACGGGCCAGTCTGCATGTCTCCTCGGCTTTTGTTTTCTCAACGACAGTAATAGTTTGAATTCATGTCGGCAAACACAGCGCGAGCACGGTTAGTCTGTGTGTGTGTGTGTGTGTGTGTGTGTGTGTGTGTGTGTGTGTGTGTGTGTGTGTGTGTGTGTGTGTGTGTGTGTGTGTGTGTGTGTGTGTGTGTGTGTGAAGGAGGTGGGGGGGAACACTGAGCGCGCCGCTATTGTCTACTAATAAAAATCATTGTGCCGGGCAGGGAACACCACGTACAACACACACACACACACACACACACACACACACACACACACACACACACACACACACACACACACAACACACACACACACACACACACAGCCCAGCGGCGGCAGATCAGACGCTGTGACAATGGCGCCTCCTGTAGGAGACAGACAGTACTGCAACACAAATACACCAGTTTATTTTGTGAATGGTGTAAGAAGTACTAAAAATATTAATATGAAATCCATAAAAAACTAAATCAACTCTTAAATATTCTCTCAAATGTTCTTTAAAGACCTACTTCACCGGTTTGAATATGAAGGTGTATTGAATTCTGAGATCCTATGTAGTATAAATGTGCAAAAAAAATAAAAATCGGTTCATCCTAGCCTGAGAAAAGGCAGAAAGAGTGTTTTTTTTAACCCTATATTTCTCTTTCTCGTGACATCACAGAAAGAGAAATATAGGGTTAAAAAAAACGTTACTTTGTAAATATTACTGTGATGTCTTCTGTGAGGTTTGATCCCCGCCCTGCCACCTGTGTCATAGTTGTTGTGTCCTTGGGCAAGACACTTCACCTTGCCTCGTGTGAATGTCGATAGTTAGCCTGCTATCGGTGTATGAATGTGTGTGTGAATGGTAACGTGGGAAAGGAAAACAGGTCTCCCTTGAAAAGAGTCTTCGGTCTCAATGGGATTTACCTGTAGGAATAAAGGTTAACAAAAAATAAAAATAAATAAAGGAAAAATAAAAAATTGGGAAAAAGATATTTGAAGCTATTCAGATATTCCTGTCTGTCGAGTTTTACATTGTTACACCAACGAAGGGGACAGTGCATGATTGAAATAAGTGAGCAGATGTTAAATGAAATAGTAAACCAAGTTACTAACAATGTTAACAAATAACAGGCCTTTATTTATTATATACTGAAAGCTAAGAGCTGTCGGTGCATCTACATGAGGTAAAGCCTTCAGTGATGGCACATGGATTTTATACCTTCTGCTGTACGTCCAGGTTTTTTTTTTTTAGCAGTAGAATCAACAACTGAAACATTTCTTGGGCTCTTCTTGGGATTTTTATGACTCCTGCACCAGTGTCGGGGGAGGGGGGGGGGGCACCAGTTTGTAAATGCTGCCATACTGAGAAATACAGAGAGAGTTTTGTGGAGCTGATATTAGGCTTAATCAACTTGTTGTGTGTTTTGATGATGGCTTGAATGTAACCGACATTCATTTATATGAAAAAGATACACATTATAGCAGCATTCAAAAGTAAGTGAGTAAGTAGAAAAACAAAGAAGAAAAAACTGTGATATTGCACTTGACCACACCAACAACACACCAACACACACACACACACACCACACACACACACACACACACACACACACACACACACACACACACACACACCACACACACACACCTTATAACCAGTGTGAGCCCAGGTAACAAAAGGTCACATCCACCAATAACTTCAGCCTTCAGTTATCGCCCGGTGAAGCATGTCAGCTGACCCACATCTCAAGCACTAAGAAAAATGTTGTGTGTGTGTGTGTTGGTTGTGTTTTTGTGTTTATGTTTGTGTGTGTGTGTGTGGTTTGCGTCTATGATGTGTATTTATAGGTTGCCTTCCGAATTGCATACTCTTTCTTTTTTCTATTCTACATACTACATCCGACGATAAAAATAATCTAGTTAGGATGCAGTAGGCAATACTATTGGGACATACTTGTACTCTCTTATTTCATCATAACATTGCGTTCCGAATTGCATACTCTTTCTTTTTTCTATTCTACATACTACATCCAACGATAAAAAGAATCTAGTTAGGATGCAGTAGGCATACTATTGGGACATACTTTACTCTCTTATTTCATCATAACATTGCGCCTTGATCTTGCCTCTTGCTTTTATATCCATCGCATCTCCGTTTGTTTTCATATGGAGGCTTCGTCGATGTGACGTCACTTCACGTGCGCACTGGATTGTGGGTCAGAATCGCCCAAATAGGATGCAGTTTTCAACACTAACAATCTTGGCCGCATGAAGTAGGACATCCGGGTACTTCTAACCAGCCTTAATCTGGCCACAAGAATCGGGACATCCTTAATCTTTTTTCTACATACTATATAGTAGAAAGTATGCGATTCGGAACGCAACCAAAGTTCTCCCTTCAACAGCAAGTGAGGGCAGGTGTTACAGTATGGAAGGTTATTGGTTAAACAAAAAAAACTTTTAAAAGGTGCTCTGAGGAACTTTCAGTGTGTGTTAATTCTAGCGCCCCCCTTTGGACAAAAGCGGTAGTGTTTTTTACCACGCCAGCTGTTGTTCCTGGGTGAGCGTATACCCATGACAAAGGCATTATGAAAAACTATATAAAAATAGCATTCTTTTGCACTGATGGTCTCGTTTGCTGTAACATATAATTTATGATCATCGGAGGAAAAAATTAGACTGTTTCAGAAATATTTAAAAGTTCCTCGTAGCGACTTTAAAGTAGAGACCGAAAAGTTAAAAAGAGGAATGGCAAGCACTTGGCAATTCTGGGATTTTTGTCTATTTTGCTTCAATATCATGTTTTCTTTCATACAATGTTCACAAAACAAATAAGGAGACAGTAGATAGATAGATGGATGGATAGATAGATAGATAGATAGATAGATAGATAGATAGATAGATAGATAGATAGACAGACAGACAGACAGACAGACAGACAGACAGACAGACAGACAGACAGACAGACAGACAGACAGACAGACAGACAGACAGACAGACAGACAGACAGACAGACAGACAGACAGACAGACAGACAGACAGACAGACAGACAGACAGACAGACAGACAGACAGATAGATAGATAGATAGATAGATAGATAGATAGATAGATAGATAGATAGATAGATAGATAGATAGATAGATAGATAGATAGATAGATAGATAGATAGATAGATAGATAGATAGATAGACAGACGACAGACAGACAGACAGACAGACAGACAGACAGACAGACAGACAGACAGACAGACAGACAGACAGACAGACAGACAGACAGACAGACAGACAGACAGACAGACAGACAGACAGACAGACAGACAGACAGACAGACAGACAGACAGACAGACAGACAGACAGACAGACAGACAGATAGATAGATAGATAGATAGATAGATAGACAGATAGATACATAGATACATAGATACATAGATACATAGACAGCCAGACAGCCAGCCAGACAGCCAGACAGACAGACGGACAGACTTTTGTATTCAACCCCGAGTAAGGTTTAAATGTTGGGGGAGATAAATGAAATAAACACATCACTGGTCTGCTGCGTGTGTGTGAAGTGTTTTTGGCCGTTTGTCGGTCAGTTAAAAAGACGCACCATCTGCCACCGAAACAGAAAAAAAAACTCAGTAGCACAGATTTAAATCAACGGGCGGCATATCGGAGGGGGCAAACCTGTCTGTGTTTTTGCCTGTCTGTGTGTGTGTTTCTCTGTCTGTGTGTGTTTTCTCTCAGTGTGTGTGTGTGTGCATGTTTCTCTGTCTGTGTGTGTTTGTGTGTGTTGTGGACGGACCGTGTGTGTGTGTGTGTGTATGTCTCTCTCTGCGTGTGTGTATCTCCCTCTGTGTGTATGTCTGTCTGTGCACGTGTGTGTGTGTCTCTGTGTGTGTTTGTGTGTCTCTGTGCGTGTGTGCGTGTCTCTGTCTGTGTGTGTGTCTCTCTCTCTCTCTCTCTCTGTCTGTGTGTGTGTCTGTCCCTGTGTGTGTGTGTGTGTGTGTGTAATCTGGATTTCATCTGTTGTCATACAAAATGTTCAGTTGACTGTAAACATACAGTGATTACTATTAGCTGCTATTATTATTATCAGCTCAGTTTGTTGCTCCTGTTTGGACCAAAACAACCCGTCTCGTATACAGCGCTTTTTGGACCATTTCCAAATACACTTTCAGACCTAATTTTATGTCTGATTGAATTGAACTCAGTAGCACAGATTTAAAACAACGGGCGGCACATCAGAGGGGGAAAAACTGTCTGTGTTTTTGCCTGTCTCTCTGTGTGTGTGTGTGTGTGTGTGTGTGTGTGTGTGTGTGTCTGTCTTTGTGTCTGTGTGTGTGTATGTGTGTGTTTGTCTCCCTCTGTGTGTGTCTGTCTGTCTGTGCGTGTGTGTGTGTGTGTCTCTCGGTGTGTGTGGTGTGTGTGTGTGTGTGTGCGTATCTGTCTTGTGTGTGTGTGTGTGTGTGTGTGTGTGTGTGTGTGTGTGTGTGTGTGTGTGTGTGTGTGTGCGCGTGTGTGTGCGTGTGTGTGCGTATCTGTCTTTGTGTCTGTGTGTGTGTGTGTGTGTGTAATCTGGATGTCATCTGTTGTCATACAAAATGTTCAGTTGACTGGAAACAAACAGTGATTACTGAGGCTCAGTTTGTTATGCTGGTTTGGACCAAAACAACCCGTCTCGTATATTGTACTTTTTGGACCTTTTCCAAATACACCTTCAGGTCCGATTGAATTGAACTCTGCAGCCGTTCCTTTGTTCAGAAACAAAAAAAACATGGCTGCGTTCCAATCCCCATACTTTCTACTATTTAGTTTCGGTATAAAAAAGATTTAGGAATGTTCCGATTCTTGTGGCCAGATTTAGTATGGTTAGAAATACCCGGATGTGTACTAGATCAGACAGAGATTTTAAGTGTTGAAAACAGCATGTTATATTTGGCCGATTCTGACCCACAATCCAGTGCGCACCGGAAGTGACGTCACATCAACGGAGCCTCCGTATGAAAACAAACGGGGATGAGACGGATATAAAAGCAAGATCAAGGTGCCATGTTATGATGAAATAAATAAGTAAAATGATGTCCCAAGTGTAGCATACTGCATGATAACTAGATACTTATGGTCAGTTGTAGTATGTAGAATAGAGAAAATAAAGAGAATGAGATTTGGAACGCAGGGGGAGTTTTTCTTCTGACAAGCTCCACTTTAAAAGTATTTTTTAAATCCATTAACCTTTCCAACTTTTTATTTATTTTATTTTTTATTTATACAGGTTAAATCCCATTGAGACCGGAGACTCTTTTTCAAGGGAAACCTGTTTCTTTTCCCACGTTACCATTACACACACATTCATTCACCGATAGCAGGCTAACTATCGGGAGACATTTAGGGTTCAGTGTCTCTTTGCCCAGGGACACTTGGACATGTGGCGGGGAGACGGGGGATCCAACCACCGACCCTGCAGTTGAGGGTCGACCGCCCTGCACACAGCCGCACAAACTCATATTCATCAATCACTACTCAAAACACATCTGTTTAGATTACCGGTAATCGTATATCGTATAAACCCACTTGAAACCATTTAAAAGTATTGATTAGCTTAACTTAATCAATTGTCTTTAGCAGATAAAACTACTTGGAACCATTTTGCCCTGGTTAGGTCTAGAGCAGTGGTTCGCAATTATTTTCTGTCATGCCCCCCCCCTAGGGGACAGAATTTTTTTCGCGCCCCCCCTAAATTGAAATACTGTTGAGAACCTGCTAATATTTATTTATTTATCTGTACAAAACCACTGTATGAGTTTCTAGCACGAGCATTCTGCATACAATCACCTTATTATCAAATTAGATAACAAAAATTAGCTGAGATAACTTCTGCAGCAAAAAAAATCAAAGTGCAGCTTATAGCTCAATTTGTAACATTTAAACAAGACTGCTCAGTCTGTGTGAATCTCAGGACAGAGAAACAAGAGCAAATGATTCACTGAGGCTTGCATTTCATTCAAAACATTTTTAATCTGTAAACATAGTCAAGGTGGTGTTTTTTTTATTATTATAGGCCAATAGGCCTTCTGTGATGCGATAACCAATAATTCAATAATGTTATTATTAGTCTACTTGCTTGATTTCTTTTTAAATAGCCTACAGAGATACTTGGAGACACATGTGGACATTTATTTACTGCAAATCGCAGCCTTTCGCGCGGATATGACCATACACAAGCGCACATCGCGCTTGCTAGCACTTAAAAAAAAAAAAAAAAAGGATTATTATTATTTTGTTTTGGTCAGTTGGAAATCAAGGCAGCCCGCGCCCCCCCTGACAACTCACGGCCCCCCACCATTTGAGAAGCACTGGTCTAGAGGAAGCTTGGGGTCATATAGGTCATGTCGCGTCTTGACCCTCAAGCAAAGTTTACAGAAAAGCTTAACGGGATCATAAGGTTCACTCGGAGTTCACACTGTTAAAATAACAAACACAGACAGATGGACAGACAGACAGACAGACAGATAAACAGATAGATAGATAGATAGATAGATAGATAGATAGATAGATAGATAGATAGATAGATAGATAGATAGATAGATAGATAGATAGATAGATAGATAGATAGATAGATAGATAGATAGATAATAGATAGATAGATAGATAGATAGATAGATAGATAGATAGATAGATAGATAGATAGATAGATAGATAGATAGATGATAAAATACAAAAATATTAATATTTTGAATATTCCTGCAGAAATGTTGAGTGTGCCCGTTATTTAATAAAGTTTTTAATTGAATTTTCTTTTTTTTCAGTAACTTCATACTTAAAGACCTACTTCACCAGTGGGAATATGAAGGTGTATTGAACTCTGAGATCTTATGTAGCATACGTAAATGTGCACACATTTTAGAAATCGGTTCATCCTAGCCTGAGAAAAGGCAGAAAGAGTGTTTTGTGGTCTCACTGTATAACCCTACATTTTACTACAGTAGTGTGACATCACACTAGTAAAAATGTAGGGTTAGTCAATAGGACAGCTGGGCCAAGGGAAGACTGAGGAAAGACTGAGGGAAGAAAAACCTCATTCATTATATTATAATAGTGATTTTATAATGATAGAACGCCGGTTCCGTATGGGAGAAGTATTCCTTTAAGGCTTAAGGATTAATTTCTCCAGACATTTCTACTCTTGTTAATATTTGAGCCTGAGGGGGAAGTTTCTTGGACTTTCTTTCAAGTTTGCATTTTAGCATTTTAGCATTTTTTGAAAATGAACGTGTGAAACTCTTTGAAATGACATATCACACGATTCATAACTGAGCCACACGTTTTAAAGTAAAAAAAAAATATACGTGTTGTGCGAAATGTGTGAGTGACAGTGAGGTGAAAATATTTTAACTGTATTTGTATTTTTAAATTTTTCTGAGTGACAAATAGTATCACATATTGTCACACATTCAAAATGAGGGACATTAATCCTCACTGTTAGTTAATTATTAGTTAATGCTATTATCGTTAAGTTAATTATTAAGCATTAACTAAGAGTTAATTAAAGTTGCTCTGAGGAACTTTCAGTTTGTGTTAATTCTAGCGCCCCCTTTTGGATAAAAGCGGTAGTGTTTTTACCACGCCAGCTGTTGTTCCTGGGTGAATGTATACCCATAACAAAGGCATTAAGAAAAACGATATAAAAATAGAATTCTTTGCACTGATGGTCTCGTTTGCTGTTACATGTTATTTATGATCATCAGAGGAAAAATTAGACTGTTTCAGAAATATTTAAAAAGTTTGTCGTAGCACCTTTAACAGGTATTCCCGTGATTATGGGTTTAACCTTTTTTTTTTTTTTTAACCTTTATTTATACAGGTAAATCCCATTGAGGCCGAAGACTCTTTTGCAAGGGAGACCTGTTTTCCTTTCCCACGTTACCATTCACACACCGATAGCAGGCTAACTATCGACATTCACACGAGGCAAGGTGGGCGAAGTGTCTTGCCCAAGGACACAACAACTATGACACAGGTGGCAGGGCGGGGATCGAACCTCCAACCCTTTGATCATTGGCCGACCCGCTCTACCACCTGAGACACAGTCACCCGATATTAACCTCTCATATTAAAGGTAATCAGCCTGTACAGTAAGCTTGCAACCTAAGAGGAAACTGACCATCTATTCATATCCATTTTGTGCTTAGCTGGTGAGGGGTCTTGAGAGGGTCAAGGGGGTAAGACCAGAGTAATCCCTTTAAGGAATGTGCCCTTCTATATATATATATGATTGTGCCTCGCCCCATGATGTGCAGCGCAGCACAAGTCGCTGTGCTATTGTTTTAAATTGAAATATGGTCAGAACACGTGATAAAAAAAGGTGAACTACAAAGAAAACTTTTTTATATTATTATTATTATTTTTCTTTTTCAATTTGTCAGTTGACACAAGGTATATCGTAATTCATTTTTTGCATATCCCCCTCTCAAATTCCCACACTCCAGAGGGGGTCCTCCTCACACAGGGTCAGCCATAGTACAGCGCCCCTGGAGCATTTTGGGGTTAAGTTTCTTGCTCAAAGACACAATGGTAGAGATGGTGGACAGGCCTCATGGTTACTGGGAGGAACCAGAGACCTCATGGTTACTGGGAGGAACCAGAAACCTCATGGTTACTGGGAGGAGGAACCAGAGACCTCATGGTTACTGGAAAGAACCAGAAACCTCATGGTTATTGGGAGGAGGAACCAGAGACCTCATGGTTACTGGGAGGAGGAACCAGATACCTCATGGTTACTGGGAGGAGGAACCAGAGACCTCATGGTTACTAGGAGGAGGAACCAGAGACCTCATGGTTACTGGGAGGAGGACCCAGAGACCTCATGGTTACTGGGAGGAGGAACCAGAGACCTCATGGTTACTGGGAGGAGGAACCAGAGACCTCATGGTTACTGGGAGGAACCCTCAAAGACACTGAACCCTAAATGTCTCCTGATAGTTAGCTTGCACCCTGCATGGTAGCTGCTGCTGCTATCGGTGTATGAATGTGTGCTCCAGTTGTAAGTCGCTTTAGATGAAAGCGTCTGATAAATGACATGTAATGTTATTCTCTTTATGGTCAGGTGTAGTATGTTGAACAGAAAAAAGAAAGTATGAGATTTGGAACGCAGGGTCATCCCCATTATGGTGTGTGTGTGTGTGTGTGTGTGTGTGTGTGTGTTTGTGTGTGTGTGTGTGTGTGTGTGTGTGTGTGTGTGTGTGTGTGTGTGTGTGTGTGTGTGTGTGTGTGTGTGTGTGTGTGTGTGTGTGTGTGTGTGCTGTCTGTGTGTGTGTGTGTGTGTGTGTGTGTGTGTGTGTGTGTGTGTGTGTGTGTGTGTGTGTCTGTGTGTGGGACATCTCGACTATAGTGTCATTTCTTCCGCTGGCCTGATCTGCCCGCCAGCTGCACAGATTACAGAGCTGTTGCCACAATAAGCAGAAGTACTTCAGAAGAGCTTTAAACAGTTACATTACCACGAGTCTGTGTCTCCACAACATGAACTTGGCTGACTCCATGTTGGCTCAACTGGCTATCACAAGCTCTCCACCCCACACACACACACACACACACACACACACACACACACACACACACACACACACACACACACACGCGCACACACGCATAGCACATACATAGACATACACGAACGCGCACACACACACAAACACACACACGCGCACACACGCATAGCACATACATAGACATACACGAACGCGCACACACTCACACACACACACACACACACACACACACAAAAACACACGTTTGTACGGCTATACTTGTGAGGACACTTGTTGACATGATGCATTCCCTAGCCCCTTACCCTAACCCTAACCATCCAAACTAAATGCCTAACCCCAACCCTTACACTAACCCTAACATAAACCTAATTCATACCTGAACCTTAAAACCTAGTGTTAACCCTCAAACAGCCCTTTAAAGGCCTGTCCCAAAGGGAGAACCGGACTAAATGTCCTCATTTTCCAAAAATTTCCGAAAATTGGTTCTTACAAAAATAGTTGCACACGCACACCGACACACACACACACACACACACACACACACACACACACACACACACACACACACACACACACACACACACACACACACACACACACACACACACACACACACACACACACACACACACACACACACACACAAACACACACCGACACACACACACACACACACACACAAGTAGCGTAGCGTAGCTTTCCAGGATCGCAGATACACACTCTCAATATTTGACCTTTCACCCATATATTTTTTTACACTGCAAAAATTCTAAATCTTGTGTGTGTGTGTGTGTGTGTGTGTGTGTGTGTTTGTGGTTGTGTGTGTGTGTGTGTGTGTGTGTGTGTGTTTGTGTGTCGTGTGTGTGTGTGGTGTGTGTGTGTGTGTGTGTGTGTGTTTGTGTGTGTGTGTTCATTCAGTGTTGTTATTCCTGGCACACACACACCAGTCACGTTGCAGGTCTGACTGATATCACCTGATAAATCCCATTAAGTCTGTGGAGGATAGCAGACACAGAGGAGTAAGATCTTAAGCTCTCGCTGCAAAGCCTAGGCTCTGTAAACATTCGCACTTTACTTTAGTATTACCATGTAATCACCTGGTCAATGATCAAATTCCTTCGTGATTTTCTCTACTTATGACATCTATTGCAGCATGTCCGTCCTGGGAGAGGGATCCCTTACTCTGTCGACTCTCCCTGAGATTTCTTCAATTTTTTTTATTCCCTGTAAAGGGTTTTTACTGGGAGTTTTTTCTCAGCCGAGCTAAGGGTGTAAGGGCAGGGTGTCATATTGTATCATATTGTATCATATATCATATTGAATGAAATGTAAAGCCCACTGAGACAAATGTATTTGTGATTTTGGGCTGTACAAATAAAACTGATTTGATTTGATTTAAACAAGCTGCTCTACCAGCCTAGGCTCTGTAAACAAAAACAAAACAGAAAGAGAAATATAGGGTTAAAAAAAACGTACTTGTAAATATTACTGTGATGTCATGTCACAGTAAAAGACATCACAGTAATATTTACAAAGTAAGTTTTTTTTTAACCCTATATTTCTCTTTCTGTGATGTCACGAGAAGGAGAAATATAGGGTTAAAAAAAACACTCTTTCTGCCTTTTCTCAGGCTAGGATAAACCGATTTAAATTTTATCCGCACATTTATACTACATAGGATCTCAGAGTTCAATACACCTTCATATTCAAACCGGTGAAGTAGGCCTTTAAGATTTGGAAATATTTAATTAATTAATTCTATTCAGACCTAACCCTCTCTCCAAGCCTCTTAGATCCCTTTCCTCTTGCCATCTCTAGTATACGTCTCCTGAGCTTGTTTCATATACATCACGGCGCATTATGTCACATTAATGGCCTATTAGCACCATGCAGCGAACCCCCTATGTGGAGGCATCTACATTCTTTATGATTCTCCACGGGTCTGGCCTTTAAAATGTCAGTTATCTGTGTATATTTCAGATGGGCTTTATCAGACCCGCTCCACTGACGTGCTTATGCTTTATGTCCCACAAGCCCGGTCTGAGCTGGGAAAGACAGCTTTTAGCTTCAGTGCCCCCGACTCCTGGAACAACTTACAGCAACAAATTAAACTAAATACCTTCATATCCTTTAATCAATTTAAACAAACTATCTTAAATCTGCCAAACTCTACCTGTAACTGTTTTAATTAGGCTATATTGTACTTTCACCCATTTAATTTAATTTTAATTGCTGCCACTTAATCTTCACCACTGTGTAAATGTTTCAATTGTTTTTTGTTTTTTTGTTTTTTTTCTTCTTCTCCTCACCTGTTGTTGTGTATTTGATGTATTTGCATTGAATATTGTTTATTCATTGTTGTTTTTCCTTGGAATTTGTTTGAACTCGACGTCATTGAAAATGAGGGTCACCCCTCAATTGGTCTCTCGAGGATAAATAAAAGTTAAATGAAATGAAAATGAAATATAAACCTATCCGTGAATGAACCGTTAAACTCTGGGTGTTACAGTGACCATTGGGGCAAGGCAAGGCAAGTTTATTTCTATAGCACAAGGCCATTCAAAGTGCTTTAACCACTACACCACTAACTATCTTATCCTTTTCTTTTTAAGTATTTGGAAGTCTTACAGAATTTTGGATTTGTAGTTTTCATCTCTTATTTTTGCACACATTTTTCAACTTAAAGGTGCAGTGTGTAATATGACATCATCAAGAAAGTTCTACAAAGTTCTAGAATGCAACGCTCCCTGGGTAACCCCAACCCTTTAGAATAATAACAGAAGCTACAGTGGCCTTCAAGGACAAGAACAATTCAAAATTTTAAACAATGCACCTGATAACATTCCAACTATGACACTTGCAAGATGGCGGCACTAGGCCTTGGTCCAAAATATGCAGAAATATGGACATATACGAGACCCTTTCTAAGGGAAAAAATGATAATTCAAAACATTTTTTTAGCTATTATGCACTAAATTAAATGTACTTATGGATATTATAATTACTTTCTACAAAATCTGCTAGGAAATAAAACCCCAAATTCTACACACTGCAGGTTTAAATATGTCACGTTGCGTACCTCGGAGGCTAGTTATAGGAAAAAGAAAATCTTCATTATAGTGCGGTACTTCTCAACGTGAATTGAGTTTTCCAGTTGAATGATTTAAATGCCTTCTGTTCTGTTCTGTTCTGTTCTGTTCTGTTCTGTTCTGTTCTCTGTGTGTGTGTGTGTGTGTGTGTGTGTGTGTGTGTGTGTGTGTGTGTGTGTGTGTGTGTGTGTGTGTGTGTGTGTGTGTGTTTCTGTATGCGTACATGCTTGCAGTGTGTGCGTGCTTATGTGCAGTGCAATGCCAGTAAATCATTAATAACCATATGAAATAATGATGTTGCAACCATCCATGCACACACACACACACACACACACACACACACACACACACACACACACACACACACACACACACACACACACACACACACACACACACACACACACACACACACACACACACACACACACACACACACACACACACACACACATATATATACATCAAGGGGCTACACATGTAAGTGGAGCTAAAAGGGAAATAGCAAGACATTAACAGTGAGAGGATTACATGTTTCCAAGTCACCCGAGACCATCTAGTTTCTAAAGTGTCTGTAGCCTTCAGGCAGGGATTCTGAGTTGACCCAACAAACAACATGTTCCACAGCACACACAGTCCCTGACGAGTGTCACTTATCCATTTAGTAGAAACAACAGCTTATAACCTATCTGACTTTTAATGAATCCATTGGTTTTAGAAATGGCTCCTATGAAAGCTAACAGCCTCCCAAATCATGTTTAATAAACTAAAATAAATTTGCTTCACTGAAGAAATATTGATCATTGTCGGTTGCTATGCAAGAAATGCTGCAAACCGATGCGTGATATGCTTCGGCGCATGCACACGCAGCGAGCGACAGCAGGAGTTGTGCGTTGTACTTGTCTGTCTTTTGGTCGTTTTTTAAAGGCCTAGTTCACCGGTGGGAATATGAAGGTTTATTGAATTCTGAGATCCTATGTAGTATAAATGTGCGAAAAAAATTGAAATCGGTTCATCCTAGCCTGAGAAAAGGCAGAAAGATGTGTTTTTTTTTTTTAAACTTACTTTGTCACGAGAAAGAGAAATATAGGGTTAAAAAAAACACTCTTTCTGCCTTTTCTCAGGCTAGGATGAACCGATTTTAATTTTTTTTTTTGCACATTTAAACTACATAGGATCTCAGAATTCAATACACCTTCATATTCAAACCGGTGAAGTAGGCCTTTAACATTTATGTGCGTTCTATGTACTTGGCCTGAGGACGATAAGTGCACCGTTGACCCATAACTTGGGTGAGTTCAGCCGAACAGCAAGATCCGATCCCCAGCGGAGCTTGTTTTGAGCCTGGGACTGGGAGTGGAAGCCGGCTAACTATCGTAGCTCCGCTAAGCTAGGAGCTAGGATAACAGTAGGAGAAAGTTGCCCTGGACTGCCCTGGACTGCCCTATCAGAGCGGGAACACTCTTTACTAAGAGCCCGAACTCTCTGTTCGTACCTCGGGGGAGTTTTGTCGTACAGCAAGTCTCGACCCAGCGTGGATTAACACCTTTAGCCTTGATCCTTGTCTAGTGGGTTGGATATTGGATTTTTTAACCAACAGATCCCAAAGTGTTGAGGTGAACACAACAGTGTCTAGCCTTCTGTCCACCTCCACTGGTTCGCCACAGGGCTGCGTTCTCTCTGCTCTTCTGTTTATTTTATGCACTGATGACTGTCGCAGTAACCACGACAACCGCTTCATCATCAAATCCGCGGATGACTCGGTCATAGTCAGCCTCCTCCATAACGATGAGACTGGGCATGGCCAGGTTACAGACTGGGCGTGGCCAGGTTACAGACTGGGCGTGGCCAGGTTACAGACTGGGCATGGCCAGGTCACAGACTGGGCGTGGCCAGGTTACAGACTGGGCGTGGCCAGGTTACAGACTGGGCATGGCCAGGTTAGAGACTGGGCATGGCCAGGTTAGAGACTGGGCATGGCCAGGTTAGAGACTGGGCATGGCCAGGTTAGAGACTGGGCGTGGCCAGGTTACAGACTGGGCGTGGCCAGGTTACAGACTGGCTGCAGGTACGATGGCCAGGTTACAGACTGGCGTGCAGGTTACAGACTGGGCGTGGCCAGGTTACAGACTGGGCGTGGCCAGGTTACAGACTGGGCGTGGCCAGGTTACAGACTGGGCGTGGCCAGGTTACAGAGGACTTCCTGACCTGCTGCAACGATGCGTTCCTTGAGCTTAACATCTCTAAAACTAAAGAGCTCTGCATAGATTTCAGACGTGGCCCCCATCCCACCGAGAACACTGTCATCTGTGGCCAGCCAGTGGAAATCGTGTCCAGCTACAAATATCTGGGCACGATTTATTATCGATAATAATCTGAAATTTGATGCTAACACGGACATGCTGTGCAAGAGGGGCCAGCAACGCCTTTACTGCCTTAGGAAATTGGCGAGATTCAATGTTGCAAAAAGCCTGTTGAAATTGTTTTACTGTGCGTATATACATTCTGTCATCTCCTTCTCTGTCATCTGCTGGTACGGTAGCCTCACTATCAAGGATAAAAATTATCTTGCGAAATTTGTTAAAACTGCCTCTAAAATCACTGGTATCCAGTTAGGCAAGGCAAGGCAAGGCAAGGCAAGTTTATTTCTATAGCACAATTCAAACACAAGGCCACTCAAAGTGCTTTACAGGGGCAAGATTAAAATACATAAAAGTTAGAGAGCCTCGATCCGTTTTACAATAGACAGCTGCTCAGGAAAGCTTTTTACATCCGACATGATAATACCCATCCACTCAACTCAAGAGTTCATGTTGTTGCCATCTGGCCTTCGTCTGTGTGTCCCTAAGATCACCAAAAGAAATATAATTACTCTTTCATCCCATCCTCCATCTGGGCAATCAGTGCGGCCAGCAGCAGGTAAATGCTGCTGATGCTGATTTTATTTTTGTGTTGCTGATGACTTTTATTTTAATTTTTTTTCTTGCACTTTATTTTATGCACTTTGTGTCTCCTCAGGTTGTGTACATATTGTTGTGTTATTTGTCCATTGATGTCTTTTGTCGTGTTCTTTAAACTTCTCCTGCTGTACACAAATTTGCCCTGTGGGACATTTAATAAAACTGACCTTGATTAGCATTAGGATTCCTAACAGACTTAGGTAGGATGTGGAAAGATAAGATAGGATTCTAAGTTAGTTAGGATCTGCTTCTGAATACCAATCAGAGAACTATCTTAGACTCTCCTATCTAAGTTAGGACTTAAGGTGCAGTGTATATGAACATCATCAAGAAAGTTCTACAAAGTTCTAGAATGCAACGCTCCTGGGTAACCCACCCCTTTCAATAATAAAGAAGCTACATGGCCTTCAGGACAAGAACAATTCTAAATTTTAACAAACACCTGATGACTTCCAACTATGACGACTTTCAGATGGCGGCACTAGCTGGTCCAAAATATGCAGAAATATGGACATATATGAGACCTTTCTAAGGAAAAATAAATAATTCAAAAAAGTTCAGCTATTATGCACTAAATTAAATGTATTATGGATATATAATTACTTTCTACAAAATCTGCTAGGAAATAAAACACAAATTCTACACACTGCAGTTTAAGATAGGAATTCTGTAATAGGCCCTGTCCTATATATAGAGTTAGGGGCATAGTAAGACAGGCACTGGTAGGGTCATGGTAAGACAGGCACTGGGTAGGGTCATGGGTGAGACAGGCACTGGTAGGGTCATGGGTAGGGTGAGACAGGCACTGGGTAGGGTCATGGTCATGGTGAGACAGGCACTGGGTAGGGTCATGGGTAGACAGGCACTGGGTAGGGTCATGGGTATGGTGAACAGGCACTGGGTAGGGTCATGGGTGAGACAGCACTGGGTAGGGTCATGGGTGAGACAGGCACTGGGTAGGGTCATGGGAGACAGCACTGGGTAGGGTCATGGTGAGACAGGCACTGGGTAGGGTCATGGGTAAGACAGACACTGGGTAGGGTCATGGGTGAGACAGACACTGGGAGGGTCATGGGTGAGACAGGCACTGGGTAGGGTCATGGGTAAGACAGGCACTGGTAGGGTCATGGTGAGACAGGCATGGGTAGGGTCATGGGTGAGACAGGCACTGGGTAGGGTCATG
>CM047514.1:2042576-2045076 GCA_026122265.1 Ammodytes dubius | reverse complement strand
CGCATAGCCTATGCCGATTCATTCACCGTCGTACTCATAGCCAAAAATATTGACACACACACACACACACACACACACACACACACACACAAAGGAGGAAAAAAGACAGGCATGCTAGGAAGAGTGAGGGGGCGGGTGACGATCGCAGCTAGCAAACTAAAGTGAGACACGGAGGAAGATTGAGAGATACTGTATTGAACCTACATTGTTAATTAGGCACCCACTAAATCAATAATGCACAGACACTGCGGAGAATAACATAAGACGTATTCCTACCTTCATGCTTATTTGCCCGGAGCAGCCCATAACACATCCATAGAGCCCTCGGCCCCTTTCCCCTGCTTCTCTCTTTACTCTTTAATCCCGTGCGGGTCGTGTAAGCAAGCTACAGGTGCAGCTCCGCTATCGTCTCACCTCTTTTGCACCGGGTCAAAGGGCAATGTAGAAGTGCGATTAATATGATATAATATAATTTTTCTGTGATTAATTAATCGAAATGAACGCGTTAATTTGACAGCCCTAGTTTAAACTTTTCATTTTTAATCTGAATAATCAAGTTTTTCTTTGTTAATTTGTGAGATTTTCCAAACATTTCTAACTTTGTTCTCAGGAAATATGTTAGTTTTTTTTTAATTTAATGAAAAAAAAAGTCAGAATTCCATGAAAAAAAAGCCAGAATTCCATGAAAAAAAAAGTCAGAATTCCATGAAAAAAAAGCCAGAATTCCATGAAAAAAAAAGTCAGAATTTCAAGAATTAAAAAAAAGTCAGAATTCAATGAAAAAAAAAAGTCAGAATTCCATGAACAAAAAAAAAGTCAAAATTCCATGAATAAAAAAAGTCAGAATTCCATGAACAAAAAAAAAGTCAGAATTCCATGAACAAAAAAAAAGTCAGAATTTCATGAACCAAAAAAAAGTCAGAATTCCACGAAAAAAAAGTCAGAATTTCATGAACAAAAAAAAAGTCAGAATTTCACGAATGAAAAAGGCAGAATTTAATGAAAAAAAAAAGTCAGAATTCCATGAACAAAAAAAAAGTCAGAATTCCATGAATAAAAAAAAAGTCAGAATTTAATGAAAAAAAAGTCAGAATTCCATGAACAAAAAAAAAGTCAGAATTTCATGAACCAAAAAAAAGTCAGAATTCCATGAAAAAAAAAGTCAGAATTTCATGAACAAAAAAAAAGTCAGAATTTCATGAATAAAAAAGGCAGAATTTAATGAAAAAAAAAAGTCAGAATTCCATGAACAAAAAAAAAGTCAGAATTCCATGAAAAAAAAAAGTCAGAATTCCATGAAAAAAAAGTCAGAATTTCATGAACAAAAAAAAAGTCAGAATTTCATGAACAAAAAAAAAGTCAGAATTTCATGAATTAAAAAAAAGTCAGAATTCCATGAACAAAAAAAAAGTCAGAATTTCATGAATTAAAAAAAAGTCAGAATTCCATGAAAAAAAAGTCAGAATTTCATGAACAAAAAAAAAGTCAGAATTTCATGAACAAAAAAAAAGTCAGAATTTCATGAATTAAAAAAAAGTCAGAATTCCATGAACAAAAAAAAAGTCAGAATTTCATGAATTAAAAAAAAGTCAGAATTCCATGAAAAAAAAAGTCAGAATTCCATGAAAAAAAAGTCAGAATTTCATGAACAAAAAAAAAGTCAGAATTTCATGAACAAAAAAAAAGTCAGAATTTCATGAATTAAAAAAAAGTCAGAATTCAATGAAAAAAAAAGTCAGAATTCCATGAACAAAAAAAAAGTCAGAATTCCATGAAAAAAAAAAAAGTCAGAATTCCATGAAAAAAAAAGTCAGAATTCCATGAAAAAAAAGTCAGAATTTCATGAACAAAAAAAAAGTCAGAATTTCATGAACAAAAAAAAAGTCAGAATTTCATGAATTAAAAAAAAGTCAGAATTCAATGAAAAAAAAAGTCAGAATTCCATGAACAAAAAAAAAGTCAGAATTCCATGAAAAAAAAGTCAGAATTTCAAGAACAAAAAAAAAGTCAGAATTCCATGAAAAAAAAAGTCAGAATTTCATGAACAAAAAAAAAGTCAGAATTTCATGAACAAAAAAAAAGTCAGAATTTCATGAATTAAAAAAAAGTCAGAATTCCATGAACAAAAAAAAAGTCAGAATTTCATGAATTAAAAAAAAGTCAGAATTCCATGAAAAAAAAAGTCAGAATTCCATGAAAAAAAAGTCAGAATTTCATGAATTAAAAAAAAGTCAGAATTCCATGAACAAAAAAAAAGTCAGAATTTCATGAATTAAAAAAAAGTCAGAATTCCATGAAAAAAAAAGTCAGAATTCCATGAAAAAAAAGTCAGAATTTCATGAACAAAAAAAAAGTCAGAATTTCATGAACAAAAAAAAAGTCAGAATTTCATGAATTAAAAAAAAGTCAGAATTCAATGAAAAAAAAAGTCAGAATTCCATGAACAAAAAAAAAGTCAGAATTCCATGAAAAAAAAGTCAGAATTTCAAGAACAAAAAAA
>CM047514.1:2030076-2035076 GCA_026122265.1 Ammodytes dubius | reverse complement strand
AAAAGATTTAGGATGTCCCGATTCTTGTGGCCAGATTTAGGATGGTTAGAAGTACCCGGATGTCCTACTTCATGCGGCCAAGATTGTTAGTGTTGAAGAGTGCATCCTATTTGGGCGATTCTGACCCACAATCCAGTGCGCACGTGAATGACGTAACATCGACGAAGCCTCCATATGAAAACAAACGGGGATGCGACGGATATAAAAGCAAGAGGCAAGATCAAGGCGCAATGTTATGATGAAATAAGAGAGTAAAGTACGTCCCAATAGTATGCATACTGCATCCTAACTAGATTATTTTTATCGTCGATGTAGTATGTAGAATAGAAAAAAGAAAGAGTATGCGATTCGGAACGCAACCCTTGTGTCCAGTGAACCCATCCGTATCCTCATAATCCTGTCTCTAGTCCTTTCATTTTAAAGTGGATCTCAGAGTTGTATTGAGTGAACTTTGATTGTTCACGTGAATATGCAGTAGGTCTTGTTTTTTTTAATTCCGCAGAGGTTAAACTATGGCCCGGGAAGGATGACTCTGAGACTACAGGTCGCGTGATAATCCAGTTATGACAACGTAACATTACCGGCTTTACCCGTGAGTTTGACTGATTAAAAATGACTTTTAAATTTAAATGTATATTAAATGAGTAGATTACTGTTTGGGGGAGTGAGCGATATTCAAATTTAATTCTGGAAGTGTGTGTGTGTGTGTGTGTGTGTGTGTGTGTGTGTGTGTGTGTGTGTGTGTGTGTGTTGTGTGTGTGTGTGTGTGAGTGAGTGAGTGAGTGAGTGAGTGAGTGAGTGAGTGAGTGAGTGAGTGAGTGAGTGAGTGAGTGAGTGAGTGAGTGAGTGAGTGAGTGAGTGAGTGAGTGAGAGTGAGTGAGAGTGAGAGAGTGAGTGAGTGAGTGTATATGCCTGTGACTGTATGTGTGCTTATGCGTGCGTGCGTGTGTGCATGCTTGTGTGTGTGTGTGTGTGTGTGTGTGCGTGTAAGTGTATGTGTGCTTGTGCGTGCGTGTGTGCTTGTGTGTGTGTGTGTGTGCAGGGGGCTTACAGTAATGACTGAAGGTGTACAGGTTAATGGCTCATTGGGTCAATCCACTAGACAGCGAAATCTGCCAGTGAACTAAAGTACAGAAGGGTCAAAAAAAGTTCAACCAGTTAAAGTGTCTACGAGGTACTTTCAGTTTGTGTTCATTCTAGCGCCCCCCTCTGGACAAAAGTGGTCTTGTGTTTTTTTTTTTTTTTCCGCAGGGGTTAAAATATGGTCCGGGAACAATGACTCTAATGGCGCTTTTCCACCGCAAATGTAGCTCGACTCGACTCAACTCGACTCAGTTTAACTTGGTTTGGTAGCAGCACGGGTCGTTTTTCCACCGAAAATAGTACCTCCTGAACGTGGGCGGGGTTGTCGTAAGGGGCTGAAAGCCAACTCCGGAGTCAAGTAGCAAAGCAGAAATTACGAGCAGTTGTTGCACTATTAACTGAACCAACCGCCAAAAACACGGATGAAAAATGTTTAAGAAAATACCCCCCTTGTATCTGTTTGCTAAAAGAAGTAGAAGAATATTGCTACGGGCCATTAAAAGGGAGGGTTTGTGTCCTGATGTGTGACTGCCACACAGTCAGCTGTAGGGATGCGTCACGTACATCCCTATGCATGTAAACACGGGCATGATAAAGTTGACTGTTAAGTGCTTGTTTCAGGATACGTGTTTTCAAATGCAAGCCGTGTCTCAGCCTGAATATTTTATTGAGGTAATCAGTGCAGTCCGAGGCTTGTAATGTAATCGCTCGCTATCATGTCTGTCTCATAGCTGCTATGTCTCCTCTCGTATGTTCAAAGTAACTTCCCCAACAACAGCCAACACAACTGTGAGCTTAGCGAATATATGGAGAGAAAAAAATCGGGTCTGTGATGCAAATCAAATGAAAGAGAGCCAAAGAAGGCTGCACGCGGCGAGACAAAATACACATAAAAGTCCCGGAGAGTTGTTGAGAATCATCAACAGAATGAAGCCGGCAGACGGTAGTCTCTGGCCAATCAGCGGCCGGCCGTCTGCCGACGTCACCTTTTAGCTCGACTCAGCTCGCTTGGTCCCTAGAGCGAGGTGATACTAAAAAAGCAGCCGCTAGCAGGTACCAGGTACCATGAAATTGCGGTGGAAACGCCAAAAATGCGAGTTGAGTCGAGTCGAGTTGAGCTGATACCATGCGGTGGAAAAGCGCCATAAGATTGCAGGGCGCCTGATAATAATCCAGTCAAAATGTGGCTTAAACATTACACATAACATTACCGGCTTTATCCGTGATTTTAAACGTATAGAGTAGATTGCTGTTTTGGAGGAGTGAGCGATATTCAAATTAAATTCTGGAATACGGAGATTTTTTTCACACTTCAGTCCACTGAAGAAGCTCATGTACAAAGTGTGTGTGTGTGTGTGTGTGTGTGTGTGTGTGTGTGTGTGTGTGTGTGTGTGTGTGTGTGTGTGTGTGTGTGTGTGTGTGTGTGTGTGTGTGTGTGTGTGTGTGTGTGTGTGTGTGTGTGTGTGTGTGTTGGGAAAAGCCTTACGGGGGAGTTGCATGTATGAATGTACTCGGGTGTGTGTAACTCGTAGTAAGGGCGGAGCTGTGTGTGTGTGTGTGTGTTTGTGTGTGTGTGTGTGTGGTGTGTGTTGTGTGTGTTGTGTGTGTGTGTGTGTACGTGAGCATACGTCGGTTGAATACCACAGTTAACAGATTATGTCTTAAGTGTCTCGGACGAAAAGTAAGTAGAAGTAAACCTGAAGCTTAGTGGCTGATAGAACCAGCAGGACATGTGACTGGGGTTCACCTGCTGTATTCTACCAACACACAGAGACACACACTCACACAGGCACACACAGAGAGGACGCACACACACACACACACACAGAGAGGGACGCACGCACACACACACACACACACACAGAGAGAGACGCACGCACACACACACAGAGAGGGACGCACACACACACACACACAGAGAGGGACGCACGCACACACACACACACAGAGAGAGAGACGCACGCACACACACACACAGAGAGGGACGCACGCACACACACACACACACAGAGAGACGCACACACACACAGGCACACAGAGAGACGCACGTACACACACACACACACAGAGAGGGTCGCACACAACACAGGCACACACAGAGAGAGAGAGAGACGCACACACACACACACACACACACAGACGCACACACACACACACAGATGGACGCGCACACACAGACGCACACACACACACACACACACACTCACTCACTCACTCACACACACACTCACACACTCACTCACTCTTGAAGGGCGAGTCACTGCACACAAAATTATGATTTTCTCAAGCACTGGTCAATTTCTAGATTTCTGTCTATTTATCTTCCATAACATGTCTTCTTTCATACTAGTATAAATCAAAGGTCCAACATGTACATTCAGGTGTTTATTTGACTAAACCTTGTCTGTTTGCGTCTGTATATTTCTCCTATACAACCATCTTTAACGGACATTATCTCAACATTAGTTTTTTTTCTTCAATACTCTGAACCAGAAATCTCAACTTCTAAAGCACTTACATCAACTAAACTTTCCATAATCATTCTCAGCACTATTCTGAAGGTTATTACAGAAGGATTTGTTCATATGTTGTTCACTGTCTGATTTATGAGACATTTTGTTCTTTAAGGGACATTATCTCAACATTAGTTTTTTCTCAATACTCTGAACCAGAAATCTCAACTTCTAAAGCTCTTACATCTGTCCTGTAAAAAACGTTGGACTCTAAAATGTTATAAAAATTTTAAAAAAGAATTTAATCGAAAAAACGCTACTTTGAGTACTAAAAACATATAAATAAATTTCCCCCCCCCTTGTGTGTAGTAGTCGAAACCCCGCTGAGATTGTGTGTGTGTGTGTGTGTGTGTGTGTGTGTGTGTGTGTGTGTGGTGTGTGTGTGTGTGTGTGTGTGTGTGTGTGTGTGTGTGTGATACTGAGCTGCACAAATGAACTGGATTTGACTCGGCTAAATATCTGTTTATATGAAAGGATAAGCACCCTTCATCCCTCTCCAATACACACACACACACACACAACACCACACACACACACACACACACACACACACACACACACACACACACACACACACACACACACACACACACACACACACACACACTAGTCTAGCTTTGGTCTCAGGAGTCAGACACCAACTGACCAGACAAATGTTCTTTTGCTCTTCATTCAAACATTGCCTCTGGCTAACACCCAGCTTTGTGTGTGTGTGTGTGTGTGTGTGTGTGTGTTGTGTGTGTGTGTGGTGTGTGTGTGTGTGTGTGTGTGTGTGTGTCCACCCTCCAGGTTTGTGTGTTTCCAAGCGGCCCAATGCTCTTGTGTCCTTTGATTAAGGTCAATTTGGTAACTAGGGTTGGGAATACACACACACACACACACACAACACACACACACACACACACACACACACACACACACACACACACACACACACACACACACACACACACACACACACACTCTCACACACACACACACACACACACACACAGTATAAATCCTATGTGTGTATGTATGACCGCTTCACTGTAAAAAGTTTGTGACATTTCTTCGGGAAGGTTAAACAATGTATTATTTTTTTAATTTAATTTGCAAAATAGAACTTGAAACATGTTCAGGTGTGTCTATTCATGGACGCTGTTTAAAATATTACGAATTAAATCAAATATAATGTAAAAAAAAATCTTCTTTTTCACACAATTTCTACAAAATAATTATAAATGTTTTCAATATTTTTTTTTACTAAACTGAGACATTCAAATGAAAAATATGGAGTCACAGAAACAATAAAAAAAATATTAAATATATATATACACTCAACAAAAATACAAACACAACACTTTTGTTTTTGCTCCCATTTTTCATGAGATGGACTTAAAGATCTAAAATTCATTCCAGATA
>CM047514.1:2012576-2022576 GCA_026122265.1 Ammodytes dubius | reverse complement strand
AATAGTGATTTAAAATGATAGAACGCTTGTTTCAAATGGGTGAAGTATTCCTTTAAGCGTTTGGACGCTGCGTTGAGGCAGAAGTGTTAACTGTGTGTTGGGTCCACACTCACAGCCTCTTTAGCTCCCGGTGTTTGCTTTGACACAGATTAAAACCTTGTTACATTAGTGTGTGTGTGTGTGTGTGTGTGTGTGTGTGTGTGTGTGTGTGTGTGTGTGTGTGTGTGTGTGTGTGTGTGTGTGTGTGTGTGTGTATTTACCCTAATTGTTGGAGGTTCTCAGAGTGTGTGCGAGTGTGTGTTTGTTTGTGTGTGTGTGTTTGTGTTTGTGTGTGCATTTACCCTAATTGTTGGAGGTTCTCAGTGTGTGTGCGAGTGTGTGTTTCTGTGTCGGTGTGTGCCTGTGCGAGTGTGTGTGTGTGTGTGTGTGTGTGTGTGTGTGTGTGTGTGTGTGTGTATGTGTGTGTGTGTATTTACCCTAATTGTTGGGGATGTTCTCAGTGTGTGTGCTAGTGTGTGTTTCTGTGTCGGTGTGTGCCTGGGCGAGTGTGTGTGTGTGTGTGTGCCTGTGTGTGTGTGTGTGTGTGTGTTTCTGTGCGAGTGTGTGTGTGTGTGTGTGTGTGTGTGTGTGTGTATGTGGAGATTACTGTGTGTTCTCTGGTATTAAAGGGCTTAATGCGGACGTGTTGGTCTGAACACAGATTTTCCTAGACATGGTATGGACACACACACACACACACACACACACACACACACACACACACACACACACACACACACACACACACACACACACACACAACACACACACACACACACACACACACACACACACACACACACACACACACACACACACACACACAGCATATAGAATAAACACACATTAACTGTATTTGTCATTCATAAAAACCAACACATGTATTCATTTACCTTTACTAAAAATAAAAATAATTACATTTTAACTCCTCAAATTATTTGAAAAATGTAACACTTCACCAAAAATGTATTTATTATTTATTATTTATAAAATTTGAATAATTCTTAAAAAATAAATGTTTTGATATAAATGCACACACATATTTATTTAAAAACCTATTGATAGAAATATCATATCTATTGATATAAAATATTTTACAAAATCCTTACTCAAAATAGCAATTTTAAAGTCCTCTCTCACAGACACACCTTTCTCATTGACATTGTTCATTCCCTAGCCCCTTACCCTTACCCTAACCATCCAATCTAAATGCCTAACCCCAACCCGTATACTAACCCTAACATAAACCTAATTCATACCTGAACCTTAAAACCTAGTGTTAACCCTCAAACAGCCCTTTAAAGGCCTGTCCTTAAAACCTAGTGTTAACCCTCAAACAGTCCTTTAAAGGCCTGTCCTTAAAACCTAGTGTTAACCCTCAAACAGCCCTTTAAAAGTGAAGACCAGTCAACATGTCCACACAGTGCAGAAATGTCCTCACTAAAATAGTTTAAAACTGAAATTGGTCTTCATAAAGAGTAGAAAGACAAGCGCGCACACACACACACACACACACACACACACACACACACACACCACACTCAGGTCCTTCTATTCATGTATTACTGTGATTGTTTGACAGTCCTTGCTTGGTTAGGCAAGGTCTTGCTGACATCTAGTGGATATTTCAAGTAATACACATATTTCTGTTTAATTTATAAAAAGACAGGTCTCCTCTTTGATATGAGATCGCGTGGCTTATTATTCACTCTGCAGATTGACAATTGATGGAAGTATTTCAGTCAGTAAATCTTGTTCTGTAAACTGTGTTCTTCTATATTGCATTGTTGAGCTTGGGACCTAAGAGAGGGGTTAAACTAGGTGTTGCTTAAGGCCAGGACACACCAGTCCGACTCGTTCCGACTACCCAAAAAATGGAGTCGCCGTTTCAGGAAGCTCCAGTCTTCCCGTCGCGGCCAAAAAACACACCGAGACGACTGTTATTTTCCGTACGCTCTGCGCTTGCGCGGGACGTAATGTCTCCACAACAGCAGGCGGCGCTAATCTGTATTGTGGCCCGAAAAAATACGAAAGCCGGAAATGATGGGACAGCTCTCTAGAGCATAACCATAGATAGAAATACGTATTTATATTTATGGACCATAAAGAGCACAATTTTTAGCAGAGAGTGTCGAGCATGGTGTCGAGCAGTCAACAAGGGTTGATGCATGTGAGTACTCTCAAAACGAAACGAACAAACACATTAAAACGATGGCTAGCTGTTGTTAGCTGTTTGTGCTACCCGCCTCACTTCCGGGCTTCACTGATTCGCTAGCCCTCCACCAATCAAATCGGCTCAAAACAAGCCCGACGACCTCTACGTCGGCCGACGTCACGGCACACACCAAACAGATTCGTGTCCCGACCCCCTACCGACACTACGACGGCGATTATCTGGCCGGTGTGTCCTGGCCTTTATAGTAAAAAAAAACAATAATTTTACCTTCCCAACTTTGAAAAATTATATACGTTTTACTGAGCTGAAACATTTCAAGTAAGTCTTCAAAAATGACCCAACTTCATCCAAACCTTCTCTAGGTTGACTTTATCATCTGTGTCAATTGTGTAAAGATAGGTCCAACCGTGTGTCCAAAGTGACATGAAAGATTCTGTTAACATTTTTACTGAAAGCAGATTTTTTATTTCATTTCAGCAGATATATTCAATGTTCACCAAAATGCTTGAGAATTACTTTGATCGGGATGTGTGATTTTTTTTTCTCAGAATTTGATCACATTTGATAGAATTTTGGAATGACAATCTGACACATTTTTACAGGGAAAAACACATCTTTATGTATTACAAAAACATTTATAACCACTACACCACGAGCACACAAAGTCCCCCAAAGTCAGTCATTATAAACAAACTCCTCACCACCACCCACACTCTAAACTGGATTACCTGACATCGAATTTAACACACATTTTTTTTTTTGCAGTTTAATGTACAGTATATACTGTATCTTCACAAAACAAAATGCAAATTAAGGCTTGAACCTGGAAGTTGCCGCTTGTGGCTACATTTACACATTTATTTTAATGTTTTTAAACTTTATGATCTGAACTATTATTTAAAATAGTAAATAGTAATAATACTTTGTTGGATCTGAACAACGACTGGCTGTTTAAACATGCAGTTATTGATTTACTGATTATTTATTATTTAGATCATTAACTTTCACGTTGTGGTTTCTGGTCTTGACTCCGGACACTCAAATTCAAATAATAAAACAGGAACAAGAATTTAAAATCACAGAGAATCATTAAAAAATCAAAAGAAACCAACCATATACATCAGAACATTTTTAAAAGTATTTCATATGTGAAAAGGTTGACCATAGAAACAAAAAGCTAAATGTCAAACTAAACACTGACTGCAGGCTAGGTTGATGACTACATGAACCAATCAGGGGCTGCCTTCCACTAACAGACAGAAAGTGGGGAGGGTCCGGTCTGACTGGAGGCTAGATTGATGACTACATGAACCAATCAGGGGCTGCCTTCTGCTAACAGACAGAAAGTGGGGAGGGTCCGGTCTGACTGGAGGCTAGATTGATGACTACATGAACCAATCAGGGGCTGCCTTCTGCTAACAGACAGAAAGTGGGGAGGGTCCGGTCTGACTGGAGGCTATAGATTGATGACTACATGAACCAATCAGGGGCTGCCTTCCACTAACAGAAGGGCCGGACTCCTCCCCACAGAGATTGGAGAAAGGCCAGACTGGAGAGAAACTAATGTGAAGTTTAGAGATCAGGCTAGTTTCACCAGGCTACTGTTCCACTGTCACACAGACCTTCACTGGTAATATCTTCAGAGGGAGTTCCTCCCCAGTTCTAAAGTATGGAAACATCCTCTCAGTGAAAGTGTGTGTGATGGTGTGTATGTGTGTGTTAGTATCAGGATCAGAGAACGACAGTTGTCCTCTGTTCCAGTCCAGATTCACTCTGATCCTCTGGAGCTTCTTCTCAAATTCAAGAGGAATGAGCGGACCTCCTGGTAACTCTACTGAGTATCCATCTTCACCGAACAATATTACCCACTTTCCTGCGCCTGCTTCTTCTTCTGCTTCATATTCCATATTCCCCGTAATGTCTTCCTTCCTCTGGGCAGACTCTGCTAACACACCCAGCCCCCAGACTGTACTGTCTCCAACCTGGACGTCCCAGCTGTGAGTCCCTGAGTTAAAGCCCTCAGAGCTCAGGACAGAGCAGTCCCAATCAAACCTCTCTGGATTATCAGGAAGCTGCTGATACACCTCTCCATCTCTCACACTGGTCAGATCTTCAGACAGGCTGAGATATGGATAAGCAGTGTTTGGGTCCAGAACCAGAGGAGTGTAGGAGACCATGTCCTTCATCTTGTTCCAGATGTTGAAGGTCAGGTTGCCCAGTGTTTTGGCCTCGTCTATCAGAGCTCCTGAGAGCAGCTGTGGATCATCTAGTAGTGCCCCCTGCTGGACTCTGTCCACTGCAGCCTTGTAGTTGAGCAGGAATGAGACGTCTTCAGCTCTCAGCTGCTCCTCTGTGGCTCTGACTGTGTCTGAAAGAGCTGCTATCTCTCTGCTCAGAGCCTCCATCTTCTCCTTCATCATCTGACTCTTCTGCTCCTCTTCCTCCCACAGTGCAGCCACCCTAACCACCTCTTCCTCTTCAAGAAACTGGTGAAGCTTCTTAAACTGATCCTTAATCTGCGTCTCTGTGCGTCGGGCCTGGACCTTTATGTGTTCTTCTGACTTCACTTTAACTTCTTCACAAAGCTTTAACTTCTCCTTTAAGGGCTCCAGAGTTTCCTCAAGTTTCCACTTGTGTTGTGGTGCAGCTTTATCGATGGGTCTGATTCTGTGGCCGCTGTGTTTCTCTGAATATCTACATATTTGACAAACTGGCTCCAGATGGTCCAGACAAAACGTTTCAAATCTTCTAGAATGCAGACTGCAGAGAGCCTCTGAAGTTCTCTTATCTCTCTCCTGTAAGAAGGCCTCACACAGGTTCTTTAACGCCAGGTTTAAAGGTGCTTTTTTCTTTGGAAATGTTTTCTTACAAACTGGACACTCCCGTGTTGGTTTCTCCCGCCACAATCTTCCCACACAGCCTTTACAGAAGCTGTGGCTACATGGAAGTAGAACAGGATTTCTAAAGACGTCATCACAGACCGGACAGCAGAAATGCTCCTCAAAACTGGAAGCCATTTTGTCTGTGATTGCAGCTGAAAACAGAACAGACAAAAAGCACCGTCAGGCTTGGCTCCCTTCCCTCCTCTAATAACTTCTCTCAGGCCATGACCACACATACACGGATGTTTGCTGAAAATTTCCCGTACACACAATAGTGTTTTAGAATATCTCTCCATATACACAACATCGCAAAAAACAATAGAAAACAGTCTACATCGTACAGTATTTTGTGTTTAAATCAGCATGCTATTTGGGCGATTCTGAACCACAATCCAAGAGACATCACATCGACGAAGCCTATAAAATCAACCGGGGATGTAACAGATATAAAAGCAGGAGGCAAGATCAAGGCGCAATGTTATGATGAAATAAAAGAGTAAAAGTATGTCCCAATTGTAGTATACTGCATGCTCACTAGACTCTTTTTATGGTCAGATGTAGTATGTAGAATAGAAAAAAGAAAGAGGATGTGATTCGGAACGCAGGGAATGTTTCTAAAATACCTGTGTACGTGTCAAACTCACCTTCAGAGTGTGGAGTGTCAGCAGGGTAGTCGTTTGCCATATCTCTGTCCTGTAACTGGCCTTACTCAGAGGAAGTTGTAAATACAACACTGTTCACAGGTTGGTCTCAGGTGAGTGATCCTCCTCTGCTGAATGCACAGGGTGTGTTAGTACAGGTTCAAACACAACACCTACCACACCTCTAAAGCTCAATGATTAACTGGTTTATCTCATTTCTGTGGCGTACAGAACATTGTAACCCTTATAGAGCTTGTAGTGGGGATTTCACAACGTATCTATAAACTTGTACGGAAATAAGAAAGAACAGAACACAAAGTCACAGGATAAAGATTGACTCCGCAGGGGGACAGCCCAACCTCGCCCCTAGAGGTGGCTGGAAGGTTTGCCCATTGATCAACATAGGAACAGGATATTTATGACCCCTCAACAACAGGGTGTGAGCTAAAGATTGGCCTCAAGTTAACAGGATACAAGAGTAAACAGGTCTTGTGGTTTTATTATAGTCAGCCTCTGACTATAACAGCAAAGGACAGCAACTGCAGTCTTATTGCCCCCATAAACATTCCGTTTACACAACTGTTCTTCAAGAAAACTTTCTAGTTTCTTAATACAATAAAGACTGATGTAAAATGATGTGAGTGTCTGAGAAGTACATCATTACAAATACATTTTCCGTCACAGAGCTCATACTATCATTCAGTGGGGCACCCCCCATACTCATAATAAATACTAAACTAAACAAAGAAAATCCAGTCACAAAACAGTTTAAAACCTATTTCATTAAAAGGAACTGCAGACAGGGGCGAAATGGCTTGTTAATAAAGATTTTAAAGTACCCATGGATACTTATTCTAGTTTTAGATGTTCCCTGAGTTAAGGGTAAGCTAATCGTTGGAGCAGGTAGAATAAAGTCCAGGCCAATACTAAGCTGATATACAACATAAATCTTACCATATGTCTGTTGTCCGTGCGTCTTCTCTCAGAGCTGAGCGTAAACTGTTTGTCTCATCTGAGGTTATGAGCTGCTGAATGCGCAGGGTGTGTTCAGTCCAAAGTACGGACTCGTGGTTGGAAATATTGACTGATTGGCTACATCAGAGCCGGCCCGAGGCATAAGCGAACTAAGCGGTTGCTTAGGGTCCCGACCGCCAGGGGGCCCCCCTCCCAAAGAATATATATATTATTGTATTAGTTCTACCTGCACAGGAAGGGAACAATCACTGAACCTTTTCCTAAAAAAAAAGAGAGCAGATTTTTTTTTTTTGCACAAGTCTCATTTAATCTGTACACTACACACAGACACACACACACGTTAATCACAATCACCTCTGTATAAAAAAAATCAACTTGTTAACATAATTCACAATATAATTTCATCATCAACATATTTTTGGTTTAAAAAATAAATTCATGCATCTGAGCATCATTTATATTTGCACTTTACAAGTTATGATACAAATTGTTTTAAAACAAACGAAAACAACCTGCGCACACACACACAGACACACACACACACACACACACACACACAACAGAACATATACAAACTGATTTCAGCAGCATTTTACAACAATATATATTTTTTAAATCTTTGTTTTTTCTAGACGTTCCTTGGATTCCATTTATGAACGACACACACACACACACAGACACACACACACACACACAGACACACACACACACACACAGACACACACACACACACACACACACACACGCGCACACACACACATGCACTTTGCACGGACACGTTCTACACTAGACGTTAGCTAGTAACATCTGAATCCACTGCACGACAAACACAGTCTCACGTTTTACTTTTGAGTTTTACAGAAGTTTTACTCCATCAATATCTTTCCAGCTTTCCATAACGCAAATAAAAAGTCCTATTATAAATTTTCAAATCAAACCAACGGTGCAAATCCTGCCAAAATATACGGTATCCTCCATTAAAAATTGTCATATAGCGGGGGCACTCTGGTGGTGTAGTGGATAGAGCGCGTACTTTATTGGCTCTGGCCTTCATTGCAGTGGTCGCGAGTTCAAATCTGACCCGTGGACCTTTACTGCATGTCATCCCCCCCTCTCTCTCTCTCTCTCTCTCTCTCTCTCTCTCTCTCTCTTCTCTGTCTCCCCATTTCAACTCTGTACTATCTAATAAAGCTTGAAAATGTCTAGGGCTGGACCGAATACCATTTCACACGCTTCGAATAGGCCTACTATTTCGATTTTCCGAGTGAGTATTCGAGTACTCGTTCTAAAAAAAACACCCCATCAAAACCAACATTAATGTTCCCAATGTAGCCTACTCAGTGAAACAGACCCTGCGTTCCAATCCCCATACTTCCCTACTATTCAGTACGCCAGAAAAAGATTTAGGATGTCCCAATACATGCACGTCAATTGTAGTATGCTGAAAATACATAAATGCCCCACTAACTCCAATAGCATTTTGGAGTATTCATCTTTATTCTTGACATAAGGAAAAACAAATCTTCGTTATCCATTTTTTTCTTCTCTCCTGTCTGTGGCCCTAAAACTCTTCTGTACTTTAAAATGCCCAAAAAAATAACCTTTAAAAAATATATAGGCTACGGTATCCTCACTTAAAAAATGTCATATATCCACAGGAACTTTTCTTCCCCTTCTCATCTCCACACAAACACACTTTTCTTTTTGACACTTTTCACAAACATTTTAAAGTTAATATTCAACAGTTTAGATAATTCCATATATATTCTATTCTTCCTAACGTGTTTTTCTTGTCGTTTCATATAATAATCAAGATGCTTTGGATATTTCAAGTCTTTAAAATATAAAAAAAGAAAGCAGCAAAATAAATACATTTTAAAATAGAAAAAAAATTCAGCCATTTTGGATGGATAATGAACAATCTTAGTGCAGCACCAGACAGAGTTAGAAATAAATTAAATTATATATTAAAGGTGCAGTGTGTGGAATTTATTGGAATTTCTACAGTAGCACAGAAGGGACAAACTTAATGGCCTTATGGTTTTTTTATATATATAGGCCTAGTGGGCATTCTGAGGAAATGCACCTGTTGGAAGACCAAGAAGAAGAAGAAGTACTATAGAATAAATAACTAAATACATCTTCACCTCATCACTTGATATTGTGGAAAGACTTGAGGCAGTGGTGGATGATGCCATCTTAAGTAACTATAGCTTCTTGTCCTTGAAGGCCACCGTAGCTTCTGTAAATTCTCCACAAAGGGAAGGGGTTAGCAAGGAAGCCAATAGATGCCATTAAATATTCCAAAATTACACACTGCACCTTTAAATAAATACAAAAACTATATGAAAAGTAAAGAAAACCAGCGAACGCAGGCAGAAAGATCCAGAAAGGCACTTAAGTGTGATGATGTAAGTTATAGTGAAGGCTCTTTCAAAATAAAAGTGATTTTAAATATTTTCTCGGTTACACGCACACTCCACAATATTTCTGTAAATATGAAACTACATCTACACTTCCTTTAAGGTTCTACGAGGAACTTTCAGCTTTTGTTAATTCTAGCGTCCCCCCTTTGGACAACAGTGGTTGTGTTTTTACCACACCAGCTGTTGTTCCTGGGTGAGCATATATACCCATGACAAAGGCATTAAGAAAAACTATATAAAAATAGCATTCTTAGCACTGATGGTTCTCGTTTGCTGTTACATGTAATTTATGATCATCAGAGGAAAAATTTGACTGTTTCAGAAATATTTAAAAGTTCCTCGTAGCACCTTTAAATTCCCTTTCTCCTCCCATTCCTGTAGAGAAAGTCCTCAGTCATCTGTGTGGTTCCCAGTTAGACGTCGTTGTTTGGTGTAAAATAAACACTCTTTACTAAGAGCCCGAATCCTCTGGTCACATCTCGGGCGAGTTTTGCCGTACAGCAAGACTCTATCCCCAGCGTGGCCCGTCTTAATCTGTGGAGGGAAAGGAACTGACTGTGTTGTGTTGGTTTCTCCCTGATTCTTGCACTTTGCACTTTAGTGCCCAGGCCTGCGTACATGTTGTGATGTTTGCGTCCGTCACTGTTTTCTACTGTTATGTGTTGTCGCCTCTCCTCGCTGTAAACCAAATTGCCCTCTTGGGACACTAATAAAAATCTTGAATCTTGAATCTTGAAATAGTCGGTAAATGTCACTTGCTGCCAGGTATATCTAAAGGCCAGAGGGGTTATGTCAGGCCATCCGTATGTCTGTCCAGCCGTATGTCTGTCCATCCCTATGTCTGTCCATCCGGGCCATTCC
>CM047514.1:2000076-2005076 GCA_026122265.1 Ammodytes dubius | reverse complement strand
CACACACACACCAATGAACGCTAATTAATCAAATATAATGGGTATTAGAACTAGCAATGGTTTGGAAATATTAGATTCAAAGAATGTATTAAATTATAAAGTAGAAATAATACAGCAATAAAAACACATTTAGGTGAAAGTCTGACAAATTAGTTATCTTAAATTAAATTATTTGAGAAGAAAGATTTAGATTTAGAAGAGTATTTTTTTGAGTAATTCTGTGAAAAATTGTGTTTTTCTCTGTCGATAGTGTGCGTGCCAGCCTGACAGTCAGTCAGTCAGTCAGTCAGCCTGTCTGTCTGTCTGTCTGTCTGTCTGTCTGTCTGTCTGTCAGTCAGTCAGCCTGTCTGTCTGTCTGTCTGTCTGTCTGTCTGTCTGTCTGTCAGTCAGTCAGCCTGTCTGTCTGTCTGTCTGTCTGTCTGTCTGTCTGTCTGTCTGTCTGTCTGTCTGTCTGCGTTACTCACGGTCTCTCTTTCCCCCCTGTCACTATCAGTCCGTCCCTCAGTGTGGTGTACATAGTGAAGACTGGTCCAGTGTGAGCTTTGGCCACCAGTCTGATCAGGTAGTGGTCCCTCCACACGTACACATCCCCGTTAATGGCACCGGTGAACGTCAAGTTATTCTGTAATAGACAGACAGACAGACAGACAGACAGACAGACAGACAGACAGACAGACAGACAGACAGACAGACAGACAGACAGACAGACAGACAGACAGACAGACAGACAGACAGACAGACAGACAGACAGACAGACAAAATACATCAACGATCTGCAGAGGATAAAGTGTTTTCTTGTAAAGTTGTGGTTCACTCACTCACTCATTCACTCACTCACTCACTCACTCACTCACTCACTCACTCACTCACTCACTCACTCACTCACTACTCACGCTTACTTATTTTTGTATTCTTTTATTAAATAATTTCAATTAATTAACGAATTTGTCTTCTTTTTCTTTTTTTTTTTTTTTATAATTCCAAAAAATGTAAAACCAAAAAAAAAAAAAATTACAAAAAAAAACTATAATTTTTTTACAATTGAAATAAAGATTTTAATTCAACTCACGGCTCCGAATGCGACAGACAGCATAGTCTGCATGCGTCCCTCCCCTGTGGCCCCCACCACTCCTTTATTATACATCAGATGTTTTCTTAATAGCTTGTTTAGAGTGTTGTTGTATCATTTAAAATTGTCTGTTTATTTTTATTGATTTATCCTTTCTCATAAATCAGATCTTGCGATTGTTTATTTTTTTAAATTAATTTATTTTTTTATTTTTTTATAAATAATTTAAAAATAAAGTTCATCATTATATATATATATATATATAATTTTCTTTTTATATATCTAATTATTTTTGATAATTTGAAATTACAAAAAAATTGTCTTTTTTTTTTATATATATAATTTTTTTTTTTATTCTATTTTTTAAAGGTGCAGTGTGTAATATGACATCATCAAGAAAGTTCTACAAAGTTCTAGAATGCAACGCTCCCTGGGTAACTCCACCCCTTTCGAATAATAACAGAAGCTACAATGGCCTTCAAGGACAAGAACAATTCTAAATATTAAACAATGCACCTGATGACATTCCAACTATGACACTTTCAAGATGGCGGCACTAGGCCTTGGTCCAAAATATGCAGAAATATGGACATATATGAGACCCTTTCTAAGGAAAAAAATAATAATTCAAAAAATGTTTTTCAGCTATTAGGCACTAAATTAAATGTACTTATGGATATTATAATTACTTTCTACAAAATCTGCTAGGAAATAAAACCCAAAATTCTACACACTGCAGGTTTAAGTAGGCCTACTCACCGCTCCGAATGCGACAGACAGCATGGCCCGTGGCCCCCACCACTCCTTTCTTATACATCAGATGTTTTCTTAATAGCTTGTTTAGATTAGTGTTGTTGTATCATTTAAAATTGTCTGTTTATTTTTATTGATTTATCCTTTCTCATATATCAGATCTTCCAATTGTTTATTTTTTTAAATTAATTATTTTTTTATATAAATAATTTCAAAATAAAGTTAATCATTATGTTATAATTTTCTTTTTATATATCTAATTATTTTTGATAATTTGAAATTACAAACAAAATTGTCTTTTTTTTTAAATTATATTTTTTAAGTATGTACTCACCGCTCCGAATGCGACAGACAGCATGGTCTGCATGCGTCCCTCCCCCGTGGCCCCCACCACTCCTTTCTTATACATCAGCGCCCCCCCCAGCCAGAGTCCAGAACTTCACGTGTTTTATTCCCACGGACACAAACTGACAGTCGGAGTCCGGACGAAACTCTACAGCAAACAGTCGGTCTGGGTGGCCCGCTTTACTGCACACCTTGGAGCCTGCAACACACACACACACACACACACACACACACACACACACACACACACACACACACACACACACACACACACACACACACACACACACACACACACACACACACACACACACACACGAAAATGCATGCACGCACACACACACAACACACACACACACACACACAACACGCACACACAGAGACACACACACACACACACACACACTCTCATTTACAATGATGTCGAGTAAAACAAAGGCAAAGCAAAACCAACAAAACAAACACAATATACAAAGCAATTATATCAAATGCAAATATTTAAAAAGTTCCTTGTTTATTTTATTTTATTTTATTTTATTTTATTTTATTTTATTTTATTTTATTTTATTTTATTTTATTTTATTTTATTTTATTTTATTTTATTTTATTTTATTTTATTTTATTTTATTTTATTTTATTTTATTTTATTTTATTATATTATATTATATTATATTATAATCGTTACCCTCCTGCCATCTCCACACAGTGATGGTGTGTTCAGGTTCCACTCCGAGCGAAAGCAGCAACTTTCCCGTGGCGCTGAAGTTTACGTATCCGACTCCTTTGGTGTGCGGACAGCGCAGAATGGACAAGGTCTGTTTACTCATAGCATCCCATATATGGATGGAAGGGGTGGAGCCTAGACGGAGAGAGAGAGAGGGAGGGAAGAGAGAGAGAGAGAGAGAAGGAGAGAGGGGGGGAAGGAGAGAGGAGAAGGAGAGAAGGAGGGAGAGGGAGAGAGAGAGGGAGAGGGGGGGGGAGAGGGGGGGAGAGAGAGAGAAGGAGAGAGGGAGGGAGAGAGAGAGGGAGAAGGAGAGAGGGGGGAGAGAGAGAGAGGAGAGGGAGAGAGGGGGGAGAGAGAGAGAGAGAGGGAGAAGGAGAGAGAGTGAGAGAGAGAGAGAGAGATAGGGAGAGAGGGAGAGAGAGAGGGAGAGAGGGAGAGAGGGAGAGAGAGAGGAGAGAGAGAGAGGGAGAGAGAAGGAGAGAGAGAGAGAGATAAGTTTAAAGTTGTTCCTACAGCTTTTAAAGAGTGACATTTAAGCACTTCTCCAGCACTTTCAAGATAATATATTTTTTTTTCCATGTAAGGCAAGTTTATTTCTATAGCACAGTTCAGACACAAGGCCGTTCAAAGTGCTTTACAGGGGCATGAAATACATCAAGATTAGACATTATCATTTAGACAGCGATGTAGAATGCAATGAAAATGACGTGACTGACAGTATAGTTATTTTCTATGTAGCCTATTTTAACTTGGGAATCTGTATTCACAAAACCACAAAGAATGTATTTTTTTGTATGTATTGTATTTACACCATGGAAAAAATATCCGCTATAAACTATGAGGGTGGTACGGAAGAGGATTAGGGCCACACATGAAATTAAAAAAAAAGGTTAAAAAAAAAAAAAAAAAAGTTCTGACCTTATTCTCAGAATTCTGACTTTTTTTTTCATTAAATTCTGACTTTTTTTTTTATTCATGGAATTCTGACTTTTTTTGTTCATGGAATTCTGACTTTTTTTTTTTTGTTCATGAAGAAAAAAAGTCAGAATTCTGACTTTAAAGTCAGAACTACGGGTACTTGTAAGGACCAACCTTCGTGGGAGAGCCTACTTGTGCAAAAATTACTTCCCTTAGCGACTTATTGCGGGTTCGAGGGTTCAAGAAGAAGTTGTTTGTTAATGGAAGACCAAAAGGTGAGTGAAACTGTAATATGTGTTGTTTTGGTACAGGGTGCATGTCTTTTAATAGGTCTATGGTGCATGAGGTGACAGTGTGCATATTAGCTAACACATGTGCAACTCTAGGCACCAAAACAACACATATAGTTTCACGCACCTTTTGGTCTTCCATAAACGAAATGGCTTCTTCAGGAACCCCTCGAACCCGCAAGAAGTCGCTAATGGAAGCCATTTTAGCACAAGTAGGCTAGGGCTACTGGCTACTCTCATGGACGGCTACTCTGCATGTGGTTTCCTCCTACTGCATAACGCAAAGTGTCTCTCCCAAGGAGGTTGGTCCTTACAAGTACCTCAGAATTCTGACTCTTTTTTTTTTTCATGAACAAAAAAAAAAAGTCAGAATTTCATCAACAAAAAAAAAAAGTCAGAATTCCATGAACAAAAAAAAAGTCAGAATTCCATGAACCAAAAAAAAAGTCAGAATTCCATGAACCAAAAAAAAAGTCAGAATTTCATGAACAAAAGAAAAGTCAGAATTTCATGAACAAAAAAAAAAGTCAGAGTTTCATGAACAAAAAAAAAGTCAGAATTTCATGAAAAAAAAAGTCAGAATTTCATGAAAAAAAAGTCAGAATTTCATGAAAAAAGTCAGAACTTTTATTTTTTTTTTATTTTATTTTTTTTTTATTTATTTTTTTCATGTGTGGCCCTAATCCTCTTCCGTAGGGTGGGGATTATATTAAAAAGCATTTTATTTTATTTTTTATTTTAATTTTTTACCTGTGAGTTCACTGGAGTCACCTGAGGATGTTGTGAGAGCGATGGTGACAAATGAGGCCAGCCAACAAAACACACACACACACACACACACACACACACACACAGACACACACATATACACACAAACACAGAGGCACACACACACACACAC
>CM047514.1:1992576-1995076 GCA_026122265.1 Ammodytes dubius | reverse complement strand
GGAGGGACCATAGGGGAGGGACCAAAGAGAACAAGTGGAGCGGTTGAGGTATTTGGATTCGAATCTGCTATTTTCTCCCCAAATCATATACCCCAGCTTTAATATGCTTACGAGAGAATATATACAGATGTCATACAATATTAAAATGAATAGCCTTAATATCCTTATCATGCGGCTGTTATGTCGAGTCAAGTCAACTTTTCAAAAACTTATTGTACATTTCTGTAATATATATGTGCCAGGCATGGTGCAAAAATGAAGGCAAAACCAAGTGGTATAGAGAAGCTAAGAAACACACACACACACACTCACTCACAAACACACTCACTCACTCACTCACTCACTCACTCACTCACTCACTCACTCACTCACTCACAGACACACTCACTCACACACACACAAACAAACACAAACAAACACAAACACAAACACACTCACTCACATCACTCACTCACTCACTCACATCCCTCCTTCACTCACTCACCTCACTCACATCACTCACTCTCACTCACTCACTCACTCACTCACTCACTCACATCACTCACTCACTCATCTCTCTCCCTCTTGGTTGTCCATCGACTTTCGATGATGACGTCCAGCTTTGAGATGGTGATTTTCACATGATCCACATCTATAAGTGAGTTTTGCTGTGGCTATACAGTCCAATCCTAGATCTAACATGCCCTCTGACAAGTAGGACATGTAAATGCATCACTAGCCACTGTGGGCTCCACAGCAGCTTTTCTCCTGTCCCTCCTCTGTTGTCTCCTGGCTGTCCTGTCCTCCTCCAGCCTGCAGGTCCCCTCCATACACATCTGTCTCCATGTGGTGCGCTTAGCAGCATATACTTCCAGATCCTCAGGGCGGATGTTGCATTTCTTCATTGTAGTCTTCACCTGGTCCTTGTAGCGCTTCTTCTGCCCCCCAGCCGAGCGTTGGCCATGACTCAACTGGCCGTACAGCACTCTGCGGGGCAGTCGGTCCTCTGGCATCCTCACCACATGTCCAAGCCAGCGCAGCTGGTGCTGACTGACCATAGCCTCGATGCTTTTGCAGTTGGTTTTTTCCGAAAATTTCCGAGTGAGGGACATGATCACGCCAAGTGATGCCAAGGATACGTTGCAGACACCGGATGTGGAAGTTCTCAAGGGATCTGAGGTGGCGACTGTAAGTGACCCAGGCTTCACAGCCATAGAGCAGAGTGCTGATACAAACTGCATGGTACACAGACACCTTGGTGTGGAGGCTTAAGTTTCTGTTTTGAAAGACCCGACGCCGTAGTCTACCAAAGGAAACAGATGCTTGTCTTATGCGGTTTTGGACCTCTTCATCTATGTTGCAGTCTGCTGAGAGCATACTTCCCAGGTATTTAAAAGACGGTACTACCAATAGCTGTTCATTAGCGACAGTAAAGACGGGCAGAGTTGAGGGGTGCTGGCACTCCATTGACAAATGACTTCTGTTTTGGTGGTGTTGATTGTTAAGCCCATCCTGCTGTATGCTCTGGTAGCAGCTTTTAGGACAGTCTGGAGCTCTTCTGGTGAATGGGCAACAAAAGCACAGTCATCTGCATACTGTAGTTCGAGGACCCTCTCATTGAGCAGTTTGGTAGTTGCTTGGAGTCTTCTGATGTTAAAGAGGTTTCCATCCAGTCTGAAGACCACATGCACACCGCTGCTAACTTCAATCTCCTTATGGAGCAGCTTAGTGACACAGAGAAGGAATATGTTGAAGAGCGCTGGTGCCAGCACACAACCCTGCTTGACGCCTGTGCGAACAGCAAAGGGAGTAGATTGTTTTCCTCCCATGATCACCGTGGCATTCATTCCATCATGAAACTGCCGGAGGATATTTACAAATTTGTTTGGGCAGCCAGTCTTAAGGAGGATGTCCCATAAAAGCTCCCTCTGAACCGAGTCAAATGCTTTTGAGAGGTCGACAAAAGCTATAAATAGATCCTTATGTTGTTCCCGACACTTTTCCTGAAGTTGCCTGGCTGTAAAAATCATGTCAACTGTGCTTCTGCTTTTTCTAAAGCCACATTGAGTTTCAGGCAGTATTGACTCTGTGATGTTACTAATCAGTCTGTTCAACATGACTTTCGCCAGGACCTTTCCAGCAACAGCCAATAGCGAAATACCCCTACTATTGCCACAGATGGCCTTATCACCCTTGTTCTTATAAATAGTGATGATGTTTGCGTCTTTCCATTGCTGAGGAATGTTTTCTTGAGTCCAGACTTCACTCACTCACTCACTCACACACACACACAAACACACACAAACACACTCACTCACTCACTCACTCACTCACTCACTCAAACACAAACACAAACACAAACACAAACACAAACACACTCACTCACTCACTCACTCACTCCCTCACTCCCTCCCTCCCTCCTTCACTCACTCACAAACTCACCCACCCCCACTCCCCCCCCCACACACAACACAGTCACTCACTCACACACAGACAGACACACAGACAGACACACACACAC
>CM047514.1:1985076-1987576 GCA_026122265.1 Ammodytes dubius | reverse complement strand
AGAGAGAGAGAGAGGGAGAGAGAGAAAGTGTGTGTGTGTGTGTGTGTGTGTCTGTCTGTCACTGCAGATTGCAGCACTCTCCTCACCATGGAAACTGGTTCCATACCAGACTTCCAAACACACACACACACCCACACACCACACACACACACACACACACACACACACACACACACACACACACACACACACACACACACACACACACACGCACTGAGACACACACACACACACACACACCACACACACACAACACACACACACACACACACACACACACACACACACACACACACACACACACACACACACACACACACACACAACACACACACACACACACACACACACACACACACACACACACACACACACACACCCCACACAACACACACACCACAAACACACACCACTCACCTGCACCAGTAGCGTCATTGGTCCCGTTTTAATCGATCTCCAGAACTTCTCCGTTTTTGGTTCCGACCAGAATGTGACCGTGACCCAAAGTGATGGCTCTGATCGAAGGGTTATCCTCCAACAGCAAGCCTACACACACACACACACACACACACACACACACACACACACACATACATACATACACACACACACACACACACACACACACACACACAACATACACGCACGCACACACACACTTGTGAGTAGACTCATTGACATAATGCATTCCCTGGCCCCTTACCCTAACCATCAAAACTAAATGCCTAACCCCAACCCTTAAAGGCCTACTTCACCGGTTTGAATATGAAGGTGTATTGAATTCTGAGATCCTATGTAGTGTAAATGTGCAAAAAAAATTGATCCTAGCCTGAGAAAAGGCAGAAAGAGTGTTTTTTTAACCCTATATTTCTCTTTCTCGTGACATCACAGAAAGAGAAATATAGGGTTAAAAAAAACTTACTTTGTAAATATTACTGTGATGTCACAGTAAAAGACATCACAGTAATATTTACAAAGTACGTAACACACACTTAACTTAACTTAACCACACACACATTAAGTCCTGTAATCATGCAGTAAATCCATTTCTTGGTGACTTTCCAAAACAGATATTCATAGACATTTATATTTGTATATTTTAACAGACTGAGGTGTGAGTCCCCATCTGTCCACTGGGTGGCAGTGTTGGATAGAACACTTTCTACAGTTAAACCCAGGGCTGCTGATACATGACACCAGTGCAAAAGGTGAAGTAAGCGGTTTATTTATGTTAATATAAGTGTTAAATCGCTCTTTATTCACACAGTGATCACTTACATAATGTACGCGTTTCATAAATTAATATCCAATCACAAGAGAGAACGCTACAAACCGACACCCGTCTCACTCCATGGTCTCACTGCCGGTGCACGCCAGAGCAACAGATGGGTGAATGTTTATGCGCCTACAATGGCGGAGCAGGTAAAAATCCTTCCCAATGTCTGTTTTGATGGTTTTTATCATGTTTTTATCACACTTATGGATCTGAGATGATGCTAGATAACTCGCTGCTTGAAGACCGCAGTGCATTAATGTGGTGACGTAGGGACGAGCGAGGGGACCGCTAACTGCAGTAACTGACAGGAAGTTAGCTGAAAGAACCATTCCGCTTACAGCACCTTTAAAGTCAAATAACCATAGAATGATAAACGTTCTCTGTCAGCACTCACCTTTGTGCAATAATAATGAAGTGTTTACACAAATAGCACCCTGGTTCATTATTATTATTTGAAACGTAAAACACTGATAAATCATTTACAGATATAAGACGCCAAAAGTTTTGAAGTGCGTGCGTGCGTGTGTGTATGCGTGTGTGTGTGTGTGTGTGTGTGTGTGTGTGTGTGTGTGTGTGTGTGTGTGTGTGTGTGTGTGTGTGTGTGTGTGTGTCTGCCTGTCCATCTGTCTGTCTGTCCGTCTATCTATCTGCCTGTCCGTCTGTCTGTCTGTCTGTCTGTCCGTCCGTCTGTCTGTCTGTCTGTCTGTCTGTCTGTCTGTCTGTCTGTCTGTCTGTCTGTCTGTCTGTCTGTCTGTCTGTCTGTCTATCTGTCTGTCTGTGTGTCTGTCTGTCTGTCTGTCTGCCTGCCTGTCTGTCCATCTGTCCGTCTGTCCGTCTGTCCGTCTGTCCATCTGTCTGCCTGTCTGTCTGTCTGTCCGTCCGTCCGTCCGTCTGTCTGTCTGTCTGTGTATCTGTCTGTCTGTCTGTCTGTCTGTCTGTACCTTTAGACCCCGGGCTCAGGGCAGCTCTCTTGATGGCGTAGGTTTTCAGACAGCGCTCAAACATGTCATCCCACAGTTCCACTATCCCGTCTTTACCGCCCGTCACAAAACCCTGGAACACAAATATATATTCATTCATTTATACGGGTGATATTCAATTCATATTATTAGAATATCATGGAAAATTTATTGGAATTGAGGCAACAATTCATTGAAAAGGGGCCCAAACCAAGTACTGAGCACATATGGGCGGCAGTGGCGAAGTGGGTAGGAAGATCGCCTC
>CM047514.1:1977576-1980076 GCA_026122265.1 Ammodytes dubius | reverse complement strand
TTACAAACTGGTCCCCCCCCCCACCCTCCTGAACACTGTGCAGGAGCTCAGAAAAACCCAAAAGACCATGGAGAAATGTTTCAGTTGTTTATTCTCACTACTAAGAAAAAAAAACCTGGACGTACAGCAGAAGGTATAAAATCCTCATGGGACGACAGATGTTACGCACTATAGCTTTAATGTTAAAATCATAAAATTATTAAGATAATTTTTCTTTTTTCTACCGCACACCCCCCCCCCCCCCCCCCATTGTCTCTTGATGGGCTTTGTACAATAATTTAAGTAAAAGTAAAAACACACGACACACACACACACACACACACACACACACACACACACACACACACAACTTCTTACCCGTGTACAAACTTGAGCCTGAGGCCTTGGTCCGGGCCCCTCTGTCTCTTCAGTGATCCGACCTGTTGTTTCTTCTCTCTGCTCTGCTGTCTCAGCTGAGGCAAGTCCTCCTTATAAACCTGGACACGCAAAAACACAGTCAGTCTACAGTCAGCCTAGTCCAGCTTTTGCAATTTCTTGACGTACTTTGACTTTTTGGGGAATTTTCTTAAATAAACAATAATAATAATTTCTACAAAAAAAAAAAATAATTGGGGGCGCCCTTAGCTCAGTTTGGTAGGGCGTTTTTTTGTTCATGAAATTCTGACTTTTTTTTTTGAGGATTAGGGCCACAACAAAAAAAAAAAGGTTAAAAAAAACCAAAAAAAAAAGTTCTGACTTTATTAGAATTACTACGGAAGAGGATTAGGGCCACACAAAAAAAAGGTTGAAAAAAAAATTGACTTTATCTCTGATTCTATTTTTCAGAAATTCTGACTTTTTTTCATGGAATTCAGACTTTGTTTTTTGTTCATAAATTCTGACTTTTTTCATGAATTCTGACTTTTTTTTGTTCATGAAATTCTGACTTTTTTTTTTTCATGAAATTCTGACTTTTTTTTGTTCATGAAATTCTGACTTTTTTTTTGTTCATGAAATTCTGACTTTTTTTTTTGTCATGAAATTCTGACTTTTTTTTTGAGGATTAGGGCCAAAAAAACAAAAAAAAAAGTTAAAACAAAAACAAAAAAAAAAGTTCTGACTTTATTAGAATTCTGACTTTTTTCATGAAATTCTGACTTTTTTTTTGTTCATGAAATTCTGACTTTTTTTTGTTCATGAAATTCTGACTTTTTTTTTTTTTTTGAGGATCCACAAAAAAAAAAAAATAAGTTAAAAAAAAAAACTAAAAAAAAAATTTCTGACTATATTAGAATTCTGACTTTTTTCATGAAATTCTGACTTTTTTTTTGCTCATGAAATTCTGACTTTTTTTTGAGGATTAGGGCAAAAAAAAAAAAAAAGGGTTAAAAAAAAAACTAAAAAAAAAAGTTCTGACTTTATTAGAATTCTGACTTTTTTTTTTTGTTCATGAAATCTGACTTTTTTTGTTCATGAAATTCTGACTTTTTTTTTCATGAAATTCTGACTTTTTTTTTGCTCATGAAATTCTGACTTTTTTTTTGTTCATGAAATTCTGACTTTTTTTTTGTTCATGAAATTCTGACTTTTCATGTGCAACTCTAGGAACCAAAACAACACATATAGTTTCACGCACCTTTTGGTCTTCCATAAACGAAATGGCTTCTTCAGGAACCCCTCGAACCCGCAAGAAGTCGCTAATGGAAGCCATTTTAGCACTAGTAGGCCCAGGGCTACTGGCTACTCTCATGGACGGCTACTCTGCATGTGGTTTCCTCCACAGAGGTTGGTCCTTACAAGTACCCGTAGTTCTGACTTTAAAGTCAGAATTCTGACTCTTTTTTTTTCATGAACAAAAAAAAAAGTCAGAATTTCATGAAAAAAAAGTCAGAATTTCATGAGCAAAAAAAAAGTCAGAATTTATGAAAAAAGTCAGAATTCTGAGAATAAAGTCAGAACTTTTTTTATTTTTTTTTTAACCTTTTTTTTTTTTCATGTGTGGCCCTAATCCTCTTCCGTATCTTCCGTACTTCAAGGACAAGATAATTCTAAATTTTAAACAATGCACCTGATGACCTTCCAACCAACATGGATGCCTCCATAAGACTTGCCTGCTCAATGTACAAAATGTAATATTAATATTTGTAATTCTCCGCTCAGGAGGATAATTCAGATTATTGAGGTGATTTTACACCAATGAGGACATATTTATGAATGAGGATATTGATTTTAGCAAATAAATTACTTCAAATGTTACACAGTGCCCCTTTAAGAAGAATAAAAATGATAAATCAGACAATTAAAACATAGTGATACTAATAGTGCTAAGAATGACAGGCAAAAAGATTGTTTGCTAGATAGAAATGTAAGGGTTCAGTGTCTCTGTGCCCAGGGACACTTGGACATGTGGCGGGGAGACGGGGGATCCAACCAGCCGACCCTGTAACCCAGTGGACGACCGAACCGCCCTACACACTTCACCACAGCAGACCATAGAATAGTAAAATGGTAAATGGACTCA
>CM047514.1:1962576-1965076 GCA_026122265.1 Ammodytes dubius | reverse complement strand
CGTGCGTGCGTGCGTGTGTGTGCGTGCGTGTGTGTGTGCGTGTGCGTGTGTGTGGTGTGAGTGTGTGTGTGAGTGTGTGTGTGTGTGTGCGTGTGTGTGTGTGTGTGCGTGTGTGTGTGTGTGCGTGCGTGCTTTTGCGTGCGTGCGTGTGCGTGTGTGTGAGTGAGTGTGTGTGTGTGTGGTGTGTGTGCTGTGTGTGTGTGTGTGCGTGCGTGCTTTTGCGTGCGTGCGTGTGCGTGTGTGTGAGTGAGTGTGTGTGTGTGAGTGTGTGTGCGTGTGTGTGTGTGTGCGTGTGTGTGTGTGTGTGTGTGAGTGAGTGTGTGTGTCTGTGCGTGTGTGTGTGCGTGAGTGTGTGTGTGTGTGTGTGTGTACCTTTGTAGCCCTGCTCTGCCTCTCTCAGGTCGATCTTAGTGATGGGTTTGAAGTCAACGTCCCAGAGACGAACACAGCCGTCTCGTCCGCCCGTCGCAAAACCTTCCTCACAGGAATACATGCTGAAGATACCGGCCTGCACACACACACACACACACACACACACACATAGAGACAGACATAGACACACACACACACACACACACACACACACACACACACACACACACACACACACACACACACACACACACACACACACACATTGAGACAGACATAGACACACACACACACACACACACACACACACACACACACACACACACACACACACACACACACACATAGAGACAGACACACACACACACACGCATAGAGACAGACACACACACACACACACACACACATGTATACAGTATATATAAATACATAAAAACACACAACTTGCAAAATATAATATAATGAAAATTGTTGACATTTTTCACATTAAAGTCGGATATTCTCAAATACAAATTTAGAATTAGTAAAAAAAAATGTTTTACACATCTGTTCATCTTAAATGGTTTGATCAACCTCATATATTTTTTTATATACCGATACAACACACAAGCGCACACACACACACACACACACACACACACACACACACACACACACACACACAAGTCATATCCGACCGTGTCTGCGCAGACACGGTCGGATATGACTTTTTTTTCTCTCTCACGGTCGCGCATCATCGCATATCTGACTCGCGTGTCCGCGCGTAACATATATTGCACATTATTTTAGTCTGAGATAATTATTTCCATTGGTCATTCTGACCGGAGACTCTGATTCTGATTTTCGGTCCTCCTCATTTTTTTCCGGTCATTGACCAGTAATTACCGGACAACGGAAACTCTGACACACACAAACACACACACTCTCTCACCCCGTGCGCTGCCTGCACAGTGCGTAGCAGGTTCAGTCCCTTCCAGACGTAGATATCTCCGTTCAGCGCTTATACACACACACACATACACACACACACACACACACACACACACACACACACACACACACCCTCACACACACACACACACACACACACACACCCCTCCACACACACACACACTCTCTCACCCCGTGCGCTGCCTGCACAGTGCGTATGAGGTTGAGTCCCTTCCACACGTAGATGTCCCCATTCAGCGCCCCGGAGTGTGTGAGCTCGTCTCTGGCCGAAGCCACGCAGAGGATGGTCTGGAGGTCCCCCGCCCTGCCAAAGATCCCTCGCCTGGGGGACAGGGCGTTACCACACAGGGACCAGAACTACAGAGAGAGAGAGACACACACAGAGCGAGAGACAGAGGGACACACACACACACACACACACACACACACACACACACACACACTATGTCTCTCAGTGCACTTTTTTTAATTAACCTTTATTTGTGATGATGGCTCCAAATGTTGTCCAAAAGTTTGTTTATGTGTGTGTGTGTGTGTCTGTCTGTCTGTGTGTCTGTCTGTCTGTCTGTCTGTCTGTCTGTCTGTCTGTCTGTCTGTCTGTCTGTCTGTCTGTCTGTCTATCTGTCTGTCCTTCTGTGTGTTACCTTGATGTGTTTGACTCCGCAGCTCACCAAACGGTTTTGCTGAAATGGATCCCAACAGATATCAAAGATCTGGAGGGGAAGAAATGAAGATGTTAGTGCACACACACACACACACACACACACACACACACACACACACACACACACACTGTTATGTGCCAGATCTGTGCCTTGTTTTGCAGAGCTCCTGAAGCCCCTCCCTCACCTCGTTGACTGCCACCTGAGCTGCCTATTTAAGCCTGGAGGCTTAATTGACGGACTCTCTCCAGCCAGGGCCAGCAGCATGGCTCCCAGTCACCCTTTTGTTAAACCTTTGTTACAATAAACACCATTGTCTTACACCTTTACCATTGATATGACTACTTTGTGGTTGCGTTCCGAATCGCATACTCTTTCTTTTTTCTATTCTACATACAACATCCGACGATAAAAATAATCTAGTTAGGATGCAGTAGGCATACTATTGGGACATACTTTACTCTCTTATTTCATCATAACATTGCGCCTTGATCTTGCCTCTTGCTTTTATATCC
>CM047514.1:1952576-1955076 GCA_026122265.1 Ammodytes dubius | reverse complement strand
TGGGATCAGAGGTCACCTACATAGTCTTCCTTGGAGTTAGACTGCTGAATTTGAGGTGAGATGACTGTTTGTGTTTTTCATGTCAAATTGAAAATATTTAGCTCCTCATTATTTTTCTTCTAGGCTTTTACACAATGGGTTTATAACAAAACACTTGTTATCCATACAAAGTGTGAAGGGTAAACTATATTTTAGATTGTGGTTAGCAAGCTAATTAGTTGTCAGATGGTTGTTGGCCTTGATGCTAGCAAGAAATTCAGGTTGGGGTTGGTCGTCAAATTTTTTTGGGGGTTGGTTGTCACATGTTATCTCAAGGCTGCAGCCAGAAAAGGAACCCAATAACGAAATAAATTGTCAAGCTGTATCCTCACTGACACCCCAGAAAAGGAAAGAATAGAGCAGGAAAAGGCAGCTAGCATGCAAAAGAAAAAAGGGCAACAAAATCAAAACAACCCAGTGCATCCCAAACTAGACCAGCTGCCAAGGCTACAGTAAGTTATGTAGGCCTATTTGTCAACTTGACAATGCAATTAAACTTTAAAATTTAGTTCTACTTTCTTGCCTTCTTTTTAAGATTATTCCCATTAAGATAACATTGTGACAAACAACCCCATAGTGTTTGACAACCGACCCCTTGATGGGGTTGGTTGTCACAATGTGTAAGGGTGTCTTTGATGATTAATTTCTTCTTTATTACAATAAGATAGAAAAAGTGAGGGGTACATATTTCAAGCCAACACCTTAAGCTTCAATTTAATGTAGGAATGACTATTGAAAGATGTTTAAGTGATGAGCAATTCTCACTAGAGTAAAAAGTGTGCCTACTTACCCCGTTCTCCCCTACCACTTCTCTTTAACACAAGCTTTACTAACATTTCTTGATTTTCTAACTCCATCACACTTTACTACAGTCCTTTCAGCCTGAAAGCACACACACACACACACACACACGCAGACACACACACACACACACACACACACACACACACACACACACACACAAAGACACACAGACACACAAACACACAGAGACACACAAAGACACACACACACGCACACACGCACACACACACGCACACACACACACACACACAGACACACACACACACACAGCCTGAAAGCAAAGCAGCCGGCAGCGTCATTATGACACAGTGAACGCATCACCGATCGCCATGGCTGCGAGCCCGTTAGCTTAACCGCTAACGCTGCCAACAACAACACTATCAGCTTAGCCTGGTCCCTGCTGAGAGGGAGATGAGATATGCTCTAATACACACATAAACACTCACACACACGTTTGTACAGCTATACTTGTGAGGACATACATAGACATAATACATTCCCTAGCCCCTTACCCTTACCCTAACCATCAAAACTAACTAACCCCAACCCTTACACTAACCCTAACATAAACCTAATTCATACCTGAACCTTAAAACCTAGTATTAACCCTCAAACAGCCCTTTAAAGGCCTGTCCTTAAAACCTAGTGTTAACCCTCAAACAGCCCTTTAAAGGCCTGTCCCAAAGTGAGAACCAGACAAAAATGTCTTCACTTTCGAATAATGTCCTCACTTCTATGGGTCAAACTCAAATTGGCTCTAACAAAAATAGTTGTACAAGTACACACAGACACACACAGAGACACACACAGACACACACACACACACACACAGCTGAACTGTATGATGATTTGCCTGCAGCTGTGTGACAGCCGGCTTGCCCTCTGTGTTCGGAGACGCATGAAGTCCAACACTCACTTCAACCAGAAGATACATCCATTCACTAGTATCACAGCACGAAACAAGCTAGACTTCTAAATTCCTTTTTTTTTTTTTAGATTATTTTTGGGGCATTTCAAGCTTTATTAGACAGTACAGAGTTGAAATGGGGAGAGAGAGAGAGAGAGAGGGAGAGAGAGAGAGAGAGAGAGAGAGAGAGGGGGGATGACCTGCAGTAAAGGTCCACGGGTCGGATTTGAACCCGCGACCACTGCAACGAAGGCCGGAGCCGATATGGTACACGCTCTATCCACTACACCACCGGAGCACCGAATGCGTGAAATGCGTAGAAATCGGTTCATCCTAGCCTGAAAAGGGCAGAAAGACTGTTTTATGGTCTCACTGTCTAAAATATAGGGTTAGGATTAAAAGGACAGCTGGGCCAAGGGAAGACTGAGTGAAGACTGAGGGGACGCCGGTTCCATATGGGTGAAGTTGTTTTCATATAAACGAGTTGACACAAAGTTTGATTAAGCCTATTATCAGCTCCACAAAACTCTCTCTGTGTTTCTCAGTTGGCAGCGTTTACAACTGGTGAAAAGTGAATATGAGAGAAACTGATCTGTGTGCTTCAAGACCTCACAGGAACAAAGGAAAAACAGTATTACATAAACATACGAGGGAATTGGGGTAACGGAGCGGAACTTTGAATTCCTGGGAAGATTGAAGATAAACCTGTCAAATCCTCCCTGTGTGTGCGTGTGGGTTGTGTGGGTGTGT
>CM047514.1:1935076-1947576 GCA_026122265.1 Ammodytes dubius | reverse complement strand
TGATTTTGACAAAAACGTGATTTTGACAACAAGCGTTCTCCAGAATCACTGACTACACCTTTTAATAACAACTGTACTGTATGAAAATATAATCCTTTAACTGATGGTCTCGTTTGCTGTTACAGGTCATTTATGATCATCAGAAATATTTAAAAGTTCCTCGTTAGGAGGTTTAAGTAAAGTTATCCTAACATAAAAAAATACTAGAAATCTAGTGTGGACAGTTGCAAGATATTTTGAGTTTGTCCTCAAATTTTAAATTGTTTTCAGTTTGTAGTTATTTGGCATATGATTAATAAATTATCTTAAATCTTGAGAGTTAAAGCCCTACTTCACCGGTGGAAATATGAAGGTGTATTGAACTCTGAGATCCTATGTAGTATAAATGTGCAAACATTTTAGAAATCGGTTCATCCTAGCCTGAGAAAAGGCAGAAAGAGTGTTTTATGGTCTCACTGTCTAACCTACATTTTCCCATGCGTGACATCACACATGGTAAAATGTAGGGTTAGGATTAACAGGACAGCTGGGCCAAGGGAAGACTGAGGGAAGAAAAACCTCATTCATTATATTATAATAGCGATTTTACAATGATCGCATGCCGGTTCCGTATGGGTGAAGTATTCATTTAAGAGCAAATTCTCCCTTTTGCAACTAAGTTGTGTTACGTAAAAAGCAAACATAGTTCATTCTATTTTTTCTCAGGTTAACAGATGTGTCTTCCTGATGTTTACACACTGCAGTGAACCGACTAATGTGAACAGTAAACATGTTGTGTGACACAGGCAGGTTCTCACCCTGGGGACAAACACACACACACACACACACACACACACACACACACACACACACACACACACACACACGAGCACACACACACACACACACACCACACACACGCACACACACCACACACACACACACACACACACACACACACACACACACACACACACACACACACACCTGGATGCACACACGCACCACACACACACTCGCATCCACCGATACAATCGTCATTGTGTCCGAAGGATAGAACTCTGTGTATGTTCGCAGCGTGTGTAAACGACGCCCACTCCGCCACGAATAGACCAGCCTTTGTCACACGTGAGACACAGATGTCCGCGGCACTGAGGTCCGCGATCACATACACCCAGTCCAATCTACAGCCGGCACACGCGCTCTGCGGATCCACATCAACTGCACTCCCCTGGAGAGGTCAATATGACCCCCCCTCCTCCATGGATGAAAATGCAACTGCTTGATCTTCACCAATTTCTTTCCTTTTTTTTAGAAAGATTAAGTTTCATTAGATTTATGGGTTTAAATTTTATTTAATTATTATAATATTTTTACTTTAGTTCAATGAGATTTATTTAATTTTAAATTATATTTGATAATTCAATTGATTCAAAAGATGGTGGTGGTACATTCCAAGTTTATTCAATATATATATTTTTTTTTGAAATTATTATTTAGATTATCCTTTTTAAGTTAGATAATTTAATTATATTTTTAATGATTAATTTAGTGGTTTACTGTGATTGATGGCCCAGTATACATACACCCAGCTCTGTGCGCCATTTAGCTCACAATAACTCTCTCTGGTTCTACATATGCAGCGTTAGGAAATAAAACCCAAAATTCTACACACAGGTTAATTTTTTTTTAAAGATAATTTTTTGGCATTTTTCAAGCTTTATTAGACAGTACAGAGTTGAACTGGGGAGACAGGAGAGAGAGAGAGAAGAGAGAAGAGAGAGAGAGAGAGAGAGAGAGAGAGAGAGAGAGAGAGAGAGAGAGAGAGAGAGAGAGAGAGAGAGAGAGAGAGAGAGAGAGAGAGAGGGAGAGAGAGAGCGGGGATGACCTGCAGTAAAGGTCCACGGGTCGGATTTGAATTTAAAGTGAAATGCATAAATCTGGTGCACTTTGAGAGGGAAATTAAGAGGCTAAAGCTGAAGAATTTAGTATGAAAAAAATGGAGACACTGTGTCAGATGAATTAGAAGCTATTGAAGAAAGACACATGGATTTTCCATAAAAATAGTAATTTAAAATAAAATATTATGCAGGGTCCTCTGGGATGGGCTTGGTGCTCTTTTTCTTTTATGGGACATATTTCTCTGTAATATAATGAGTGCATTTAAATTAGTTAAAAATTAAAAAAGGCCATATTACATTATATTTCTAAAATCGGCCGCGGGCCAATAAAAAAGCGGGGTGCGGGCCGCAGTTGGCCCGCGGGCCGTAGTTTGGACACCCCTGATTTAGATGCAATGTGTCTCTGTCTCTCACCTGATAATATTATCATTGTGGCCCAGGTGTAGAACCTCACACACAAACACACACACACACACACACACACACACACATACACACACACACATACACACACACACACATTACCCCCCCCCCCACCCCCCCGACCCCCTCCACACACACACACACACATACAAAGTTACAAACTCAGGTACACACACACATACACACACACACACACACACACATACATACAAACTCAGGTGTACACACACACACACACACTCGTCATCTCACCTGATAATATCGTCATTGTGTCCGAGGTAGAACTTCTGTGTGTGTTCGCGCGTGTTGTAAACGACGCCCACTCCGGCCACGAAGTAGACCAGCTCTTTGTCCGCGGTGTAGAACAGATTGTTCCGGCACTGATGTCCGCGGTATCCATACACCCAGTCCAATCTCAGCCGGCACACGGGCGCTCTGCGATCCGACATAACTGCCTCCTCGCTGGGGTAGAGGGTGCAATGATGACCCCCCCTCCTCCCCTGGATGAAAATGCAACTGGTTGGATCTTCACACAATTTTCTTTTTCCTTTTTTTTTTAGGAAAGATTAAGCTTCAATTAGATGTTTATGGGTTTAAATGTTTATTTAATTATTATAATTTTTTTCTTTAGTTCAATGAGATTTTTATTTAATTTTAATTTTATTTGTATTTAATTGTTAAATAGCTACTGGTGGTGGTACATTCCAAAAGTTTATTCAATATATATATTTTTTTTTATAATATTTTTTTATTTTAGATTATTTTTTTTAAAGTTTAGATTAATTTAAATTATATTTTTATATGAGTTAATTTAGTTGTTTTAACTGTTGATTGATGGCCCAGGTATACATACACCCAGGGCTCTGTGGCCCGCCATTCTAGCTCCAAAAACTCTCTCTGTGTTTCTCAGTATGGCAGCGTTTACAAACTGGTGTCGCCCCCGACACTGGCTCTAGAGTGGTCCAACATCCTACCTACAATGACATGTGAATGCTCCTGACGACATATTTTAACTACAAAAACACAGATTTAGTGTGAATTTGGATATTTTATTTTTAATTGAGTGAAAATTACTATTTAGTGCTTATTTTGTATTAAATCTAAATACACTGAAGTCCTTAGAGGACTTAATTCATGTTATATCTCGTGGTTTAGGAGTTAAAGTGGGTTAATCGGACTCTGTGTTGAAGTTACAACAATCCCCAAATTTATAAGTATTAACTAGCTATGATTTAAACCTTACAATGTAGGTTTTTTTAGCATTTATATTGTCCGTTAATTACGTTTTCTCTCATTAAAATAAGCAAATTTTGAGTCTCATTCATACATTCATAAATTCTACATCTGCCCAATGCAATATTTACTATTTTGTCTATCTAACTCCACTTGGAAACACAAGTTAGGATAATTTATTTGACTCAAAAAACAATTAATAAACATAATTTGGAGACTATTTTCGTCCTATACGTGTGTGGGACCCTCTAGTCGTGTCCAAAAAATACAAAATAATTCTAACAAAGCAAAATGAGCAACAATGAGCATGTAGGAAGATATAATCCCTCCTCTCACTAATCCTAAAGCATTGTTACTATTGGTTACTACAGTACTGTGCGTTCACATCAACCAATTGGACAATGTATAACTCTTTAGTGTTGATTTTTGATATTAAAAGTCCATTCCACATACTATATTATAAGCCTGTTTTGTGTGTGTGTGTGTGTGTGTGTGTGTGTGTGTGTGTGTGTGTGTGTGTGTGTGTGTGTGTGTGTGTGTGTGTGTGTGTGTGTGTGTATAAAAGCAATGTGTCCACTCCCTAGAAATAGCCGTACATGGTCTTCTTATATAGGCTATTCTGCATGTTTTAAATATTATCCAGCAATTTTCATTTTCAACCTATAGTTTTCAAAATTAAAAATATTTTGTTTCGCCTGTTTTAAACTGTATTTTTGCCTGTTTTATTGTTTGAATTGTAAGTGTCCTTGAGTGTTTTGACAGGCGCCATAAAATATGAATTATTATTTTTTTAATAGCCTAATAGCCGACTCTAATAACGTGACTCAGAAAAAATAATCCCATTCACAATTCCGAGCGTGTGTAAAAATCCACCAATAGGTCAGTAGTGATGGGAGGTAGAATTATCCTCAATGAAGGAAAGGATTAGTTCCACAGTTGAAAAAACGCCCAAAAATCATCGGGTATTTCCGTCAAAAATCCGAAGAGAAATAGTCGGAAAAAAATAGCCTCGAACAAGTGTTAAAATCCTCCTGGGAAAGGATCCAACTTTAGCGGGCATTGGAAGGGAGAACACCCGAGTTGAGAGCGCTGAATCGCGGCCAAGTGATGAGAGAGGAAAGCCCTGATTTCTGGAAGTAGGAGAGCATCCTTCCGTTGTGGATGACACACTTTCACACACACACAACACACACACACACAAGCGCCCACACACACACTTACAGACACACACAGACAGACAGACAGACAGACAGACAGGTCAGTAACTCGGATTCTGGAAGGCTAGTAATGTAGAGCCCTTCGCTGACCGCCGAGTCTTGTCAGTAATGTGATGTTTTCTCTGTTTTCGGATTGACGAGCGGAAAACAGCGTCAAGTTAACACACAGCAACACGTCAATAAGAAGGTGTTTACCGGTGAGGAGCTATCAAAATAAAAGCCCCAGGTTTTGCCTTCTTGGTGCAAAACATTTTAAAAGGTGGAGGCAGTGATTATGGAGAATGGTTGATGTTAAAATCAGTGAATATCTCCTCATGATCCACTACCTGTCTGTACTGTGTGCATGAAAACAACTATCTGGTATTAAACACAACCTAGGCTCTGTAAACTGTACATACAGGTAGTGGATCAGAGGAGATATTCACTGATTTTGACAAAAAGTATTTTGACAACAAGCGTTCTCCAGAATCACTGACTGCCCTTTAACAGCAAAGATAGGAAGCAATTTATTCATTGATGTTTTAATTTAGGCCTACTATCAGGTCTACTTGGTTTTTATTACTTTGTATTAGTTATTGCTTTATTTCCATAATGTATAAATGATTCAATGTATGTTTTTATATGTATATTTTATTTTTAAAGGTTATAATGATTTTTTTAAATGTGCTGTCAAATGTTGGTGCTTTTAATTTGAAAGCCCAATCTGTAATTTTCTGGTTTTATTGTGGTGAAGTGTGACGCGCTTTTGCAGGTTGGAGGATGACGCACGGATGGAAAACACCCCAGCTCCACTGGAGAGGACGGGCGGCCGCAAGGGATCATGGGACTTGGTGTTTTCATCCGTATTCTATCATCATTCATGTTTTTATCTCTGTATGAGTGCGGAAGTGGATAAAAGGGTAAAAAACTGCAAATACCAACAGCAGTGGTGAGAGCGAGGGAGAGAGAGAGAGAGAGAGAGAGAGAGCGAGAGAGAGTGAGAGAGAGAGAGAGAGAGGGAGAGAGAGAGAGAGAGAGAGAGGGAGAGAGAGAGAGAGAGAGGGAGAGAGAGCGAGAGAGAGAGAGCGAGAGAGAGCGAGAGAGAGTGAGAGAGAGAGAGAGAGGGAGAGAGGGAGAGAGGAGTCCACGGTGCTGAACGAAAAAACTGTAGGAGAGAGTGTGTGTGTGTGTGTGTGTGTGTGTGTGTGTGTAACCTATTTATACCTATAGTCTATACAGTCATTTAGTGTTGTGTTTGCAAACTCCCAGTGAGTTGACATTGTGGAAGAAGTTGAAATAGAGCTTGAAAGTTTCCCTATAGGAGAAATCTAGTCTGGTTAACTAAAGACACTGAGAACAAGGATATAAAATAACTTTGTAAAAAAATGATCAAAGTGACAATGAATATGAGATATGAAATTATAACAAAATAAAATACAAAGAGTCACATTCCAGCTGAATAACAGCTACTGAGTTTATTACAGAAACTAAAAAGTGACAATTTGTTCTTCACAAAAAAAGTAATCTGGCGCCATCTTGTGGCCAAAATACAAAAATATGCTGAACCTCCAAATCAGCAGATTCCTGTTAAAGTTTTATTTAAAGGAGCTACGAGGAACTTTTAGATATTTCTGAAACAGTCTAATTTTTCCTCTGATGATCATGAATTACATGTAATAGCAAACGAGACCATCAGTGCAAAGAATGCTGTTTTTATATAGTTTCTCCTAATGCCTTTGTCATGGGTATACGCTCACCCAGGAACAACAGCTGGCGTGGTAAAAACACTACCGCTTTTGTCCAAAGGGGGGCGCTAGAATTAACACACACTGAAAGTTCCTTGGAGCAACTTTAAAGATATTGTCCTCATATCTCACTTTTAAAATATCAGATATACAAACATATTTTAAAACATTATCACATTTAAAAACATTTAATAAAATAGTTGACAAAACTATTAATTTCTAAGAAAATCTTATAATTGTATAACTACTTAGATAAACCCCTGTGTGTGTTCAGTTTATGTTCTAATTTGGGTATATTTTATTTTATTGTATTTTATAGTTTTGTACAAAATTATCAAATGAAATAAGAATTCATAAACAATACGACTCAGAGATGGAGAGTGTGTTCAGTTCAAACAGTAGATTAATTAAACACTCTCTGAATGGAGTCTGTAATCCTGACTAATCCCTGCAGTGTAATATTCTCCCACACACACACACACACACACACAGACACACACACACACACACACACACACACACACACACACACACACACACACACAGACAGACAGACAGACAGACAGACAGACAGACACACACACACACAGACAGACAGACAGACAGACAGACAGACAGACAGACACACACACACACACACACACACACACACACACAGACAGACAGACAGACAGACAGACAGACAGACAGACACACACACACACACACACCACACACACACACACACACACAACACAACACACAGACAGACAGACAGACAGACAGACACACACACACACACGACCCAGACACACACACACACACACACACACACACACCACACACACACACACACACAAGCGCAACGCACACACACACACAAGCGCAACACACACTCACACGACCCAGACACACACACACACACACACACACACAGAAAGACAGACACACACACGAACAGAACACACACACACAAACGCACGCAACCACACACACACACACACACACACACACACACACACACACACACACACACACACACACACACACACACACACACACACACATGTTAATGTAAAGTTACCAATTAGGTAATGACAAGTATGACTGTTGATGCCAAACTAAAACCGAAAGCTAAATATGTACAATAATATACAAACGCTAGAATCATTTTCCTTAATCAGTTAAATCAATCAAATAACTGAATCATTTGTCACAGAAACCTGAAGGATTTCTTTAGCTGTGATCCTGTACAGACTCTCCCTCCTACAGACGACACAGAGACACTGAGTCACCAGGTTTGAACCAGACCCCAAACCCAGGATAAAGAGGTTCAGTGAATGTGGTGTTGAAGGTGTGGAGGTGGATCAGTGAGTCAGAGGAGACACTGTAGAAGGACAGAGAGCCAGCAGGACAGTCCACATACACTGCTACTCTGTAAGAGACAGAGGAGTAGGAGGAGATGGATGTTTCTCTGCTATTCTGACGGACATAGTAACGACCATCATCAGAGCATCTCAGACTCCAGGACTGATCATTCCTTCCAAACAAACAGTCACTGCTTCCTTTCCTCTTGATTCCTCTGTAACTCACTGATATATAAACTCCTCCTCTCCACTCGACCTCCCAGTAACGGCGACCAGTCAGACCATTACTACACAGCAGCTGAGGGCAGGAGTCAAACCTCTCTGGATGATCAGGATATGGCTGCTCCTCTCCCACCCGTGTCACCTTCCTGTTGTTGTCAGACAGTTTGAGGTTTCTGTTTACTGTGTTTGTGTCCAGTGTGAGTTCACAGGAATCTGATGGAGAGAACAAGACACAACACAGCAGCAGTTATTAATCCATCATCTGCTCATTGATTGACAGTTTGATGATTATGTAAGGGATAAAGTATAGCGAACGGTCACTTGCTAGAAATAAAGACCGACAAGCTGAACAGGAGCCCGACGCGCAGCAAATCACCTCTGCCAATAATCTGAATTATTCTCCTGAGCAGAGAATTACAAATATTAATATTACATTTTCTAGAGGGTAAGTCTTATGGAGGCATCCATGTTGGTTGGAATGTCATCAGGTGCATTGTTTAGAATTTAGAATTTAGAATTGTTCTTTTCCTTGAAGAATGTGAAAAGCAAATACAAGTTTACTGATTTCTCCTGATATTTCCTGATACAGAAAAAGGCCTCAAATAAAAATAAAAATATAAAAAGCACATTATGTAAGGGATAATGTAGAGCGAATGGGTCGGGCTCCTGCTTCAGTTTGTCGGTCTTTATTTCTAGCAGGTGACCCGTTCGCTATACATTATCCCGCTTATTACATGGCTACTACAAAAAATAAAGCGATTAATTGAAGCAACATGTTGTTTTAACAGCCAAAAACAGTCCGCTACACGGCCGGAACTTACTTCATAGCAACGGTAACTATGTCAAGCTGCGGCCAACCTAGAAGAGTTTAACAAAAAACAACTCGTTTCCCTAGCAACCCTGAGACCTTGTCTAACAACTGGAATAGTCATTGCAAAACCCACTAGGTTCTTATGTAACTAAAACGTAGTTTAATACACCAGTAAATAGGAACGACCAAGGATACGACCTAGTAACGGGGGAATAGTCTGCTCGCCCCGCTAGACTGTCTGCTTCAGCTGACTGAAGGCTCCGGCTCAGCTGTTAGCTAGAGCTACTGTTTTGCTAACACAACTCAAGACTCGCACACTGTACAAATAATAATTGTAATCGGCCAATATGTTTAACAAGAGCTCCATCTAGCTAACAAGCATCATCCCCCAACATAAATAACACAATTCACGAAGAAAATGACTGCGGAACAGTTACATTGCAGGCTGCAGCCTGAAGTTACTGTCTAACTGTCAATATGCGGCCAAACGTACTCACGTCGTGTTGACTGGAGTCCTGTCGGACATTAACCATGACTCCTGTGTTCCCTGCTCTCCTGATACATGCAAAGTCATGTTGAAAAAGTATTCCATTGTTTTCTGAACGAGTAGTAGCCCTGTTTGTGGACGTCTATCTATCAAAACTATGACGCAGGTCCTTAGCAACGGCCCTTGACAGCGGTCTGCTAGCTGGAAATAACAGACCTGTAGAATGCTGCGATTTACATAGGATTCTCAAAGTGCCATGTAATAAGAACATTATAAACACACTTACACTTCCTCAGACCTGGTGTCAGCCATTGGACTCCAGCAGGCTCCACCCTGAAAGGAGAGGGGGGGGCGGGGTCAGACCAGCATATCCTCTTTCAGCATGGACATTACAGACATTACAAGCATTAAAGAGCCCCTATTATTATTATACTATTACACATGGACATTACGGCTCGCCGCACATTAGGCTACACGACAGAGCAGGCAGGTCCACAATCGCAATATGAGGCAGTTTATTTTGTATTAAAGGAATAGCCTACTTCAACAACTCCCATACGGAACCAGCGTTCTATCATTATAAAATCACTACTATGATATAATAAATGAGGTTTTTCTTCCCTCAGTCTTCCCTTGGCCCAGCTGTCCTGTTAATCCAGTGGTTCCCCTAGAATTTTTTTTAGGCCCGGTGGTAAGAGCTGATAAAGAGTAGGCTATGCGCGCCATGTGTGTACCAAATTTCTAGAAGAAATTGACCAAAACGAACCCCATTTGGGATGAGCCTCTTTTTACAGCCCATTAAGAATGAGGGCATAGGGTTATGCTTTCACATTCAGTACGTTTGTACATGTGGTGTTTCTCACAGGATAGATCCTGCTGGGTGAGAATGGACCTTCTAGGGGCATCCCCCTGCAGAAGAAAACCTTATCCTTTTAAAGTTAAATGGATCAATCTGGTGCACTTTGAGAGGTGAAATCTGATTCATTCTGTGCTCTGTAAACAACTGTCATATGTCCTGCCTTGCTGCCTATAACTATTTTCTGTAATGATTTGGAGACACAAGCTATGTAAACTATTGAAGAAAAACACATGGATTTCAATAAAAAACAATAAACACTAAGGGTGTATTCACACATGCCGTGTTTAGTTCGGTTGAAACGAACTCAGATGCACTTCTGCCTTCGGTGCGCATCTTTCAGGCAGGTGTGAATACAGCAATCGCACTCGGGTGCGGACCAAACAAACGCTCCGAGACCCAGCTGAAGAGGTAGTCTCGATGCGTTTCCAAACGCACTCTGCTGCAGTTCGTTTGTGGTGTGAATTTGTTCGGACTCGATCCGACCCAAATGCAGGACGCACTGTGCCTTTTCTTTCTTTTCTTTTTTAATAAATAGCCGTCAGCTTCACATTATGGGAAAGTGTTGTTGTCACCATTATTAGGAAGATTAGTTGTGGTTTGACCGGGAGCCCAGAACAATATAAATGCTGAATGTGTTCAGCGATCAGATGAAGGAGAGGGGAGCGTCTCCCGCACAGTGCCAACAGGTTCACGCTGCGCAAGAAGTGTGTGTTTTTATTTTGCTTCCCATGTACGGGACCGTCAATACTATCCCCGTGTCAGTTTGGAGCTGAACTGCGCCGACCTGACTCCCAGCTGATACACAGCTTAATCAGCTGAGTGTCAGCTTAAGCCTATTCTTCTCGCGTGACGCGCATCCAGCACCAAAAATACAGTAAAAATGATGTTTCACATCGTAGGCTACAAGCCACATAACGTGGCATTGACATAAGGCTACACATTATGACCATATGAAACAACAATAATTTGATGTTTTTCCTCTTTATTTATAGGTTAGATGTAGGCCCTTTTATTATTTTTAACCCCATATTATATCAATGATATATATTTCGCAGTTTAAACTTCGTGCTTCCTGTTTCTCTCCACCCCAGAATGTCTGTCCAATGAATGAATGACCTCAGATCACGTGTGGTTTTGCTTCGTAATGCTGGTTCACTTGCAAAAGGGGCAATATGAAAGTGGACCACACCAAACAAAAAAAATCAAAACTCTATTTGGTCTGGACCAAAGCAAGTGCACTAGCGGACTTTCCCAGTGTGAATACACCCTAAGATCTAATAGGCTATAGACAGGTCCTGTTTAGACTCATTTCTGGAATAATCTGAATCACCTCACCTTGAAGCTAGCCTATTGAAACATGTTCTTTATTTTTTTTTATGCAAATAGCCTTGTTGAAAATAAATTAATTAACATAGGGGGCACATCATGATTCAACAAGTGTGCTATATAAGGCAAATTCTCTATTCCGACCATTATATTTCATCTAGCCTATTCCTCAATTTAAAACATAAAGTAGCATGAAAATACAAAGAAATAAAGCTTGTAGGCCTACAATAGCCTGCTGTTTTCAAGATAACTTAACAGTTAAAACAATATGTCCCTTGAAAATAAATTAATGCTTTTCTGAATGTCAAAGGCAGTAGCAGTGTGGCACTTCTGTAAACTTACTGAAACGAGTGCATGCCGTTTTTTTCTGCGCTGTCTCTGCTGTTGATAGATTGGTTGTGTTGCCACGGCGACGTAGCGATTTTAACTTTCTAATTTTGCTCAGCACTTTTTCCTGTTCAACGACCCTGTTACTGAGTCCTTAATATCTCCATAGTTTTATGTTCGCCACTAGTTCAACGTTTTGCTTGCTAGTCATGCTCCTGCTCATTGGCTTCCGTTTTTAACAAGTGCGCACCGAATGCACACACGCATCGCGCCCGCCGTGAGCAGACACACACACACAAGCAGACACACACACACACAAGCAGACACACACACACAAGCAGACACACACACACACACAAGCAGACACACACACACACACACACACACACAAGCAGACACACAGATCAGCTGATGATCAAACGAGAGGTTGTAAAGACAGTCGCACACGAGGGGTAGAGCGACAGTGCCGCTCAGACGCTCGCAAATGATTATTATGGAATCAATGATGGCGGGCCGCCAGGCCGGTATAATGGTAGGGGAAACAATGTAATCCTAACCCACATTTTTACTAGTGATGATGTCACACCAGAGCCGGCCCAAGCCTTCAGGGGGCCCTAAGCGAAATATGATTAGGGGGCCCCTCTC
>CM047514.1:1925076-1930076 GCA_026122265.1 Ammodytes dubius | reverse complement strand
CAAAAACAGTCCGCTACACGGCCGGAACTTACTTCATAGCAACGGTAACTATGTCAAGCTGCGGCCAACCTAGAAGAGTTTAACAAAAAACAACTCGTTTCCCTAGCAACCCTGAGACCTTGTCTAACAACTGGAATAGTCATTGCAAAACCCACTAGGTTCTTATGTAACTAAAACGTAGTTTAATACACCAGTAAATAGGAACGACCAAGGATACGACCTAGTAACGGGGGAATAGTCTGCTCGCCCCGCTAGACTGTCTGCTTCAGCTGACTGAAGGCTCCGGCTCAGCTGTTAGCTAGAGCTACTGTTTTGCTAACACAACTCAAGACTCGCACACTGTACAAATAATAATTGTAATCGGCCAATATGTTTAACAAGAGCTCCATCTAGCTAACAAGCATCATCCCCCAACATAAATAACACAATTCACGAAGAAAATGACTGCGGAACAGTTACATTGCAGGCTGCAGCCTGAAGTTACTGTCTAACTGTCAATATGCGGCCAAACGTACTCACGTCGTGTTGACTGGAGTCCTGTCGGACATTAACCATGACTCCTGTGTTCCCTGCTCTCCTGATACATGCAAAGTCATGTTGAAAAAGTATTCCATTGTTTTCTGAACGAGTAGTAGCCCTGTTTGTGGACGTCTATCTATCAAAACTATGACGCAGGTCCTTAGCAACGGCCCTTGACAGCGGTCTGCTAGCTGGAAATAACAGACCTGTAGAATGCTGCGATTTACATAGGATTCTCAAAGTGCCATGTAATAAGAACATTATAAACACACTTACACTTCCTCAGACCTGGTGTCAGCCATTGGACTCCAGCAGGCTCCACCCTGAAAGGAGAGGGGGGGGCGGGGTCAGACCAGCATATCCTCTTTCAGCATGGACATTACAGACATTACAAGCATTAAAGAGCCCCTATTATTATTATACTATTACACATGGACATTACGGCTCGCCGCACATTAGGCTACACGACAGAGCAGGCAGGTCCACAATCGCAATATGAGGCAGTTTATTTTGTATTAAAGGAATAGCCTACTTCAACAACTCCCATACGGAACCAGCGTTCTATCATTATAAAATCACTACTATGATATAATAAATGAGGTTTTTCTTCCCTCAGTCTTCCCTTGGCCCAGCTGTCCTGTTAATCCAGTGGTTCCCCTAGAATTTTTTTTAGGCCCGGTGGTAAGAGCTGATAAAGAGTAGGCTATGCGCGCCATGTGTGTACCAAATTTCTAGAAGAAATTGACCAAAACGAACCCCATTTGGGATGAGCCTCTTTTTACAGCCCATTAAGAATGAGGGCATAGGGTTATGCTTTCACATTCAGTACGTTTGTACATGTGGTGTTTCTCACAGGATAGATCCTGCTGGGTGAGAATGGACCTTCTAGGGGCATCCCCCTGCAGAAGAAAACCTTATCCTTTTAAAGTTAAATGGATCAATCTGGTGCACTTTGAGAGGTGAAATCTGATTCATTCTGTGCTCTGTAAACAACTGTCATATGTCCTGCCTTGCTGCCTATAACTATTTTCTGTAATGATTTGGAGACACAAGCTATGTAAACTATTGAAGAAAAACACATGGATTTCAATAAAAAACAATAAACACTAAGGGTGTATTCACACATGCCGTGTTTAGTTCGGTTGAAACGAACTCAGATGCACTTCTGCCTTCGGTGCGCATCTTTCAGGCAGGTGTGAATACAGCAATCGCACTCGGGTGCGGACCAAACAAACGCTCCGAGACCCAGCTGAAGAGGTAGTCTCGATGCGTTTCCAAACGCACTCTGCTGCAGTTCGTTTGTGGTGTGAATTTGTTCGGACTCGATCCGACCCAAATGCAGGACGCACTGTGCCTTTTCTTTCTTTTCTTTTTTAATAAATAGCCGTCAGCTTCACATTATGGGAAAGTGTTGTTGTCACCATTATTAGGAAGATTAGTTGTGGTTTGACCGGGAGCCCAGAACAATATAAATGCTGAATGTGTTCAGCGATCAGATGAAGGAGAGGGGAGCGTCTCCCGCACAGTGCCAACAGGTTCACGCTGCGCAAGAAGTGTGTGTTTTTATTTTGCTTCCCATGTACGGGACCGTCAATACTATCCCCGTGTCAGTTTGGAGCTGAACTGCGCCGACCTGACTCCCAGCTGATACACAGCTTAATCAGCTGAGTGTCAGCTTAAGCCTATTCTTCTCGCGTGACGCGCATCCAGCACCAAAAATACAGTAAAAATGATGTTTCACATCGTAGGCTACAAGCCACATAACGTGGCATTGACATAAGGCTACACATTATGACCATATGAAACAACAATAATTTGATGTTTTTCCTCTTTATTTATAGGTTAGATGTAGGCCCTTTTATTATTTTTAACCCCATATTATATCAATGATATATATTTCGCAGTTTAAACTTCGTGCTTCCTGTTTCTCTCCACCCCAGAATGTCTGTCCAATGAATGAATGACCTCAGATCACGTGTGGTTTTGCTTCGTAATGCTGGTTCACTTGCAAAAGGGGCAATATGAAAGTGGACCACACCAAACAAAAAAAATCAAAACTCTATTTGGTCTGGACCAAAGCAAGTGCACTAGCGGACTTTCCCAGTGTGAATACACCCTAAGATCTAATAGGCTATAGACAGGTCCTGTTTAGACTCATTTCTGGAATAATCTGAATCACCTCACCTTGAAGCTAGCCTATTGAAACATGTTCTTTATTTTTTTTTATGCAAATAGCCTTGTTGAAAATAAATTAATTAACATAGGGGGCACATCATGATTCAACAAGTGTGCTATATAAGGCAAATTCTCTATTCCGACCATTATATTTCATCTAGCCTATTCCTCAATTTAAAACATAAAGTAGCATGAAAATACAAAGAAATAAAGCTTGTAGGCCTACAATAGCCTGCTGTTTTCAAGATAACTTAACAGTTAAAACAATATGTCCCTTGAAAATAAATTAATGCTTTTCTGAATGTCAAAGGCAGTAGCAGTGTGGCACTTCTGTAAACTTACTGAAACGAGTGCATGCCGTTTTTTTCTGCGCTGTCTCTGCTGTTGATAGATTGGTTGTGTTGCCACGGCGACGTAGCGATTTTAACTTTCTAATTTTGCTCAGCACTTTTTCCTGTTCAACGACCCTGTTACTGAGTCCTTAATATCTCCATAGTTTTATGTTCGCCACTAGTTCAACGTTTTGCTTGCTAGTCATGCTCCTGCTCATTGGCTTCCGTTTTTAACAAGTGCGCACCGAATGCACACACGCATCGCGCCCGCCGTGAGCAGACACACACACACAAGCAGACACACACACACACAAGCAGACACACACACACAAGCAGACACACACACACACACAAGCAGACACACACACACACACACACACACACACAAGCAGACACACAGATCAGCTGATGATCAAACGAGAGGTTGTAAAGACAGTCGCACACGAGGGGTAGAGCGACAGTGCCGCTCAGACGCTCGCAAATGATTATTATGGAATCAATGATGGCGGGCCGCCAGGCCGGTATAATGGTAGGGGAAACAATGTAATCCTAACCCACATTTTTACTAGTGATGATGTCACACCAGAGCCGGCCCAAGCCTTCAGGGGGCCCTAAGCGAAATATGATTAGGGGGCCCCTCTCCAATGTTAGCACTGCTGAAACTATAGATCTTTGTTAGATATCCTTCACACACTATTAATATTATACTATTACACATGGACATTACAGACATTACAAGCATTAAAGAGCCTCTATTATTATTATACTATTACACATGGACATCACAGCTCGCCGCACATTAGGCTACACGACAGAGCAGGCAGGTCCACTATCGCAATATGAGGCAGTTTATTTTGTATTAAAGGAATACTTCACCCATACGGAACCAGCGTTCTATCATTATAAAATCACTATTATGATATAAGAAATGAGGTTTTTCTTCCCTCGGTCTTCCATCATCATCATCATCATCATCATCATCATCATCATCATCATCATCATCATCATCATCATCATCATCATCAACCTTTATTTAAACAGGCAAAAATTGCTAAGAAACATCAGCTGCATTCCAATAGTAGTTGCACTTCCCCTCGTTCATTTACCCTCAGCCCTTGGTATGACGTAACAGCAGACGTCGCACGGAGGGAATTTGGAGCGCGGAGGGAGACTGGGCGGGGGAGGAGCGGGGGATACAAATGGAACCCACTTGCCCACTTGCCCTTGTACTCGCAATGGACCGTCAGTTAAATAAGTAGTTCTGAATGCAAATAATAAAGAATTATAACATTCTGCAAAGGTAGCCTATATTGCAGAAAGCCATTTCCATAGCATAACAAACATTGAATTTCGACACGGTAACTCAGATTATCAAGATATTGTTACTTACACATGTAAATTGTTTGCTCCGACATATTTTCTTATTTATTACTTAACATTTGTTTTAAATAGTCCTCTAATTGGCAGCCATCTGTGTTATGGCAGCAATGTGTAAACTGCAATACATTCACTGTTCCTATGGAAATAGGATTGCCTAATTGAGGCATTTTGGAATATATTTATATATATATATTTGTCCTGCGGGTGGCCGCGATGTCCCTAAAAGCATACAGTCTACCGGAAAATAAAAGGAGAAGAAGAAGAAGACGAACTGCAATGCACTGTGGGTGATATCCACCTCGGAGTGACCATGGATGTTCACTTGATCACTCAGCCCTCCGAGGGTCTATCTCACCAAGTTCACTTCAGTTTCCAGACAATTGGAACGACACTTAAGATGGCGGCGGGGATTCCCCCGAGGGCAAGTGAACGACGGCATGTTGAAGGGGTATTGGAACGCAGGGAATGTCTTATTTAAGCAATGGCCTGGTAAGTCTTCCCTTGGCCCAGCTAACCTGTTGATCCTAACCCTACATTTTTACTAGTGTGATGATGTCACACTAGTAAAATGTAGCGTTAGACAGTGAGACCATA
>CM047514.1:1847576-1922576 GCA_026122265.1 Ammodytes dubius | reverse complement strand
AACATTATCTGTAGTATTATTTAATAATAATAAAATAATTGAAAGGGAGAGAAATATATGAAAATAACAGTTGTTGGAAATGATTTGAGTCTAGAAACAATTGGAAGTTTAAATAAATATCCTTTGATAAATCATTGTAGCAGACACAATCCTACACAGGTTAACATGTTACAAACTAATATAAATCAGATGTTTAATGGTCATCAGTTGAACTGGTTGATAATCTGACCTGAGAGTTTCCAGTTTACAGTGTGGACTCTGCAGTGCAGCAGACAGATGCTTCACTCCTGAATCCTGCAGGTTGTTGTTACTCAGGTCAAGCTCTCTCAGACTAGAGGAGGAGCTGAGAACTGAGGCCAGAGCTTCACAGCTTCTCTCTGAGAGGTTACAGCCACTCAGCCTGGTGAGAAAAACAGTAAGGGAAAAAATAAGTGTTCTACCTTATCTTGTTAAAATATAATTTAGAGACGAATAAATCCTACTGTACGTACAGAGCTTTGTTGGAGGCTTTGACCACTGGCAGCAGCCTCAGAAGAGCCTCCTCTGAAGCAGAGTATTTCTTCAGGTCACACACATCCAGATCTTCTTCTGATGACAGTAGGATGAAGACCAGAGCGGACCACTGAGCAGGAGACAGTTCATCTGTGGAGAGACGTCCTGATCTCAGGGACTGTTGGATCTCCTCCACTAGAGAACGATCATTCAGTTCATTCAGACAGTGGAACAGATTGATGCTTTTCTCTGGAGAGATATCCTCATTGATATTCTTCTTGATGTACTCGACTGTAGCCTGATTGGTCTGTGAGCTACTTCCTGTCTGTGTCAGCAGACCTCTGAGGAGATTCTGATTGGTCGGCAGTGAAAGACCCAGGAGGAAGCGGAGGAACAAGTCCAGGTGTCCATTTGGACTCTGTAAGGCCTTGTCCACAGCACTCTGGTAGAACTGCGTCTCTGCAGATTCATGGGAAGATGTTTGTTCTTCTGACATCAGATTGACTCCAGAGTTGATGAATGTCACATGGACATGAAGAGCAGCCAGAAACTCCTGAACGCTCAGATGGACGAAGCAGAACACCTTGTCCTGGTACAGTCCTTTCTCCTCTTTAAAGATCTCTGTGAACACTCCTGAGACAACTGAGGCTGCTCTGATATCGATGCCACACTCTGTCAGGTCTGATTCATAGAAGATCAGGTTTCCTTTCTGCAGCTGCTCAAAAGCCAGTTTTCCCAGAGACTCGATCATCTTCCTGCTCTCTGGACTCCAGTGTGGATCTGTCTCAGCTCCTCCATCATACTTGGTGTTCTTCAGTTTGGCCTGAACCACCAGGAAGTGGATGTACATCTCAGTCAGGGTCTTGGGCAGCTCTCCTCCCTCTCCGGTCTTCAACACATCCTCCAGAACTGTAGCAGTGATCCAGCAGAAGACTGGGATGTGGCACATGATGTGGAGGCTTCGTGATGTCTTGATGTGGGAGATGATTCTGCTGGCCTGCTCCTCATCTCTGAATCTCTTCCTGAAGTACTCCTCCTTCTGATGGTCAGTGAACCCTCTGACCTCTGTCACCATGCCAACACAGTCAGGAGGGATCTGATTGGCTGCTGCAGGTCGTGTGGTTATCCAGAGGCGAGCAGAGGGAAGCAGATATCCCCTGATGAGGTTTGTCAGCAGCACATCCACTGAGGTGGACTCTGTCACATCAGTCAGGATCTCATTGTTGTGGAAGTCCAGAGGAAGTCGACACTCATCCAGACCATCAAAGATGAACACAACCTGGAACTCTTCAAAGCTGCAGATTCCTGCTGCTTTGGTTTCAGTGAAGAAGTGATGAACAAGTTCCACCAAGCTGAACTTTTTCTCTTTCAGCACATTCAGCTCTCTGAAAGTGAATGGAAATGTGAACTGAATGTCCTGGTTGGTTTTGTCTTCAGCCCAGTCCAGAGTGAACTTCTGTGTTAAGACTGTTTTCCCAATGCCAGCCACTCCCTTTGTCATCACTGTTCTGCCTGGTTCATCTCTTCCAGGTGAGGCTGTAAAGATGTCTTCTTGTCTGATGGTTGTTTCTGGTCTGTTTGGTTTCCTGGATGCTGTTTCAATCTGTCTGACCTCATGTTCATCATTGACCTCTCCAGTCCCTCCCTCTGTGATGTAGAGCTCTGTGTAGATCTGATTCAGAAGGGTTGGGTTTCCTGCTTTAGCGATCCCCTCAAACACAACCCGGAACTTCTTCTGTAGTTTGGACTTGAGTTTAAGTCGGCAAACTACATCTATAGGCCCTGCATGAATTAATAAGAAATGTGATTAATGAGTGGATGCTAATATCACTTTTCCATATTGACCTCTCCAGTATTGCTGTCATGTAACTTATAGTTCCAGGGATTTGAAGGTTCCTGTCACCCAGTGTTGTCTGTGTTTCCACCGCGGTCTGAAGTCCCTGGGACGTTATACATATCAGTCCGATGACGTTTGGAAAAGCAGTAAAAGTATCTGCACGTCTTGTTAAAGATACATTTCATTAAACCGAAACTCGTTAGTTACTGGTCCTCTATTTTTTTTGACGCTCTATTCAAGATACTTAAGAGACCAATAGCTCCGAACCCTCTTACAGCCGTTTTTGGCATTCAATGTGAGGGTGATCATCTGCTTAGAGCACAATCAAACTGTATTGCCTTTGTCACTCTTATAGCCAGAAGATTAATTTTTACTTAATTGGAAGCAGGCTACTCCACCCTCCTTTAAACACTGGATTAGGGACACACTACAATTTCTGAAGCTTGAAAAGTTAAGATTTGCTTTAAAGGGTTCAAAGGACAATTTTAGCAATGTTTGGCAGCCTTTCATTACATATCTGCTTGACCAGCTCTAAGGATGTACAACTTTTTTTTTTCTTTTTTGTTGTCATTGTTTGTTTTATTGTTATTATAATAATCATTGATTATTGATTTATGTTTGTCTGTTTGTCTTTGTGGATAAAAAAAAAATTGTTACATTTGTAATATGATGTTTTGCTATATTGTGAAAAATCAATAAACAAAGTGGTAAAAAAAAAGATACATTTCATTAATGTTCAGTTTCGACAGAATCAGTGCGAAAAGTAGGTTAAATCATTCATAGAACTAGTTTAATATAAGGACGATGACTGAAATAGCTTTAGTGAACACATTTATAAAACTAAATAAATCCTGCTAAGCATATTTTTGGGAAAACATTTTTATTGTTCAAAGTAAAATAAATCTGGAGCCTCCAGTGGTGTAGTGGATAGAGCGTGTACCATGTTGGCTCCGGCCTTCGTTGCAGTGGTCGCGGGTTCGAATCCGACCTGTCGACCCTTACTGCATGTCATCCCCCCCTCACTCTCTCTCTCTCTCTCTCTGTCTCCCCATTTCAACTCTGTACTATCTAATAAAGCTAGTCAAAGATAATCTTTAAAAAAAAAGTAAAGTATATTCAGCATCCTTACTTTATACTGTACAATTTTTATGTTAGTGTTGCAATATCCACTTTAGCGTGACTTACCTGTAGGGTCTGACATGGTGTTTGATAATTTCTTCACAAGATCAAGTTTCTTCATCTCGACCAAAACCATCCTGGCCACTGAAATAGTTTCTCTAACGTAGAACTCCACCATCAGATCCACAGTGTCACACCGGTCTGCCTCTTCCAGTTTACTCGTAGCGATTGCTTTGAAGCTGGGAATGTTACCTGACAGAAACCACTTGAATGTTTTAAATTCGGCGGCTTCTAAATCCATCAAAGTTCTCCAGAGGACCACTCTTGTTTTTGGCTCTTCTTCCTGCCAAGATCTGAGGGATGAAAAAAGGAAATCACAAAAAACATACAATTTCCGTTTTAGATTTTAAACAACAGGTTAGCAGCTGGATTTACAATTTAACTGGCTCATTAGTTTTTCTACAAATAAATCAGCAGTAGTTTTAGTTAAATTACTTTATTAGTCAATGGTTACATTTGTAGGGGGTCAAACCTATGGACAGCTCTGTGCCGCCACCGTGCGGCCGAAACACTGCAGTACACCCTTACCTCTCAGTTGGGTGTGTCCAAACGCTAGCCAGAAACTGGTTCATTAGTTTTTCTACAAATAAATCAGCAGTAGTTTTATTACTAAACCTATTCTGTTCAGCTTTGCAAACTATGCACTGTGTCTTTGTCGAAGTCGCAACGGACTTATAACGGACTTATAATAGCCATGCGCCCTATAAATGAGGCCCAGGGGATGGGGTGTGAAGTAATAAGAAATACGTCAATAGTAGAGAGCCATAGCCAGCAAAACCCCCTCGGCCTGTTTCATTGCAGACTGTTCGGGTAAAAGAAAACACATCGCGGCCAAATACTTTTTGATAGCAGCAAGGGGATCTAGTAAAGATGAAATGTCAGTGAAAAGACTACAGTAGGCTACCTGATTTTTGTGTAATTTACTTACTAGAATGCGGGAAACATGGGGAGATACCTACCTACCTATACCCCCCAATTTCACTTGGGAATAAAAATCCAAATTTCTGTTTTTCTAAGGCAGGTTAAGTGTAAAATGTTTTTGCCTTTGCTGCACCTACTGCAACAGCAACAAAATAAGCTGTGTGGTTAAAAATGTGTACAAAATGCTATGCTGCATATTCAAGAAGAGGCTAGGAGGGATCACAGTATACCCACTACGAAAAAGTAGACTACACCACTGCCGCTAACTATTCTTCAGATGGTTTTTCATTACAACCATATTAGTACCGCCTCTGTGTAGCTGGTCCTCTGGGACATTCCAACCAAACTACATAGACCTCACTCTCAATGGAAACACACCTGGGTCCAGGTCCAGGTTCAGGTCCAGGAGAGTCTGGTCTGTTGAACACAACACACACACACACACACACACACACACACACACACACACACACACACACACAAACGCGCACGCACACGCACACGCACACGCACACGCACACGCACACGCACACACACACACACACACACACACACACACAGAGAGAGCTTTGAGTGTGAATAATGACGGTGCAGTGATTTGAGTCATGGACAGTTAGAGATCCTCATGTCACCTCTGAGCTTTGGTCTGGCCGCCATGTTCCCCTCCCTCCTCTCTGCTCGCACTCTGATCCATTCTGCTCAACTCACATCAGCTCACACACACTTTCACCTGGAGAGAGAAGACAGATCAACATCAACAGAAAAAAATAAATTAAATAAACATCACAGGGACATGAAAGTTACGCAAATTAAATGAACTACCGATCAATGACAGGTGAATGCAGTCAGACAGTGAGGCAGAGGAAGCTGCTATCAGCTGCTGTACTTCTACTATCAGGCCACTAGATGGAGCCATGAAGCTGCAGTGAACTGAAGACATTTACACCATATTGTTTTAATCTGAACTACTTTAAACTTAACTTAAATTAAAAGTATTATGAACAAAATGTCCTTCCATGAGACAGCAGAAGTTAAAGACTTCACGTGAAGTGTTTCATTCACTGCTGATACTTTAATCTAACTTCAGATTTGACTTGTTGATCAAATACTTTGTGAGTAAAATGTGAATGTGTAAAGTAACGAGCCGTCAGATACATGTAGTAGAACAACAAGTCCAAAGTTTCCTGCTGAAGTGCTCAGCTCCTTTACTGCAGTCACCGTACTAACAGCACACTGTCGGAGTAGATTACTGCATCAACACACTCGTATGTAAAATCAACACAAAATGGAGGATCTTTGTTACCGGCTGTGTCACCTCCTTCGTTTCTAGTTCCCTGTGAAACTCTGAGTTTTGAGTTTGGGCAAATTCCACAACTTTTCTGTTTCTATTGGAACTAGATTTACACTAGAAATAATATAATATAATAAAATATGATCATTATTATTATTATTAAAGATGAGAGCAGAGTTGATCTCTTACCTTCAGCTGGAGCTTTAGAGGAGAAAATAAACTGCGTCACATCGTTCAGTCAGAAGTGAAAGTATTTGAAGCAGTAAACAGCCGGAGCATTTAAACCAGTCTAACCAGTCTAACCAGTCTCAGTGGAAACGAGGCGTAGGCGAAACGCTTTGCACCGGCTGAGACATTCTTTACCTTAGAGCAGGGTTTGTCCTGCATAGAGAATGTTTTGCCTGGAAAGGCAAAACACAGTTTTTTGAGCTTAAATGTGCTTATAGCTTATTCCTTGTGTATCCCGTCTTTACAGGATGAGTCAAATGGATGGCTCTTCTTAAATATGTGGTCACATTTCCAATTTCTTCCACGGTTTTCGAGCAACAAGGGGTGGAACAACTTCCAAAATGCACAACTTAGGCCACTCTCCCCTATGTCAAAATAAAAATAACCCATTGGTGTTGATAGGGCATGTATTTTGGTAGCAGGAATGTGAGTGCATAATTTATTCATGTCTCAAGGAGCTGGCTGGATATTGTACAGTGTTGACTGTTGTGATGGCAGGAGTCAAGGAGCTTTAAACTCCTGTGTTTTTATTCCTTTATTGCTTGGTTAGAGACTATGATTCGACTTAAAGTGAACAAATTGTCGGGATGTTTTTGAGGTGCAGATATGGTCGCATATGCCTTTTCCCTCTCTTGCGCGGTCATGTGACTCGCGTGTCCGCGTGTGACTTATCTTGCACATTATTTTAGTCTGAAGTGTTTTCAGACAACACAATTTTGAACAGAAATATTCTTGGCCAAAGGCTGAGTTTCTGCCATACTTTAGAAGTTGTTCAAAACACCCACAATGCGCAACATTTCCCTCCTACTCTCTAGACCAGCCGAAAGCTAAACTATCAGGTGAGGGAGGGGCCGAGCGGAGCTCACGGCTGAAAGAAGGGTATGCTGCAATTAAAAGCCTGCATGCTCCGGTGTGCGGAACAATGATAGTTTAATTACGATTATTTTGTTTTCATGATTGAGGGAAGCCATAATAGTAATCAACATTGAAATTCAAGTTATTGCCCAGCCCCTCAAGAAGGATGACTTAAATTGGGCAGAATTTGGAGAGGTTTTAAATTGCTAAATTTATTCTCAATCTTTATCATTTTGGCGCTGGTGATTTTCCTTTAGCGCTGGACAAATCCTCTTTGGAGGGCGCCGAAAATGTCTCTATGCAGGAAAAACCCTGTTATGTGTTTACTTATCTGACAGCTTTAGTTACATTGCACGTTCAGAGAATATTAAAAAAAATATAATCGTCTAATTAATAAATTACATTTTATTACATGTGGAGCTACTCTGCAGTTTTGAAAAGTAGTTCAAACAAGTGTTTTTATTCTTCCTGTGTGAGCCACGTCACAGACAATAAAATGTTTGATTTGTTTCAAACGTCCTTTGTGTTCATACAGCTGACGTCCAGCAGATGGCGCCAGACTACAGCCAGAAACAGAACATGAAGAGTGAAGTACAGCAGGCCTGTATACAACAAGTACTCACTACTACTACTGTTATTACACGGGGGAAACTACAACGTTTTACTACAATTTAATACAAGTATTATGAACAAAATGTCCTCCATGAGACAGCAGAAGTTAAAGACTTCACGTGAAGTGTTTCATTCACTGCTGATACTTTAATCTAACTTCAGATTTGACTTGTTGATCAAATACTTTGTGAGTAAAATGTGAATGTGTAAAGTAACGAGCCGTCAGATACATGTAGTAGAACAACAAGTCCAAAGTTTCCTGCTGAAGTGCTCAGCTCCTTTACTGCAGTCACCGTACTAACAGCACACTGTCAGAGTAGATTACTGCATCAACACACTCGTATGTAAAATCAACACAAAATGGAGGATCTTTGTTACCGGCTGTGTCACCTCCTTCGTTTCTAGTTCCCTGTGAAACTCTGAGTTTTGAGTTTGGGCAAATTCCACAACTTTTCTGTTTCTATTGGAACTAGATTTACACTAGAAATAATATAATATAATAAAATATGATCATTATTATTATTATTAAAGATGAGAGCAGAGTTGATATCTTACCTTCAGCTGGAGCTTTAGAGGAGAAAATAAACTGCGTCACATCGTTCAGTCAGAAGTGAAAGTATTTGAAGCAGTAAACAGCCGGAGCATTTAAACCAGTCTAACCAGTCTAACCAGTCTCAGTGGAAACGAGGCGTAGGCGAAACGCTTTGCACCGGCTGAGACATTCTTTACCTTAGAGCAGGGTTTGTCCTGCATAGAGAATGTTTTGCCTGGAAAGGCAAAACACAGTTTTTTGAGCTTAAATGTGCTTATAGCTTATTCCTTGTGTATCCCGTCTTTACAGGATGAGTCAAATGGATGGCTCTTCTTAAATATGTGGTCACATTTCCAATTTCTTCCACGGTTTTCGAGCAACAAGGGGTGGAACAACTTCCAAAATGCACAACTTAGGCCACTCTCCCCTATGTCAAAATAAAAATAACCCATTGGTGTTGATAGGGCATGTATTTTGGTAGCAGGAATGTGAGTGCATAATTTATTCATGTCTCAAGGAGCTGGCTGGATATTGTACAGTGTTGACTGTTGTGATGGCAGGAGTCAAGGAGCTTTAAACTCCTGTGTTTTTATTCCTTTATTGCTTGGTTAGAGACTATGATTCGACTTAAAGTGAACAAATTGTCGGGATGTTTTTGAGGTGCAGATATGGTCGCATATGCCTTTTCCCTCTCTTGCGCGGTCATGTGACTCGCGTGTCCGCGTGTGACTTATCTTGCACATTATTTTAGTCTGAAGTGTTTTCAGACAACACAATTTTGAACAGAAATATTCTTGGCCAAAGGCTGAGTTTCTGCCATACTTTAGAAGTTGTTCAAAACACCCACAATGCGCAACATTTCCCTCCTACTCTCTAGACCAGCCGAAAGCTAAACTATCAGGTGAGGGAGGGGCCGAGCGGAGCTCACGGCTGAAAGAAGGGTATGCTGCAATTAAAAGCCTGCATGCTCCGGTGTGCGGAACAATGATAGTTTAATTACGATTATTTTGTTTTCATGATTGAGGGAAGCCATAATAGTAATCAACATTGAAATTCAAGTTATTGCCCAGCCCCTCAAGAAGGATGACTTAAATTGGGCAGAATTTGGAGAGGTTTTAAATTGCTAAATTTATTCTCAATCTTTATCATTTTGGCGCTGGTGATTTTCCTTTAGCGCTGGACAAATCCTCTTTGGAGGGCGCCGAAAATGTCTCTATGCAGGAAAAACCCTGTTATGTGTTTACTTATCTGACAGCTTTAGTTACATTGCACGTTCAGAGAATATTAAAACAAAATATAATCGTCTAATTAATAAATTACATTTTATTACATGTGGAGCTACTCTGCAGTTTTGAAAAGTAGTTCAAACAAGTGTTTTTATTCTTCCTGTGTGAGCCACGTCACAGACAATGAAATGTTTGATTTGTTTCAAACGTCCTCTGTGTTCATACAGCTGACGTCCAGCAGATGGCGCCAGACTACAGCCAGAAACAGAACATGAAGAGTGAAGTACAACAGGCCTGTAAACAACAAGTACTCACTACTACTACTACTGTTATTACACGTGGGAAACTACAACGTTTTACTACAATTTAATACAAGTATTATGAACAAAATGTCCTTCCATGAGACAGCAGAAGTTAAAGACTTCATGTGAAGTGTTTTATTCACTGCCGATACTTTAATCTAACTTCAGATTTGACTTGTTGATCAAATACTTTGTGAGTAAAATGTGAATGTGTAAAGTAACGAGCCGTCAGATACATGTAGTAGAACAACAAGTCCAAAGTTTCCTGCTGAAGTGCTCAGCTCCTTTACTGCAGTCACCGTACTAACAGCACACTGTCAGAGTAGATTACTGCATCAACACACTCGTATGTAACTTATAATAATATAAAATCAACACAAAATGGAGGATCTTTGTTAATGGCTGTGTCACCTTGTTGGAGCCATTTAAAGATTTTTGTGTTTAATATATTTTAAGTAAATACATTTTTAGTTTATGGCAAATTATGATTTATGAACTAGTAAGTGTGTGAAATGTTTATTCATATGTATATCAACGCATTTTGTTTATGTGGTGATTGGTAATGTGTGTCACCTGGGGTGCGTGCTCTACCTTATAGGGGAGGGACTTTGCTTTCATTCAGGTTGGAAGGCAGAGAGCATACAGTTTTTGATCACGATCACGATCACGATCACGATCACGCTCACGCTCACATATTACTTCATATTATCTCACATTTAGAAGTATTTTTGTCTAGTAAGAACCCTGTTTTTTGGCCGCAAATCAGCGACATTGTTTTGAGTTTTTTATGTTTGTTACTGGAAAGTCAACCGGAGTTTCGTTTAATAAATCACACTCAACATCAAACTAAACGATCTCTGTGCGTGCTTACAAAAGGGACGTGTGTCAGACTTTCTCTGCCTAAAGGAACCAGAAGAGCAAACAGAGGGTTTGCCGCTTCACACCTCCTTCGTCTCTAGCTCCCTGTGAAACTCTGAGTTATGAGTTTGGGCACATTCCACAACTTTTCTGTTTCTGTTGGAACTAGATTTACACTAGAAATAATAAAATATAATAAAATATGATCATTATTATTATTAAAACTGAGAGCAGAGTTGATCTCTTACCTTCAGCTGGAGCTTTAGAGGAGAAAATAAACTGCGTCACATCGTTCAGTCAGAAGTGAAAGTATTTGAAGCAGTAAACAGCCGGAGCATTTAAACCAGTCTAACCAGTCTCAGTGGAAACGAGGCGTAGGCTAAACGCTTTGCACCGGCTGAGACATTCTTTACCTTAGAGCAGGGTTTGTCCTGTATAGAGAATGTTTTGGCACCAAAGGGGATTTATCCAAAATTAAAAAGATTGAGAATAAATGTAGCTATTTAAAACCTTTCCAAATGTGTTTCTAGTTAAGCCTAATTTAAGTCATGCTTCTTGTAGGGCCGGGCGATAAATATAATTTAAATTTCCATTAAGATTTTGGCTTCATGAAAACAAAATAAATAATAAACATCGGTCTGTGACTTTCAGCTCTCACTGGATCGTTTCGCAGCCGAGTGTGAAGCGGTTGGAAAATGGAGCGTGAGATTGTCCGGAGAATCGGAGCAGCAGTCATTCGTGAGGAACTCGGGGCAGAGCCGCTACTCCTTTGTGTTGAAAGGAGCCAGTTGAGGTGGTTCGGGCATCTGGTAAGGATGCCCCCTGGGGAGGTGTTTCAGGAGCGTTGTGGAATAAGTTGAAATAGAGCAAAGTTTCACCTAGGGAGAGAAATCTAGTTTGGTTAACTAAATATACTGAGAAAAAACTACTTTGTAAAAAATTATCATAGTGACAATGAATATAAGATATGAAATGATAACAAAATAAAATACAAAAGAGTCACATTCCAGCTGAATAACAGCTACTGAGTTTATTACAGAAACTAAAAATTGATAAAAAAGTTATCTTGCACCATCTTGTGGCCAAAATACAAAAATATGCTAAACTTCAGATTCCTGTCAATTTTATTTAGATGTGTTACGAGGAACTTTTGAATGTTTCAGAAACAGTCTCATTTTTCCTCTGATGATCATAAATTACATGTAACAGCAAAACGTTGGAACCAGCGGAAAGCATCGATGTCAACAAACAGCTTCGTAACAGAGTTAAATCCACGGCGGGTCCAGACAGTCTCTGCAGTGACATCCTGAACAAACCTGATTTTAGCCTCGTCATGAACGATGTCTCTCCATCCTGATTCCCGATAGACAAACTCCTTCTCCTGAAAGCTGAGGAAGCGGATGAGACTCTGTTTTGGTTGGGCTTCCACTACGCGCTCCAAGGTGAATGTTCAGTCGGTGTTTAACCATCCGGGAAGCCTGCTGCTGATGAAGTCCAAGAGTGACTGTCGGTTTGAATTAACAGTAACTTCACTGCGAGCTACATGTATAGTGTGTGTCCTAAAGAGTGGGATTTGCAACATAACAAAATAAACGATATTGCATAAAACGAAACGATAGACGTTTTTGTTTCGTCAGACGATATATATCGCCATTTCGCACAGCCCTACTGTCAGCCCTCGGCTCCCTCCGTACGCCCAAGAGCCCGAGGTTCTTTCTCCTGCCGCGGCTTTCTAAGTCATCTGTCTTGGCTTCAAGATGGAGATTCTCTTGGTGGCGGCGTCTAGCTTAGCTTCGGTTTTTTCCAGTGTGTTTTCTGCCTCGTGCGTGCGCCGCTCAGCCTCCTCAATACGTGTTGTATTGGAGGAAACGTCCCATCTTACTTCTGTTGCCTTGCACTCCAATGCAGCCATCAGGTTTGCCAGGCTGGTCAGATGGGTGTTAGTGTTGTCTAACTTTGTGCCAAAGTCTGCCCGGAGTGATTTCAGTTCGCTCTACACCACGGCTAAGCTAGCCATGTCGTTAGCTTCTGTGTTGCTCGGTAGATTTGGCTGGATGGAGTTTGAAGTTATTTTAGTCGTTGTGTCTCACACTGTTTGGTCTGTTTGGAGGTTGAAAACCACTGAATTAGGTCATGACAATTATGACTGTTAATGCCAAACTAAACCTGAAAGCTAAATATGTACAATAATATACAAACGCTATAATCATTTTGCTTAATCAGTTAAATCAATCAAATAACTGAATAATTTCTCACAAAAACCTGAACGATTTCTTTAGCTGTGATCCTGTACAGACTCTCCCTCCTACAGACGACACAGAGACACTGAGGCACCATATGACGTGAACCAGAACCCAAACCCAGGATAAAGAGGTTCAGTGAATGTGGTGTTGAAGGTGTGGAGGAGGATCAGTGAGTCAGAGGAGACACTGTAGAAGGACAGAGAGCCAGCAGGACAGTCCACATACACTGCTACTCTGTGAGAGACAGAGGAGGAGGAGGAGGATGTTACTCTTTTATTGTGACGGACAGAGTAACCACCACGATCGGAGCAGAACAGACTCCAGGACTGATCACTCTGTCCAAAAAAACAGTCATCACTGCCTCCTTTCCTCTTGATTCCTCTGTAACTCACTGATATAAAAACATCTACTCTCCACTTGACCTCCCAGTAACGGCGACCAGTCAGAACATTACTACACAGCAGCTGAGGCAAGCGGTCAAACCTCTCTGGATGATCAGGATATGGCTGATCCTCCTTCACCTGTGTCACCTTCCTGTTGTTGTCAGACAGTTTGAGGTTTCTGTGTACTGTGTTTGTGTCCAGTGTGAGTTCACAGGAATCTGATGGAGAGAACAAGACACAACACAGCAGCAGTTATTAATCCATCATCTGCTCATTGATTGACAGTTTGATGATTATGTAAGGGATAAAGTATAGCGAACGGGTCACTTGCTAGAAATAAAGACCGACAAGCTGAACAGGAGCCCGACGCGCAGCAAATCACCTCTGCCAATAATCTGAATTATTCTCCTGAGCGGAGAATTACAAATATTAATATTACATTTTCTACATTGAGAGGGTAAGTCTTATGGAGGCATCCATGTTGGTTGGAATGTCATCAGGTGCATTGTTTAGAATTTAGAATTGTTCTTTTCCTTGAAGAATGTGAAAAGCAAATACAAGTTTACTGATTTCTCCTGATATTTCCTGATACAGAAAAAGGCCTCAAATAAAAATAAAAATATAAAAAGCACATTATGTAAGGGATAATGTATAGCGAATGGGTCGGGCTCCTGCTTCAGCTTGAAGGTCTTTATTTCTAGCAGGTGACCCGTTCGCTATACATTATCCCGCTTATTACATGGCTACTACAAAAAATAAAGCGATTCATTGAAGCAACATGTTGTTTTAACAGCCAAAAACAGTCCGCTACACGGTCGGAACTTACTTCATAGCAACGGTTACTATGTCAAGCTGCGGCCAACCTAGAAGAGTTTAACAAAAAACAACTTGTTTCCCTAGCAACCCTGAGACCTTGTCTAACAACTGGAATAGTCATTGCAAACCCACTAGGTTCTTATGTAATGAAAACGTAGTTTAATACACCAGTAAATAGGAACGACCAAGGATACGACCTAGTAACGGGGGAATAGTCTGCTCGCCCCGCTAGACTGTCTGCTTCAGCTGACTGAAGGCTCCGGCTCAGCTGTTAGCCACAGAGCTACTGTTTTGCTAACACAACTCAACACTCGCACACTGTACAAACAGTAAATGTAATCGGCCAATATGTTTAACAAGAGCTCCATCTAGCTAACAAAGCATCATCCCCCAACATAAATAACACAATTCACGAAGAAAATGACTGCGGAACAGTTACATTGCAGGCTGCAGCCTGAAGTTACTGTCTAAGGGTGTATTCACACATGGAAAGTCCGTTAGTTCACTTGCTTTGGTCCAGACCAAATAGAATTTGGATTTTTTTGTTTGGTGTGGTCCACTTTCATATTGCCCCTTTTGCAAGTGAACCAGCATTACGAAGCAAAACCACACGTGATCTAAGGTCATTCATTCATTGGACAGACATTCTGGGGTGGAGAGAAGCAGGAAGAACGAAGTAAAAACTGCGAATTTATCATTGATATAATATGGGGTTAAAAATAATAAAAATGCCTACATCTAGCCTATAAATAAAGAAGAAAAAAATCTAATTATTGTTGTTTCATATGTTTATAATGTGTAGCCCTATGACAATGCCACGTTATGTGGCTTCTAGCCTACGATGTGAAACATCATTTTTACTGTATTTTTGCTGCTGGACGCGCGACTCGCGTGAAGAATAGGCTCAAACTGAAACACAGCTGATTAAGCTGTGTATCAGCTGGGTGTCAGTTCGGCGCAGTTCAGCACCAAACTGACACGGGGACAGTATTGACGGTCCCGTTGGGAAGAACAATAAAAACACACACTTCATGCAAAGCGCAGCGTGAACCTGTTGGCACTGTAGGCTACGGGAGACGCTCCTCTCCATCTGATCGCTGATCCGCACGCGTCATTATCAAATGTAATATTTTCGCTCGGGGCTCCCGGTCAAACCACAGCTAATCTTCCTAACAATGGCGACAACAACACTTTCCCATAATGTGAAGCTGATGACGATTTATTAAAAAAGAAAAGAAAGAAAAGGCGCAGTGCTTCCTGCAATTGGGTCGGATCGAGTCCGGCCAAATTCACACCACAAACGAACTGCAGCAGAGTGCGTTTTGAAGCGCATCGAGACTACCTCTTCAGCTGGGTCTCGGAGCGTTTGTTTGGTCCGCCCCCGAGTGCGATTGCTGTATTCACACCTGTCTGAAAGATGCGCACCGAAGGTGGAAGTGCACCTGAGTTTGTTTCAACCGAACTAAACACAGCATGTGTGAATACACCCTAACTGTCAATATGCGGCCAAAGTAGCCTACTCACGTCGTGTTGACTGGAGTCCTATCGGACATTAACCATGACTCCTGTGTTCCCTGCTCTCCTGATACATGCAAAGTCATGTTGAAAAAGTATTCCATTGTTTTCTGAACGAGTAGTAGCCCTGTTTGTGGACGTCTATCCATCAAAACTGTGACGTAGGTCCTTAGCAACGGCCCTTGACAGCGGTCTGCTAGCTGGAAATAACAGACCTGTAGAATGCCGTGATTTACACAGGATTCTCAAAGTGCCATGTAATAAGAACATTATAAACACACTTACACTTCCTCAGACCTGGTGTCAGCCATTGGACTCCAGCAGGCTCCACCCTGAAAGGAGAGGGGGGGGGGGGTCAGACCAGCACATCCTCTTTCAGCACACATGGACATTACAAGCATTAAAGAGCCTCTATTATTATTATACTATTACACATGGATATCACAGCTCGCCGCACATTAGGACACACGACAGAGCAGGCAGGTCCACTATCGCAATATGAGGCAGTTTATTTTGTATTAAAGGAATACTTCAACAACACCCATACAGAACCAGCGTTCTATCATTATAAAATCACTACTATGATATAATAAATGAGGTTTTTCTTCCTTCAGTCTTCCCTTGGCCCAGCTGTCCTGTTAATCCAGTGGTTCCCCTAGAATTTGTTTTAGGCCCGGTGGTAAGAGCTGATAAAGAGTATGCGCGCCATGTGTGTACCAAATTTCTAGAAGAAATTGACCAAAACGAACCCCATTTGGGATGAGCCTCTTTTTACAGCCCATTAAGAATGAGGGAAGTTCACTTCAGTTTCCAGACAATTGGAACGAGACTTATGATGGCGGCGGGGGTTCCCCCGAGGGCAAGTGAACGAGGGCATGTTGAACGGGTATTGGAACGCAGGGAATGTCTTATTTAAGCAATGGCCTGGTAAGTCTTCCCTTGGCCCAGCTAACCTGTTGATCCTAACCCTACATTTTTACTAGTGTGATGATGTCACACTAGTAAAATGTAGCGTTAGACAGTGAGACCATAAAACAGTCTTTCTGCCTTTTCTCAGGCTAGGGTGAACCAATTTCAAAAAATGTTTGCACATGTATACTACATAGGATCTCAGAGTTCAATACACCTTCATTTTCCCACTGGTGAAGTAAGTATTTAAGTGTATTTTAAATTTTTCTTTTCACTTGCCCAAACGGAACAGGTCACATTTTAATTGCCGGAACACAGAGTTAAACTGCCCCGGGCAAGTGGGTAACCGTTACTGTGAAGCCCTGATTACATTAGCTAGTGGCTCCTTTCCACTGGCACTTTTAGCCGCACTGAGTGAAACTGTTCCGTGCTGATTTACATTTTCATTAGAACTTTTACGGCGCTGAGCCCGAGATGGACCTTCTCTGAAAGCGGGGCCTTGGCGTGCAGGCGTCTCCAAACTGTCTCCAGCTCTCCCTCCTCTATCAGACTGACAGCAGCCTCTTCATACCTGAGAGTGTCCAGTCTCCAGAGGGGACCGTCCCGTCCAGCTGACAGTAGCTCCACTCCTGAGGCTCCTGGATGGTTGTAGCTCAGGTCCAGCTGTCTCAGATGGGAGGGGTTGGAGCTGAGAGCTGAGGCCAGAGAAGCACAGCCTTTCTCTGTGATCAGACAACCTGACAGACTACACACACACACACACACACACACACACACACACACACACACACACACACACACACACACACACACACACGAATCATCTGAGAACAAGTGATGGTGACTTTCTTTGTTTTTTGTTCAGTTACATTTTGGTCCAGATAGAATACTTTAGAGCTACTTTTATATTACATGTTAAACATTATCTCTAGTATTTAATAATAATAAAATAATTGAAAGGGAGAGAAATATATGAAAATAACAGCTGATGGAAATGATTTGAGTCTAGAAACAACTGCAGAAGTTTAGTTAAATATGCTTTGATAAATCATCGTAGCAGACACAATCCTACACAGGTTAACATGTTACAAACTAATATAAATCAGATGTTTAATGGTCATCAGTTGAACTCGTTGATAATCTGACCTGAGAGTTTCCAGTTTACAGTGTGAACTCTGCAGTGCAGCAGACAGATGCTTAACTCCTGAATCCTGCAGGTTGTTGTTACTCAGGTCCAGCTCTCTCAGACTAGAGGAGGAGCTGAGAACTGAGGCCAGAGCTTCACAGCCTTTCTCTGTGATCAGACAACCTGACAGACTAAACACACACACGCGCACGCACGCACACACACACACACACACACACACACACACACACACACCACACACACACACACACACACACACACACACAGAGAGAGAGAGAGAGACACAGGAACCATCTGAGAACAAGTGATGGTGACTTTCTTTGTTTTTTGTTCAGTTACGTTTTGGTCCAGATAGAATACTTTAGAGCCACTTTTATATTACATGTTAAACATTATCTCTAGTATTTAATAATAATAAAATAATTGAAAGAGAGAGAAATATATGAGAATAACAGCTGTTGGACATTATTTGATTAAATATCCTTTGATAAATCATCGTAGCAGACACAATCCTACACAGGTTAACATGTTACAAACTAATATAAATCAGATGTTTAATGGTCATCAGTTGAACTGGTTGATAATCTGACCTGAGAGTTTCCAGTTTACAGTGTGGACTCTGCAGTGCAGCAGACAGATGCTTCACTCCTGAATCCTGCAGGTTGTTGTTACTCAGGTCCAGCTCTCTCAGACTAGAGGAGGAGCTGAGAACTGAGGCCAGAGCTTCACAGCTTCTCTCTGAGAGGTTACAGCCACTCAGCCTGGAGAGACAACAATAAGGGAAACAATTAATTTTCTATCTTATCTTGTTAAAATATTATTTGGAGATGAATAAATCCTACTGTACGTACAGAGCTTTGTTGGAGGCTTTGACCACTGGCAGCAGCCTCAGAAGAGCCTCCTCTGAAACAGAGTATTTCTTCAGGTCAAACACGTCCAGATCTTCCCCTGATGACAGTAAGATGAAGACCAGAGCTGACCACTGAGCAGGAGACAGTTTATGTCTGGAGAGACTTCCTGAGCTCAGGGTCCATTGGATCTGCTCCACTAGAGAACGATCATTCAGTTCATTCAGACAGTGGAACAGATTGATGCTTTTCTCTGAAGCGAGATCCTCACTGATCTTCTCCTTGATGTACTCAACTGCTGCCTGATTGGTCTGTGAGCTACTTCCTGTCTGTGTCAGCAGACCTCTGAGGAGATTATGATTGGTCGGCAGTGAAAGACCCAGGAGGAAGCGGAGGAACAAGTCCAGGTGTCCATTTGGACTCTGTAAGGCCTTGTCCACAGCACTCTGGTAGAACTGTGTCTCTGCAGATTCATGGGAAGATGTTTGTTCTTCTGACATCAGATTGACTCCAGAGTTGATGAACGTCAGATGGACATGAAGAGCAGCCAGGAACTCCTGAACGCTCAGATGGACGAAGCAGAACACCTTGTTCTGGTACAGTCCTCTCTCCTCTAAAGATCTCTGTGAACACTCCTGAGAACACTGAGGCTGCTGTGATATCGATGCCACACTCTGTCAGGTCTGATTCATAGAAGATCAGGTTTCCTTTCTGCAGCTGCTCAAAAGCCAGTTTTCCCAGAGACTCGATCATCTTCCTGCTCTCTGGACTCCAGTGTGGATCTGTCTCATTTCCTCCATCATACTTGGTGTTCTTCAGTTTGGCCAGAACCACCAGGAAGTGGATGTACATCTCAGTCAGGGTCTTGGGCAGCTCTCCTCCCTCTCCGGTCTTCAACACATCCTCCAGAACTGTAGCAGTGATCCAGCAGAAGACTGGGATGTGGCACATGATGTGGAGGCTTTGTGATGACTTGATGTGGGAGATGATTCTTTTGGCCTGCTCCTCATCTCTGAATCTCTTCCTGAAGTACTCCTCCTTCTGTGTGTCAGTGAACCCTCTGACCTCTGTCACCATGCCAACACAGACAGGAGGGATCTGATTGGCTGCTGCAGGTCTTGTGGTTATCCAGAGGCGAGCATAGGGAAGCAGATATCCACTGATGAGGTTTGTCAGCAGCACATCCACTGAGGTGGACTCTGTCACATCAGTCAGGATCTCATTGTTTTGGAAGTCCAGAGGAAGTCGACACTCATCCAGACCGTCAAAGATGAACACAACCTGGAACTCTTCAAAGCTGCAGATTCCTGCTGCTTTGATTTCAGTGAAGAAGTGATGAACAAGTTCCACCAAGCTAAACTTTTTCTCTTTCAGCACATTCAGCTCTCTGAAAGTGAATGGAAATGTGAACTGTATGTCCTGGTTGGTTTTGTCTTCAGCCCAGTCCAGAGTGAACTTCTGTGTTAAGACTGTTTTCCCAATGCCAGCCACTCCCTTTGTCATCACTGTTCTGCCTGGTTCATCTCTTCCAGGTGAGGCTTTAAAGATGTCTTCTTGTCTGATTGTTGTTTCTGGTCTGTGTGGTTTCCTGGATGCTGTTTCAATCTGTCTGACCTCATGTTCCTTATTGACCTCTCCAGTCCCTCCCTCTGTGATGTAGAGCTCTGTGTAGATCTGATTCAGAAGGGTTTGGTTTCCTGCTTTAGCGATTCCCTCAAACACAACCCGGAACTTCTTCTGCAGTTTGGACTTGAATTTAAGTTGGCAATCTACATCTATAGGCCCTGCATGAATAAATAAGAAATGTGATTATCGTATTTTCCGCACTATAAGCCGCACTGGACTATAAGCCGCAGGTGTTTTAATGTTTAATTACCATATGTAAGAGTTCGTGCACAGAGGGGATTGTCGGGAAAGAGATGGCTGCTTGAGGAAGCTCCCATTTATTAACATTTCAACAAACAAGTTGCATATTTGCAATAAAGCGCTCAATGCTCATTGTCAAACAGTCACAGTTGCCATATAATATTAAGGATTTTTTTCCACAAGTTTAAAACACCTTTTCCTCACTGAAAGTAATTAAATAGACGGGCCACAACCACCAATCGAGTTCATTTGAAACGAGGAGTACTCGATTACTAACGCCCATCCCTAGCAGCTACAGAACATATACTGTGCTGTGTAATAACAGGGTCAAAAAATGGGGAAAAAGGCGCGGCTTATAGTCCGAAAAGTACGGTAATGAGTGGATGCTAATATCACTTTTCCATATTGACCTCTCCAGAATTGCTGTCATGTAATTTATAGTTCCAGGGATTTGAAGGTTCCTGTCACCCAGTGTTGTCTGTGTTTCCACTGCGGTCTGAAGTCCCAGGGACGTTATACATATCAGTCACTGCCTGTCTTGGCCAGGACTCTTTTGTAAAATATATGTTCAATCTCAATAAGACTCTCCTGGTTAAATAAAAAATAAAAAATAAACATATCAGTCCGATGACGTATGGAAAAGCAGTAAAAGTATCTGCACCTCTTTTCAAAGATACATTTCATTAATGTTCAGTTATCAATCCAATATCCACTTTAACGTGACTTACCTGTAGGGTCTGACATGGTGTTTGATAATTTCTTCACAAGATCAGGTTTCTTCATCTTGCCCAAAACCATCCTGGCCACTGGAATAGTTTCTCTAACGTAGAACTCCACCATCCGATCCACAGTGTCACACCGGTCTGCCTTTTCCAGTCGACTCTTAGGGATTGCTTTGACGTTGGGAATGTTACCGGACAGAAACCACTTGAATCTTTTAAATTCCTTCTTTTTCAAATCCTCCAAAGTTCCCAAAAGGACTTCTTTTGTTTTCGACTCTTCTTCCTGCCAAGATCTGAGGGATAAAAAAAGGAAATCACTTGTGAAAAAACATACAACTTCCGTTTTAGACTTTAAACAGCAAGTTAGCAGCTGGATTTACAATTTAACTGGTTCATTAGCAGTGGCGGCTCCTGACAATAATCTCGGGGGGGCAATTGTTGCCATGATGGGTAAAATGACCCAAAATGAACCTAAATCAGATAGCAATGTCATATTGCATTTAACAGTTTGTTTTTCCTGTTCATCTGGCATAACTACTCTGGCAACATTAGACAAGCATTGTACTTACAGTATTTTTGGGCATTAAGTTAGTTAATTTCTTGAATAAAATTATTTTAGCTCTAAAATGATTTAATTATCCTGCTGTGGCCATCACAGATAACTTGTCATCTACCAGTGTGCTCCTCAGATAGGCTTCCTTTAAAAGTTAAGAGACCTGCTCTACAATTAATCACAATAATCTGATTGACTTGACAGATGTGTTCTGATTCCCCTATCCATCTTGAAAGATACTTGCTTGATGGTTACATTTTGTCTGGAAAGGACCTAGTCCTTTTAATGAGATGATCAAGTAGCTTGCCAGCCTAGCCTGAGTTGATATTAGTTATGTTGGTCTTGAATCTGACCGCTTTGGGAAGCAGACCGAACATGTGACTGTATCAGTCACTGTAATTGGTTCATTGTTTACTGTACGTATGACGACAACACGTTAGGGCGAGCACCCCCGGAACCCATAGAGATTGCATTGCGAGGCCTGGAGTTTGAAAAAAAAAGTTTTACATTGAAGTCTACGAGAGCGCTCAGGGCGATTTTCAACCAGCCCGAAATCGCCCCAGAGTGACGGTACAGAGCACAGACGCTGATTGTACAATGATATTCAGACTTAGATGCAGGTAAAAACTGTATTGAAATCATAAATTATTATTATAAATACAAACATTTTTAATATTTTTCATCATTATTATTATCATTATTATATTTTAGTTTTTTGCTGGTATGGCTCAAGGAGGGCGTCGCCCTATCGCCCTCTATGGGCGAGCCGCCGCTGTTCATTAGTTTTTCTACAAATAAATCAGCAGTAGTTTTAGTTAAGTTAAAGCCACTACGAGTAAGATGGCACGTTGGCGTCCCCTTTGGACAAAAGCGGTAGTATTTTTACGACGCCCGCTGTTGCAAATGCTCGTGCCAGGCGCGTGAGTGTGGACTGAGAAGGGCGCAATATAGTGCATGTTCGTGTGTTGAAAGTGTGAGGACTCTTTTCGGCTCTGTGAGAGTGGTTTTGACACTGCATCAACTAATGCCAGTCAGTACACACACCTGATTGCAATGAGTTGATGCAGCAGCGTCACCTCTACTCTCTCTCACGGAGCTGTGTCCTCACAGAAAGTGAATGAACGAGAGACGGCAGTTAGTATGGATCACGATGAGGTAATGTGTTTGTGTTGTTGATGTAAATAATGACTATTTCTGATAATGGTTATCTGATGATGGTGAAGCAAAGCAAACTTTGTGTTAGTACCAACCGCTCATTCATTTAGGAGTAAACACTCCCTCCCGCCCGCCTATCACTCTCCCTTTTCTTCTCTTTTTTTTCTTTGATGGTTCAGCCCCGTTATCAGTCATTAGACGACAAATAACTGTCTCAAAACAAGGCTCCCTCTCCCCTTCCCTCACCTGGAGGGATAGGCTTCTCAAATCGCGTTGCAGCGCCACACTGAAATCTGCGACCAATACGGATATGTGACCATAGAGCCTGCACGAGCGAACCAAAAATCGGACTGGGTGTGCGACCAGACCAAAAGCAGTAATAAAAACTATATAAAAACGTCTTTCTTTGCACTGATGGTCTCGTTTGCTGTTAAAGGTAATTTATGATTATCAGAGGAAACATGAGGCTGTTTAAAAGATATTTAAATGTTACTCATAGCCGCTTTAAGTTACTTTATGGTTACTTTGAAATTCTTCTTCCCTCTCAAGTTACCACACTTCGGAGGGGGTCAGAGCGCAGGGTCAGCCGCAGTACAGCGCCCCTGGAGCAGTTTTGGGGTTAAGTGCCTTGCTCAAGGACACAATGGTAGAGATGGTGGGCACCGTAGACACAATACCAGCCTCTGCTACTTTTACAACTAACGCCCTCCTGTCCGGTGCCGGGGATCGAACCAGCGACCTCATGGTTACTGGTCGGCCACCTTACCTCTAGGCCATCCTACCACCCTTAGGCCATTCTACCACCCTTAGTTTTAGTACTAGCTTTGCAACTAGACTACACCACTGCCGCTAACTATTCTTCAGGGGCCGGTTTCCCGAAGCCTTCTTAGAGCCTTCTTAACGCTACGTCATTCGTTTAGCGTTTCGCCTGTTTCCCGAAACGTTCTTTGCTACGAATCTCTTTCGTACGTCATACGTTGGTAAGGTTGGTCTGGAGCGCCCGCAGATCCTTCTTAGCTCTACCGTATGGATGTTTCAGTTCTCACTTGTGTAATTTAACTAATAAATCTGACTGTATTTCATATCAAACGGACACAGCGATGACTGTATTTAATAACAAACTGTTCAAAACGATCCAACTGTATAGTGTATATCACGTATATTTAAAGTAGGCTTAGGCTATTATATATTTTAGCAGAATACCATTCACTCTGATTCACAAAGTGTTCAAACTATATGAACAAGTAGCCTACTTTTTAGTCATCTAACTGACTTGACAATCAGCATTAACTGAATGGATGCGATGTCCGTCAATATGAAAATACTTTATAGGCTACGTGATACACTATAGCCTACAGTCGGATCGTTTTTATCAGTTTGTTATTAAATAGCCTACAGTCATCGCTGTGTCCCTGTGATATGAAATACAGTCAGAGTTATAAGTTTAATGACACAAGTGAAAGTCCCTGCGATCGCTGTGGCATCGCCAGAGATACAAACCCCCACATTTCCACAAAGCACCATGCGTAAAACGGACACAAGTGACATCCCTGTTGCGCATGGAACTGCCACAAGTCATTCATGATGAAAATAATTGCTGTAAACAATCTTCATCTCCTCCGCTGTTTCTATATTTTCTATATATTTTTTGAAATTGGTATAGGCTATGGTAGTATGTTCGACATGGTTAACACTAGAACCTCCGCACTGTGTTCCACACCGGCTCAGCTGGCAGCTCAGAGCTGTCAGCTGAGCCCGGGCAGAGTGCGTCGGATCCTCCGCCTCAAAACATGTAAACGTGCGAAAAAATGAATGAATAATCAATTAGAGCTTACCTTAAAATAAGTGTGCCATGTTACTGTTTATTGTATTTAGGATTTTAGCTCATTTGGACGCTGTTTGGGCCGTCTGTTTTTATTTATAGGCTATTGGCGATATTATATCTACTTTCAGTTTCATTACTGACCCACCAAGTAACGTGATTAGTGTTCTTAAAGATACTTAGATTATAAAACAAGAGTTCCAAAACACAGATGATGATTCAACAAACTAATTTATGACTTTATATTACACTAGAAATGCACGGGTAGATTTGATTAGGCAGCATATAGATGCAGCTGCGCATGAAATGAGCAGGAAATGGAAAATCGAACTCGGAGCAACCGATTTCAGCAGTGTACGAACGATGTAAGGAGTGTTTCTCCTAAGACACCGTTTGGGAACCAGGATTACAGAGGTAAACAACTTTGGTAAATCATAACGTAGGAGTCTTCGTAGCGCGCTAAGAGAGGACGTTATCGGGAAACCGGCCCCAGATGGTTTTTCATTACAACATAGTACCATATTAGTACCGCATCTGTGTAGCTGGTCCTCTGGGACATTCCAACCGAACTACATAGACCTCACTCTCAATGGAAACACACCTGGGTTCAGGTCCAGGTCCAGGTCCAGGTTCAGGTCCAGGAGAGTCTGGTCTGTTGAACACAACACACACACACACACACACACACACACACACACACACACACACACACACCACACACACACACACACACACAGAGCTTAGAGAGTGAATAATGACGGTGCAGTGATTTGAGTCATGGACAGTTAGAGATCCTCATGTCACCTCTGAGCTTTGGTCTGGCCGCCATGTTCCCCTCCCTCCTCTCTGCTCGCACTCTGATCCATTCTGCTCAACTCACATCAGCTCACACACACTTTCACCTGGAGAGAGAAGACTACATTTATTATACATCCCAACATTGCCGTTTTTAGTGCTTTAAATAAAAACAACTAGGTTACATGACTGTAAAACGAGAAATCAAAATTAATCAAAATAAATATTACAGGTTTTGTGTTGTAAGACGGACTCTCAGGGGGCCTACGAAACCTCTCAGCCCCAGGGCCTAATATGTTTTGTATTTTTATAGTAGGTAGATCTTCTTGACTTGGTCATTATAAAAGTAGCTCACAAGCTGAAACATTGTGGGCACCCCTGGTCTACTGTGTGTGTGTAACTACAGCTGCATTTCATCGGTCAAGCCTGTGTTTACTTATGAGTTCATTTATCTGACAGCTTTAGTTACATTGCACGTTCAGAGATTATTAAAACAAAATATAAATCGTCTAATTAATAAATTACATTTTATTACATGTGGAGCTACTCAGCAGTTTTAAAAGTAGTTCAAACAAGTGTTTTTATTCTTCCCGTGTGAGCCACGTCACAGACAATAAAATGTTTGATTTGTTTCAAACGTCCTCTGTGTTCATACAGCTGACGTCCAGCAGATGGCGCCAGACTACAGCCAGAAACAGAACATGAAGTGTGAAGTACAGCAGGCCTGTATACAACCAGTCCTCACTACTACTACTGTTATTATATGGGGGAAACTACAACGTTTTACTACAATTTAATACAAGTATTATGAACAAAATGTCCCTCCATGAGACAGCAGAAGTTAAAGACTTCACGTGAAGTGTTTCATTCACTGCTGATACTTTAATCTAACTTCAGATTTGACTTGTTGATCAAATACTTTGTGAGTAAAATGTGAATGCGTAAAGTAACGAGCCGTCAGATACATGTAGTAGAACAACAAGTCCAAAGTTTCCTGCTGAAGTGCTCAGCTCCTTTACTGCAGTCACCGTACTAACAGCTCACTGTCAGAGTGGATTACTGCATCAACACACTCATATGTAACTTAAAATAATATAAAATCAACACAAAATGGAGGATCTTTGTTAATGGCTGTGTCACCTCCTTCGTCTCTAGCTCCCTGTGAAACTCTGAGTTACGAGTTTGGGCAAATTCTTCAACTTTTCTGTTTCTACTGGAACTAGATTTACACTAGAAATAATAAAATATAATAAAATATGATCATTATTATTATTAAAACTGAGAGCAGAGTTGATATCTTACCTTCAGCTGGAGCTTTAGAGGAGAAAATAAACTGCGTCACATCGTTCAGTCAGCAGTGAAAGTATTTGAAGCAGTAAACAGCCGGAGCATTTAAACCAGTCTAACCAGTCTCAGTGGAAACGAGGCGTAGGCTAAACGCTTTGCACTGGCTGAGACATAGTTCACCTTAGAGCAGGGTTTGTCCTGTATAGAGAATGTTTTGGCACCAAAGAGGATTTATCCAACGCCATAATGATAAAGATTCAGAATAAATGTAGCTATTTAAAACCTTTCCAAATGTGTTTATAGTTAAGTCCAATTTAAAGCTGGGATGGAGAATTTGGGGAGACAATGGCAGTTGGGATAGAGATTCGAATCCAAATACCTCAATCGCTCCACTTGTTCTCTTTGGTCCCTCCCCTATTGTCCCTCCCTGACACGCTCTACACCAACAAAGTCGTGCCAAAGTGAATGAACAGTCCCAACAGCCAATAAGAACAGAGAATCGGAGCCTCGCTCTAATTGGTCAAAGTATACAGCTCAAGTTAACTTTGACCAATCAGAAATCACATACCCCAGCTTAAAGTCATGCTTCTTGTAGTGCTGGGCGAAAAATATAATTTAAATTTCCATTAAGATTTTGGCTTCATGAAAACAAAATAAATAACAACCATCGGTCTGTGACTTTCAGCTCTCACTGGATCGTTTCGCAGCCGAGTGTGAAGCGGTTAGAAAAATGGAGCGTGAGATTGGCCGGAGAATCGGAGCAGCAGTCATTCGTGAGGAACTCGGGGCAGAGCCGTTTCTCCTTTGCGTTGAAAGGAGCCAGTTGAGGTGGTTTGGGCATCTGGTAAGGATGCCCCCTGGGGAGGTGTTTCAGGAGCGTTGTGGAATAAGTTGAAATAGAGCAAAGTTTCACCTAGGGAGAGAAATCTAGTTTGGTTAACTAAATATACTGAGAAAAAACTACTTTGTACAAAATTATGATATTGGCAATGAATATGAGATATGAAATGATAACAAAATAAAATACAAAGAGTCACATTCCAGCTGAATAACAGCTACTGAGTTTATTACAGAAACTAAAAATTGACAAAAAAGTTATCTTGCACCATCTTGTGGGAAAAATACAAAAATATGCTAAACTTCAGATTAGTGTTAAAGTTTTATTTAAATATTTCTGAAACAGTCTCATTTTTCCTCTGATGATCATAAATTACATGTAACAGCAAAACGTTGGAACCAGCGGAAAGCATCGATGTCAACAAACAGCTTCGCAACGGAGTTAAATCCACGGCGGGTCCAGACAGTCTCTGCAGTGAGATCCTGAACAAACCTGATTTTAGCCTCGTCATGATCGATGTCTCGCCGTCTTGATTCCCGATAGACAAACTCTTCTCCTGAAAGCTGAGGAAGCGGATGAGACTCTGTTTTGGTTGGGCTTCCTCGGTGCTAGCGTGCGGTGCTACGCGCTCCAAGGTGAATGTTCAGTCGGTGTTTAACCATCCGGGAAGCCTGCTGCTGATGAAGTCCAAGAGTGACTGTCGGTTTGAATTAACAGTAACTTCACTGCGAGCTACATGTATAGTGTGTGTCCTAAAGAGTGGGATTTGCAACATAACAAAATAAACGATATTGCATAAAACGAAACGATAGACGTTTTTGTTTCGTCAGACGATATATATCGCCATATCGCACAGCCCTACTGTCAGCCCTCGGCTCCCTCCGTACGCCCAAGAGCCCGAGGTTCTTTCTCCTGCCGCGGCTTTCAAAGTCATCTGTCTTGGCTTCAAGATGGAGATTCTCTTGGTGGCGGCGTCTAGCTTAGCTTCGGTTTTTTCCAGTGTGTTTTCTGCCTCGTGCGTGCGCCGCTCAGCCTCCTCAATACGTGTTGTATTGGAGGAAACGTCCCGTCTTACTTCTGTTACCTTGCACTCCAATGCAGCCATCAGGTTTGCCAGGCTGGTCAGAGGGTGTTAGTGTTGTCTAACTTTGTGCCGAAGTCTGCCCGGAGTGATTTCAGTTCGCTCTACACCACGGCTAAGCTAGCCATGTCGTTAGCTTCTGTGTTGCTCGGTAAATTTGGCTGGATGGAGTTTGAAGTTATTTTAGTCGTTGTGTCTCACAATGTTTGGTCTGTTTGGAGGTTGAAAACCACTGAATTAGGTAATGACAATTGTGACTGTCGATGCCAAACTAAACCTGAAAGCTAAATATGTACAATAATATATATCCCTCCTACAGACGACACAGAGACACTGAGGAGCCAGATAACCAGACCTCAAACCCAGGATAAAGAGGTTCAGTGAATGTCGTGTTGAAGGTGTAGATGTGGATCAGTGAGTCAGAGGAGACTCTGTAGAAGGACAGAGAGCCAGCAGGACAGTCCACATACACTGCTACTCTGTGAGAGACAGAGGAGGAGGTGATGTATAAGTCTATGCCATTGTGACAGACAGAGTAACCACCATCATCAGAGCAGCTCAGACTCCAGGACTGATCATTCCATCCAAACCAACAGTCTCTACTGTCTCCTTTCCTCTTTATTCCTCTGTAACTCACTGATATACAATTCCTTCCACTCCACTCGACCTCCCAGTAACGGCGACCAGTCAGACCATTACTACACAGCAGCTGAGGACTGGGGTCAAATCTCTCTGGATGATCAGGATATGGCTGCTCCTCTCCCACCCAAGTCACCTTCCTGTTGTTGTCAGACAGTTTGAGGTTTATGTGTACTGTGTTTGTGTCCAGTGTGAGTTCACAGGAATCTGATGGAGAGAAAAAGACACAACACAGCAGCAGTTATTAAAGGCCCTGGCAACCCAAATCCACTAAATCCTTGTAACTATGTTATTTGGGGGGGTAAAATCAGTGCTAATATGTATATGAAAGGTTTTAGGAATATCTGTCAGCCCCTCGCAAACATACTGTAATGTCAGTTGGTCGCCCATTTGAAAACTCCTGATTCAAATGTTGCCTTAGCTTAGAGCGAGCTATATCTTGGGACGTCACGCGAAGGATCTCCGTTCTAAAATGCATTGAGACCGCCATTTGAAAATGTCTGAGTCGAACTTTGGCTTACGTCTCTGGCTTGGGACGTCACACGTTCTAAAAAACAAATCTATACAATCTCTCTGGTGCCGCGCAAGAGATTCAGACTGTCTCTTTGCGCCTGAGCCTACACTCAAAGCCCCGTCTGAGCGAAGCAGCGCGCACCCCGGTGAAACACTGTGATGGTGATGTTCACACAGTGAGACCTCGCCGAGCCGCCGTGCAGAAAAACTATGTCGTTTAAGACTAAATGATCACCGGGGATTCCTGCACGTTAACGTTTTAGAGGGGACAGGCTTTCGCGATCCGATTGTGTCCCGAGACCTGATACACAGAGACATGTCTCCAAATTGCGCGACTAACTGCAAAGTGAAACAACCGCCTCGCTCCGTTAGTTTCAGTCTACAGCCGACACAGTTAATATAATCACCACCTGCGCATTGACAACGTTTAAATAAAGCCTCTCATTCTTATTATCATAAGGGCTTTGATGCAAATGATTCAATCTGAACATTACGATGGCAGAGGTGGGACGTAAAAGGACGGCGTAGTTGTCAAGCTCTCCTCACTACGCCTGCCACAGCAGAAAAGCCACTGTCGATCGCTGCGCCGATTCATGCCTCTGACACGTCGACTCACAACATAATAAGTCAAGGCTTTGAATTCAGTGCTGGGGATGTGGAGCACTTTGGCCATTTTCCGTGCCTCTTTTTCCTCTCGACACTTCGTTCTCTATCCAAGCGCACACACCTCTGTCCCGGCTGCATCTGAGTGCGCAGCTCGTGCTCCACCAGAAAATAAATAAAAAAACACAGATTGAACACAAGCCCAGCTGATGATCGCTCTGGTAACAGTCAGTCCATAACTGGACGCTGAATATTAGACCCCGAGTATAAAACGACCCGACTTTTTACGACCTATTCCCAGGGGGAAACCCCGTCTTATAATTGGCCCAATAGCCTACGGCATGTGTCACCGCTGCATGTAACAATATTGCATTGGTGATGCATTTTTTTTTATCAATGTAGCGAGTTATTATTGAAGTGCAGGCAGAGCTTTTTGTTTGTCAGCACTCCCTTCTGAGAATATGTTTCTGCGGCTGCCTGTAGCGTAGGCTACTTCAACAGCGGGTCTCCACACTGTTGATCCGTCTGGACAACGTTAGCCTGCATGCTTAGGATCCAACTGGCCGGCTGGTTTGAACTCATTTGATTCTCTTTTTTATATTTTACGAGTTTACTCCTTGTGCTCTTAATTCAAACCGCATATCGCATCAGCTCACGTGATGAGAAACATAATCAGACTCCGTTTTCTCTCTCTCTCTCTCTCTCTCTCTCTCTCTCTCTCTCTCTCTCTCTCTCTCTCTCTCTCTCTCTCTCTCTCTCTCTATTCCCACTCCTATCCTCAATTTTTTTTTTAAATGCATATGCCTAAAATAGATAGCAGATTTTTTTGCTAAAACACCTGTTTCAATTGAATAGGTTGCGGTTGTGGTGGGAAAAAGTAGCCTATAACTAATTGCAACCCTATAGGCCTAATAATAAGTTACTTTCTGCAAGTGATGTTGAGCTTGCGCTCTCAGCTGTGCCAGAGCATTCACCGTTGCTAGGGAAACCAGCTACCGTCGCAGCCCGGTGCAGCAGTGTGAACTGCCAGTCAGGCTCGTTGTGAGCATGTGCAGCATTTTCAAGTTTGCGTCTCGTTGTGTGGTGAATCTTTGGTCTGAACTGGGCTAAACCTGCTCAGCACCGTGACTGAGAGAACGTTCCCTTACAGAACGTTATTGGCCACGCCCACACCACCCTGCAAAATGTTCTAGACAGCAAAAAAGCAGTTTTTTAGACTACATTTTACAATATTTATGAAAATTAATTTTTAATTGGATAAATGTAAACAGCTTATAGAGAAACCCAACAGTAATTTATGTCTGCTGGTTGCCAGGGCCTTTAATCCATCACCTGTTCATTGATTGACAGTTTGATGATTATGAACATGATAACACACTTACACTTCCTCAGACCTGGTGTCAGCCATTGGACTCCAGCAGGCTCTACCCTGAAAGGAGAGGGGGGGGGGGGGGGGTCAGACCAGCGAATCCTCTTTCAGCATTTCACTGTCACATGGACATTACAAGCATTAAAGGGACACCGTGTAACATTTTAAGTAATTTATTAGCTAACATCAATATCCTCATTCATAGATATGTCCTCATTGGTATAAAATCACCTCTGCCAATAATCTGAATTATCCTCCTGAGCGGAGAATTTCAAATATTAATGTACATTTTGTACATTGAGCAGGCAAGTCTTATGGAGGCATCCATGTTGGTTGGAATGCCATCAGGTGCATTGTTTAAAATTTTGAATTGTTCTTGTCCTTGAAGGCCCACTGTAGATTCTGTTATTATTCTAAAGGGTTGGGGTTACCCAGGGAGCGTTGCAATCTAGAACTTTCTAGAACTTTCTTGATGATGTCATATTACACAGTGCCCCTTTAAAGGTGCTGTAAGCGGAATGGTTCTTTTAGCTAACTTCCTGTCAGTTACTGCAGTTAGCAGTCCCCCGCTCGTCCCTACGTCACCACATTAATGCACTGCGGTCTTCAAGCAGCGAGTTATCGAGCATCATCTCAGATCCATAAGTGTGATAAAACATGATAAAAACCATCAAAACAGACATTGGGAAGGAGTTTTACCTGCTCCGCCATTGTAGGCGCATACACATTCACCCATATGTTGCTCTGGCGTGCACAGGCAGTGAGACCATGCAGTGTATATACTATATATGAGTGAGACGAGTGTCAGTTTGTAGCGTTCTCTCTTCTGATTGGATAACATTTTCGGGATACTATAATAAGTTTATTTGCCAATTAAATGCAAAGCAGCTGGCTGAGAGATCGGCTTTATGAAACGCGCACATTATGTAAGTGATCACTGTATGAATAAAGATGGATTTCACACTTATATTAACATAAATAAACCGCTTACTTCACCTTTAAAGAGCCTCTATTATTATTATACTATTACACATGGACATTAGGCTACACGACAGAGCAGGCAGGTCCACAATCGCTATATGAGGCAGTTTATTTTGTATTGAAGGAATACTTCAACAACACCCATACGGAACCAGCGTTCTATCATTATAAAATCAATACTATGATATAATAAATTAGATTTTTCTTCCCTCAGTCTTCCATCAGTCTTCACTTGGCCCAGCTGTCCTGTTGATCCTAACCCTACATTTTTACTAGTGTGTTGTCACACTAGTAAAATGTAGCGTTAGACAGTGAGACCATAAAACACTTTCTGCCTTTTCTCAGGCCAGGATGAAGCGATTTCAAAAATGTTTGCACATATATACTACATAACAGAATTCAATACACCTTCATATTCCCACCAGTGAAGTAGGTCTTCAAGTGTATTCTAAATTTTTCTTTTCAATTGCCAAAACGGAACAGGTCACATTTTAATTGCAGGAACACAGAGTTCACCTGCCCCGGGCAAGCGGACAACCATTACTGTGAAGCCTTGATAACATTAACCGTTACTGTCTGGCTTGATTACATTAGCGTATGGCTCCTTTCCACTGGCACTTTTAGCCGCTCTGAGTGAAACTGTTCCGTGCTGATTTACATTTTCATTAGAACTTTTACGGCGCTGAGCCCGAGATGGACCTTCTCTGAAAGCGGGGCCTTGGCGTGCAGGCGTCTCCAAACTGTCTCCAGCTCTCCCTCCTCTATCAGACTGACAGCAGCCTCTTCATACCTGAGAGTGTCCAGTCTCCAGAGGGGACCGTCCCGTCCAGCTGACAGTAGCTCCACTCCTGAGGCTCCTGGATGGTTGTAGCTCAGGTCCAGCTCTCCCAGATGGGAGTGGTTGGAGCTGAGAGCTGAGGCCAGAGAAGCACAGCCTTTCTCTGTGATCAGACAACCTGACAGACTACACACACACACACACACACACACACACACACACACACACACACACACACACACACACACACACACACACACAACAAAAAGACAGGAACGTATGTCAACAAGTGATGGGGAGTTTATTTGTTTTTGTTCAGTTACATTTTGGTCCAGATAGAAAAATGTTAGAGCTACCTTTATAAAACATGTTAAACATTATCTGTAGTATTTAATATCTCTATAATGAAATTGAAAGGGAGAGAAATATATGAAAATAACAGCTGATGGAAATTATTTGAGTCTAGAAACACTTTGTTAAATCAATGTAGCAGACACAATCCTACACAGGTTAACATGTTACAATCTAATATAAATCAGATGTTTAATGGTCATCAGTTGAACTGGTTAATAATCTGACCTGAGAGTTTCCAGTTTACAGTGTGGACTCTTCAATGCAGCAGACAGATGCTTCACTCCTGAATCCTGCAGGTCGTTGTTACTCAGGTCCAGCTCTCTCAGACTAGAGGAGGAGCTGAGAACTGAGGCCAGAGCTTCACAGCTTCTCTCTGAGAGGTTACAGACACTGAGCCTGGAGAGACAACAACAAGGGAAAAAATAAATGTTCAACCTTATCTTGTTAAAATATTATTTAGATCAGACAACCTGACAGACTAAACACACACACACACACACACACACACACACACACACACACACACACACACACACACACACACACCGGAACCATTTGAGAACAAGTGATGGTGAGTTTCTTTTTTTTTTTGTTCAGTTATGTTTTGTTCCAGATAGAATACTTTAGAGCTACTTTTATAATAAATGTTAAACATTATCTCTAGTATTTAATAATAATAAAACAATTGAAAGGGAGGGAAATATATGAAAATGACAGTTGATGGAAATTCTTTGAGTCGAGAAACAATTGGAAGTTAAATTAAATATCCTTTGATAAATCATCGTAGCAGACACAATCCTACACAGGTTAACATGTTACAAACTAATATAAATCTGGGGCCGTATTCACAAAACATTTTATCTTAGCACTAAGAGTCCTCCTAAGGAGCACTAAAAGTTCTTAGTAAGGAGTAATTTCTTAAAACCTATTCACAAAGCTGATAAGACCAACTTTTACTAAGGAATGGGAGGGACTCCTAAGCTAAGTCTAGAGGGCGGTGTTGACCCTGTTGCTATGGATGATGTCATGTTCATACCTTCTATGCCCACAGTGATTGGCTGAGAGGGAATGAGAGCTAAGGGTGAATTTATAATAGAAACACTGTGGGAGATATCCATATTGTGTCGCTGTATTAAAGTAAAGAGTTTTTATATACAATTAATGACAAGTGACACTGATTTAACATGAAACCAAGATACTGCAGGGTTTCCCACACATTATTTCACAATTAGCCTACAATAGCGCCACATAGGTATATTCATTTTAAATTTTACAATTATTTGAATCGGAAAAAATATCCTCATTGAAGAGCTGCACGCCATGCACTCTCACTGTATTTCTCTCGATGGCGGACTATGCAGCAATAGTCAGACAACGACAAACCGGGAAATTCACCATTTAGAAAAAACAGCCGGCGAAATCGTAAAGTGCATGCGGAAGGAAAAAGGCGAGACGCGCAACTATACAGTAGCGGACCTCTGGAACGGAGGAGATGCTGCGAAGCGCCACATATAGGCCTCTAGTAGGAAATTAAACCCAAACGTGACACCAACAGTAACTTTCAGTGCATCGTAAACCCAAAGCAACTGCAGGAAAAGGAACTTAATAAATATTGTATTATATACATTTAACCCTCCTATTGTACTGGGGTCAATTTGACCCCACAAGACATTTCTTTTGAGGGGAAAACATGTTTGTCATTCACCAAATGGTCTGAAAATTATAGGGGTTGTTCAATACTATGCTTTTGATGATTCCTATACATTTGAAGTGTTTTGATAAAATTATGGGTGTTTTATTGAATTTTATAACACCTGTTGTACTCTGGGGTCAATATGACCCCACAGCACACAATGGTGCAATGGGGCAAAATGTCACACTATACTGCTTCTAACAGAGGAAATACCCGCCCCCCCTTCTTCTAACGACATCCACACACACACACACACACACCTACACACACACACAAACACACACACACACACACACACACACACCTACACACACACACACACACATAACACACACACACACACACACTTCACCAGCACACACACACACACACACGAGCACACACGCACGCAAGTACGCACATACACACACACACACACACACACACAGACCCACACACACACACACACACACAACACAGACACACACACACCACACACACACATACACACACACACCCACACACACACACATGCACATACCTGTACATGAGCACACACCCACGAGCGCACACACACACACACACACACACGCAAACGCACACACACATGCACACATGAGCACTCCCCCCCCCAAAAAAACACACACAGACACACACAAACAGAACCAACACCTGTGCCTTTGATGTGTGGGGTCAAGCAATGGTTAGGAAAACAAAACACATAAACAGATCGTTTCCCGCAGACTCTGCACCATTTCAAATCTTAGTCTGAGACAGGCAGCATGATCAGTAGGCAGCAGGCTTTACCTTAGAGGCTTGTGAGCTCATTTTGAACCAAGTTCAACAAAATGCAATGAAGTGAATCAGCAAAGATCACTCCATAACTACCGGCCTCGCATGCAACTGAGGGCCAAATCGAGGGTGACTCACTTCTAAAAAGTAAATTTTTGCAAAGTTTTACATGTTTTAATGTTGTGTTGTGATGTTTATTATGTCAGGTAAAGAGTGAGGATAAAGTTGAGTATAAAACTGAAAAACTGAGGTTAGTGATTATTTATGCTTTTTGCCTTAGAAACAGTCAAACCAGGCGAGAACTGACCCTGCCTGGTTTGACTGTCTAAATCCAAAAATGCATACTTTTATATAAACAAGGTCTGTTGGCCCTAAATTCAAAAACTAAGGGAAATATTTGTGGTAATGGGTTGGACTCAAGTCAGACTAAAGGTGTAACACAAAATTAATTGATAATTTATACTTTATAGGCTTTAAAAAACAGCCGAACTGGGCGGGGTCAATATGACCCCAGAGGACCATGGGTGTTTGTATTTGCTCCTATTAAAAAAATCTAAGTGATTCAAAAACAGTTTTTTCACTCACCTTTGACATAAGCCACTCTCTAATGAGTCATATAGTCAAAATCATGTTAGGGATTTTTTTTTTTTTTTTTTTTTTTAATTTCAAATCGAAAAAATTGTATATTTTTATGTAAACAAGGTCCGTTGGCCTAAAATTCCAAAACTAAGGCAAATATTTGTGGTAATGGGTTGGACTCAAGTCAGAGTAAAGGTGTAACACAAAATGTATTGACAATTTATACTTTAGGCTTTAAAAAAACACCAAACCGTTTGGGGTCAATATGACCCCAGAGGACCATGGGTGTAAGTCTGTCGGGAGTACATTACGAGGGTTAATAAATATAAATTTGTCTATACTTTCTAAATATAGCTTTACTAAGATAATTAACCCCTTACAGCTATCCAAAACACCATCAAATGATTGTCTGTGATTTACTCTTAGTGACTTAGGAGTCCTCTTGAGGACTCCTAGCTTTTCATAGATTTAGGAGCTAGTTTTAGCGCTAAAATGCTTTGTGAATTACACTTATTTAAAAAAAGTTAGGAGTCCTAAAATTATGAGTGAAACGCCCCTTATTTTTGAGAGTTACTCCTAAATCGCCTTAAAATGATTTGTGAATACAGCCCCAGATATTTAATGGTCATCAGTTGAACTGGTTGATAATCTGACCTGAGAGTTTCCAGTTTACAGTGTGGACTCTGCAGTGCAGCAGACAGAGGCTTCACTCCTGAATCCTGCAGGTTGTTGTTACTCAGGTCCAGCTCTCTCAGACTAGAGGAGGAGCTGAGAACTGAGGCCAGAGCTTCACAGCCTTGCTCTGTGATCAGACAACCTGACAGACTAAACACACACACACACACACACACACACACACACACACACACACACACACACACACACACACACACAACACACACACACACACACACACACACACACACACACACACACACACACACACACACACACACACACACACACACACACACACACACACACATACACACAGGAATCATCTGAAAATAAGTGAAGGTGACTTTCTTTGTTGTTGTTTTTCATTTACATTTTGGTCCAGATAAAACACTTTAGAGACACTTTTATAAAACATGTTAACATTATCTGTAGTATTTAATATCTCAATAAAACCTTTGAAAGGGAGAGAAATATATGAAAAGCTGATGGAAATTCTTTGAGTCTAGAAACAATTTGATAAATCATCGTAGCAGACACAATCCTACACAGGTTAACCTGACAGACTAAACACACCCACCCACACCCACACCCACCCCACCACCCACCCACACACACACACACACCACACACACACACACACACACACACACACACACACACACACACACACACACACACCACACACACACACACACACACACACACACACACACACACACACACCACACACACACCACACACCACACACACACACAACACACACACACACACACACACACACCACACACACAACACACACACACACACGAATCATCTGAAAATAAGTGAAGGTGACTTTCTTTGTTTTTTGTTCAGTTACGTTTTGTTCCAGATAGAATACTTTAGAGCTACTTTTATAAAACATGTTAAACATTATCTGTTGTATTTAATAATAATAAAATAATTGAAAGAGAGAGAAATGTATGAAAATAACAGCTGATGGAAATTATTTGAGTCTAGAAACAACTGGAAGTTTAATTAAATATCCTTTGATAAATCATCGTAGCAGACACAATCCTACACAGGTTAACATGTTACAAACTAATATAAATCAGATGTTTAATGGTCATCAGTTGAACTGGTTGATAATCTGACCTGAGAGTTTCCAGTCTACAGTGTGGACTCTGCAGTGCAGCAGACAGATGCTTCACTCCTGAATCCTGCAGGTCGTTGTTACTCAGGTCCAGCTCTCTCAGACTAGAGGAGGAGCTGAGAACTGAGGCAAGAGCTTCACAGCTTCTCTCTGAGAGGTTACAGCGACTCAGCCTGGAGAGACAACAACAAGGGAAAACATAAGTGTTCTACCTTATCTTGTTAATATATTATTTAGAGATGAATAAATCCTACTGTACGTACAGAGCTTTGTTGGAGACTTTGACCACTGGCAGCAGCCTCAGAAGAGCCTTCTCTGAAGCAGAGTATTTCTTCAGGTCAAACACGTCCAGATCTTTTTCTGATGACAGTAAGATGAAGACCAGAGCGGACCACTGAGCAGGAGACAGTTTATCTGTGGAGAGACGTCCTGAGCTCAGGGACTGTTGGATCTGCTCCACTAGAGAACGATCATTCAGTTCATTCAGACAGTGGAACAGATTGATGCTTTTCTCTGGAGAGATATCCTCACTGATCTTCTCCTTGATGTACTCGACTGTAGCCTGATTGGTCTGTGAGCTACTTCCTGTCTGTGTCAGCAGACCTCTGAGGAGCTTCTGATTGGTCGGCAGTGAAAGACCCAGGAGGAAGCGGAGGAACAAGTCCAGGTGTCCATTTGGACTCTGTAAGGCCTTGACCACAGCACTCTGGTAGAACTGGAACTCTGCAGATTCATGGGAAGATGTTTGTTCTTCTGACATCAGATTGACTCCAGAGTTGATGAATGTCAGATGGACATGCAGAGCAGCCAGAAACTCCTGGACACTCAGATGGACGAAGCAGAACACCTTGTCCTGGTACAGTCCTCTCTCCTCTTTAAAGATCTGTGTGAACACTCCTGAGACCACTGAGGCTGCTCTGATATCGATGCCACACTCTGTCAGGTCTGATTCATAGAAGATCAGGTTTCCTTTCTGCAGCTGCGCAAAAGCCAGTTTTCCCAGAGACTCAATCATCTTCCTGCTCTCTGGACTCCAGTGTGGATCTATCGCAGCTCCTCCATCATACTTGGTGTTCTTCAGTTTGGCCTGAACCACCAGGAAGTGGATGTACATCTCAGTCAGGGTCTTGGGCAGCTCTCCTCCCTCTCCGGTCTTCAACACATCCTCCAGAACTGTAGCAGTGATCCAGCAGAAGACTGGGATGTGGCACATGATGTGGAGACTTCGTGATGTCTTGATGTGGGAGATGATTCTTTTGGCCTGCTCCTCATCTCTGAATCTCTTCCTGAAGTACTCTTCCTTCTGTGGGTCAGTGAACCCTCTGACCTCTGTCACCATGCCAACACACTCAGGAGGGATCTGATTGGCTGCTGCAGGTCGTGTGGTTATCCAGAGGCGAGCAGAGGGAAGCAGTTTCCCCCTGATGAGGTTTGTCAGCAGCACATCCACTGAGGTGGACTCTGTCACATCAGTCAGGATCTCATTGTTATGGAAGTCCAGAGGGAGTCGACACTCGTCCAGACCGTCAAAGATGAACACAACCTGGAACTCTTCAAAGCTGCAGATTCCTGCTGCTTTGGTTTCAGTGAAGAAGTGATGAACAAGTTCCACCAAGCTGAACTTTTTCTCTTTCAGCACATTCAGCTCTCTGAAAGTGAATGGAAATGTGAACTGTATGTCCTGGTTGGTTTTGTCTTCAGCCCAGTCCAGAGTGAACTTCTGTGTTAAGATGGTTTTCCCAACGCCAGCCACTCCCTTTGTCATCACTGTTCTGCTTGGTTCATCTCTTTCAGGTAAGGCTTTAAAGATGTCTTCTTGTCTGATAGTTGTTTCTGGTCTGTGTGGTTTCCTGGATGCTGTTTCAATCTGTCTGACCTCATGTTCATCATTGACCTCTCCAGTCCCTCCCTTTGTGATGTAGAGCTCTGTGTAGATCTGATTCAGAAGGGTTGGGTTTCCTGCTTTAGCGATCCCCTCAAACACACACTGGAACTTCCTCTGCAGGTTGGACTTTAGTTCACGCTGACAAACTCCAGAATTGCTTCCTGAATGAAAACACAAGAGATAATAACCAGTCAAGAGTCAACTGTAATTATAATATTATTGAGTGATTCATAATGAATATATGAATGCACATATAGACATTTCTCCGTCCATCTCCGGAGACTTTAGAAAATGTCCCATTTCTCAATCATGTTAAACTTTTAGAGAAATCCTCTTACTGCTCCACAGAAGTTCAGCCAGCTCCTCCTGCTTTATTCTCCTCAGGAAGTCCAGTGTGATCTTCAGAAATGCTTCTCTGCTGCTGCTCCGCTTCTCGTCCTCACTCTGACCCTCTAAGCATTCTGGGTAATCTGGACTCAGAAGCTTCTGCATCTTCTTCAGCTCGTTCTTCACAAACGTGACGATGTTTTCCTCCAGCAGCTGGAACAGAATATTAAATAAACGACACAATCAAACTAAAATCATGAAGCAAACATCAGATCCATGTTGGACAGACTGACAGTCCACTGGTCTAAACAGTTAAACAGCATGGAGGTTGTTGTGAACAGAACAGATGGAAAGTAGTTGTTGTTCATGTACAGACCATGAATGTGGAGTCCATGTGTGTTTGATGGGCAGAGCGACCACTGGGAACCTCTGAGATCTCCTGGTCGACTCTGTGGAGAAATCATGAAGAATTAGCTCATGTCTGGGGTTGAAGTTTCCCTCAGGGGCAAAGGGTGTTTGCAGAACAGAGGGATCACACCATGAATTAGTAAAACCACTGACACTACAGTCTAAAGTTGTAACCTGTAGAATGACCAAATAGTTTATCGTCTGTTAAGTTCCAAATAGTGAGTTAAAACAATGGTGATTGAGCATATGACCCACTGATGAAAGCGCCTGTATACTGCTTTGCCCTGTTATAATATCCGAGTGTCTGGTTTAACCTTTCTGCGCTGACGCGGTGCATTCCCTTGGGAATTATTGCATGCTGTACCAAACAGAACTGTAGCTCAGTGGAAACAAGGCTTTAGTGTTCACAGATCTTTAATAACTGGTTATTTCACAGGGTTTTATTTGGTGTACGTTTTAAATTATTACCTTAGATCAACAGACTGACGTCCATCTTTGAATACTAAAGGTAGATCCTTAGAATGATCACTCTTCATGGACAAACAGCTTGGCTCTGGTGTTTCCAGCTTCCTGATAGAAACACACAGGAAACAGTAAATAAGACCAGAAGACAGTAGTTACTAGGGGTGTACCTTGGTTTTGAAGTGCAACTTCCGCACCGCAATTAAAACAAGCCTAAACATTTGGCATTTTTACATCATCTTGGTAGCCTGGAAATCCAGACCCTGATATCTTGAACGATAGAGGGTCTGGCCAAGATCAATAGTAATTTCCAACTCAAGGGGCGGCTCCTACTTGTGCATTTCAAATGCCACTGCACGCAGTTGGATAGCACTACAACCAATCAGAGCGATGCACAAGGTGACGTAAGCCCCGTTCGTTTAGCGAACAGCTGTTAAACTGTTAAATTAAACGTTTGCCGTGGTCGGTCGGCAAAACAGAACATTCCACTTACTTGCTAATGAAATATTTGAGTGCCATCTTCCAAATCGTAAAGGGTCGAGGCCAAAGCAGTCTCAAACTCGCACAACATATCCGCAGCCATCTTTGATGTTTACTATCACGGCTTCGACGTCGCATGCACGTCACTGTCGTCATCCGGTTACGTCCTCCCCAGAGTACCATACAAAGGGCTCTGGCGCGCCCATATTAGATAGAACCAATTGAAACGTGAGCCCAGATTTCTGGTCTTTTTGAAAAAGCTTCAACGGAGAGTTTCCAGACCAACAGGGGCAGCAAATTTAATTTGCCAGCGCCTAGTGGCAGGTCTGGGAATGCCAGGCTATCATCTTGGCGCTTTTTATGCCATAATTACATATTGTACATGTGGGAATATAAATGACCCTGAAGAAGAATCATGCTGAAAATAAACAGTAACATGAACCAGTGAACAGTTTACCTCTCTGCAGCAGATGGTTGTTCTCCTTTAAAATAAATGATTATATCTTTTGAATCATCACTCTTGAAGGACAAACAGCTGGCTCCAGGTCCAGGAGAGTCTGGTCTGTTGAACACAACACACACACACACACACACAACACACACACACACACACACACACACACACACACACACACACACACACACAGAGCTTTGAGTGTGAATAATGACAGTGCAGTGATTTGAGTCATGGACAGTTAGAGATCCTCATGTCACCTCTGAGCTTTGGTCTGGCCGCCATGTTCCCCTCCCTCCTCTCTGCTCGCACTCTGATCCATTCTGTTCAACTCACATCAGCTCACACACACTTTCACCTGGAGAGAGAAGACTACATTTATTATACATCCCAACATTGCCGTTTTTAGTGCTTCAAATAAAAAGCAACTAGGCCCTATTAATGCAGTTGAATCTGCAGGGAAGTGAAGCCATTTATACTATATTGTTTTACTTTAAACGGTGTGAATGTGATCTACTGTATGTGTGTGCGTGTGTGTGTGTGTGCTCCAACTGCTTTTCTGCAATAGATAATTAAAACTAAATATAATCGTCTAATTAATAAATTACATGTTATTACATGTGGAGCTACTCTGCAGTTTTAAAAAGTAGTTCAAACAAGTGTTTTTATTCTCCCTGTGTGAGCCACGTCACAGACAATAAAATGTTTGATTTGTTTCAAACGTCCTCTGTGTTCATACAGCTGACGTCCAGCAGATGGCGCCAGACTACAGCCAGAAACAGAACATGAAGAGTGAAGTACAACAGGCCTGTACACAACAAGTACTCACTACTACTGTTATTACACGGGGAAACTGCAACGTTTTACTACATTTCACTACAAGTATTATGAACAAAATGTCCTCCATGAAACAGCAGAAGTTAAAGACTTCACGTGAAGTGTTTCATTCACTGCTGATACTTTAATCTAACTTCAGATTTGACTTGTTGATCAAATACTTTGAGAGTAAAATGTGAATGTGTAAAGTAACGAGCCGTCAGATACATGTAGTAGAACAACAAGTCCAAAGTTTCCTGCTGAAGTGCTCAGATCCTTTACTGCAGTCACCGTACTAACAGCACACTGTCAGAGTAGATTACTGCATCAACACACTCATATGTAACTTATAATAATAATATAACGGTAACACAAAATGGAGGATCTTTGGTAAAGGCTGTGTCACCTCCTTCGTCTCTAGCTCCCTGTGAAACTCTGAGTTATGAGTTTGGGCAAATTCCACAACTTTTCTGTTTCTATTGGAACTAGATTTACACTAGAAATAATAAAATATAATAAATTATGATCATTATTATTATTAAAACTGAGAGCAGAGTTGATATCTTACCTTCAGCTGGAGCTTTAGAGGAGAAAATAAACTGCGTCACATCGTTCAGTCAGAAGTGAAAGTATTTGAAGCAGTAAACAGCCGGAGCATTTAAACCAGTCTAACCAGTCTAACCAGTCTCAGTGGAAACGAGGCGTAGGCTAAACGCTTTGCACCGGCTGAGACATAGTTCACCTTAGAGCAGGGTTTGTCCTGTATAGAGAATGTTTTGGCACCAAAGAGGATTTATCCAACGCTAAAATGATAAAGATTCAGAATAAATCTAGCTATTTAAAAACTATTTAAAACTATTTAAACCCTTTCCAAATGTGTTTCTAGTTGAGCCCAATTTAAGTCATGCTTCTTGTAGGGCTGGGCGATAAATATAATTAAAATTTCCATTAAGATTTTGGCTTCATAAAAACAAAATAAATAATAAACATCGGTCTGTGACTTTCAGCTCTCACTGGATCGTTTCGCAGCCGAGTGTGAAGCGGTTAGAAAAATGTAGCGTGAGATTGTCCGGAGAATCGGAGCAGCAGTCATTCGTGAGGAACTCGGGGCAGAGCCGCTACTCCTTTGCGTCGAAAGGAGCCAGTTGAGGTGGTTCGGGCATCTGGTAAGGATGCCCCCTGGGGAGGTGTTTCAGGAGCGTTGTGGAATAATTTGAAATAGAGCAAAGTTTCACCGAGGGAGAGAAATCTAATTTGGTTAACTAAATATACGGAGAAAAAACTACTTTGTAAAAAATTATCAAATTGACAATGAACATGAGATATGAAATTATAACAAATAAAATACAAAGAGTCACATTCCAGCTGAATAACAGCTACTGAGTTTATTACAGAAACTGAAAATTTCCAATTTGTTATTCACCAAAAAAGTAATCTGGCGCCATCTTGTGGCCAAAATACAAAAATATGCTGAACCTCCAAATCAGCAGATTCCTGTTAAAGTTTTATTTAAAGGAGCTATGAGGAACTTTTACATATTTCTGAAACAGTCTCATCTTTCCTCTGATGATTATAAATTACATGTATCTGCAAACGAGACCATCAGTGCAAAGAATGCTATTTTTATATAGTTTTTCTTAATGCCTTTGTCATGGGTATACGTTCACCCAGGATCAACAGCTGGCGTGGTAAAAACACTACCGCTTTTGTCCAAAGGGGGGCGCTAGAATTAACACAAACTGAAAAGTTCCTCGGAGCAACTTGAAAGATATTGTCCTCAGAGCTCACTTTTATATTTTAAAACATTATCACATTTAAAAACCTTTAATAAAATAGTTGCCAAAACTATTAATTTTAAGAAAATCTTATAATCTACTTAGGTAAACCCCTGTGTGTGTTCAGTCTATGTTCAAATTTGGGTATATTTTATTTTATTTTAGAGTTTTGTACAAAATTATCAAATGAAATAGTGATTCATAAACAATACGACTCAGAGATGGAGAGTGTGTTCAGTTCAAACAGTAGATTAATTAAACAATCTCTGAATGGAGTCTGTAATCCTGACTAATCCCTGGTTCCCTGCAGTGTAATATTCACACACACACACACACACACACACACACACACACACACACACACACACACACACACACACACACACACACACACACACACACACACAGACACACACACACACACACACACGACCCAGACAAACACACACACACACACACACACACACACACAAACACACACACACACACACACACACGTTAATGTAAAGTTACCAATTAGGCAATGACAAGTATGACTGTTAATGCCAAACTAAACCTGAAAGCTAAATACGTTCAATAATATACAAACGCTAGAATCATTTTCCTTTATCAGTTAAATCAATCAAATAACTGAATCATTTGTCACAGAAACCTGAAGGATTTCTTTAGCTGTGATCCTGTACAGACTCTCCCTCCTACAGACGACACAGAGACACTGAGGAATCAGGGAACCAGACCGTAAACCCAGGGTAAAGAGGTTCAGTGAATGTGGTGTTGAAGGTGTGGAGGTGGATCAGTGAGTCAGAGGAGACTCTGTAGAAGGACAGAGAGCCAGCAGGACAGTCCACATACACTGCTACTCTGTGAGAGACAGAGGAGGAGGAGATGGATGTTCTTCTGTTATTGTGACAGACAGAGTAAAGACCATCAGAGCATCTCAGACTCCAGGACTGATCATTCCCTCCAAACCAACAGTCTCTACTGTTTCCTTTCCTCTTGATTCCTCTGTAACTCACTGATATATGAACAGTTCCTCTCCACTCGACCTCCAAGTAACAGCGACCAGTCAGACCATTACTACACAGCAGCTGACGCCTAGTATCAAATCTGTCTGGATGATCAGGATATGGCTGATCCTCCTCCACACATGTCACCTTCCTGTTGTTGTCAGACAGTTTGAGGTTTCTGTGTGCTGTGTTTGTGTCCAGTGTGAGTTCACAGGAATCTGATGGAGAGAACAAGACACAACACAGCAGCAGTTATTAATCCATCATCTGCTCATTGATTGACAGTTTGATGATTATGAACATTATAAACTAGTGCTGTCAAACAATTAAAATATTTAATCGCTATTAATCGCATTAATGTCATAGTTAACTCTTAATTAATCACGATTAATCACATTTTCATTTATTCTAGCCTGAATGTCCCTTGATTTCTTTTTGTCCCATTATTTCCTCTCATTTTAATGCTCTTATCACACCCATTCTAATTATGATATTTTAGAATAAATGCACTGAATTACAATGGGTAATTCAGTGTATTTCTTCTAAAATATCATAATTTGCAATTCAGTGCAAATAACAATATAGAGTCACATACGGAAGACTCTACTAGTGAAGGTCGCGCAGCTGGGCTAGGAAGTGCTAGGTTCCGGTTTCTGCTTCAAAATAAAAGTCAGAATTGACTTGACGTTTAGCCGTTTTGCCAGTTAAATGATTTTAATGTGAAATTACGCCGTAGGACATGTTCCTTTTGAATTGACAGTAACTTAAATGCCATATGTGTAGTTTGTGGTGTTTCAGTTGTTCTAACATTACTAGTTGATACAACAGCATGAGAAAAAACCACAACGTTTGCTAGACAATGACGAGCGTTAATCGCGCGATGAAAAAAATTGACGCCGTTAAAATGGGTTTGCGTTAACGCCGTTAACAACGCGTTAAACTGACAGCACTATTATAAACACACTTACACTTCCTCAGACCTGGTGTCAGCCATTGGACTCCAGCAGGCTCCACCCTGAAAGGAGAGGGGAGGGGGGGGGGGGGGGTCAGACCAGCATAACCTCTTTCAGCACACATGGACATTACAAGCATTAAAGATCCTCTATTATTATTATACTATTACACATGGACATTACGGCTCGCCGCACATTAGGCTACACGACAGAGCAGGCAGGTCCACAATCACGATATGAGGCAGTTTATTTTGTATCAAAGGAATACTTCACCCATACGGAACCAGCGTTCTATCATTATAAAATTACTACTATGATATAATAAATGAGGTTTTTCTTCCCTCAAATGGTAATGGTAAATGGACTTGTATAGCGCTATATCTCCGTTTATCACAGACTCAAAGCGCTTTACATTGTTTTTGTACACATTCACCCAGTCACACACACATTCATACACCGATAGCAGCAGCTACCACGCAGGGTAGGCTTAGCACTACGGTGCTAAGTTAACTAAGCTAACTATCGGGAGCAATTCGGGGTTCAGTGTCTTGCCCAGGGACACTTCGACATGTGGCGGGGAGACGGGGGATCGAACCTCCGACCCTGCACACCAGAGGCGAGCTCCCTACCCACTTCGCCACTGCGAAGTCTTCCGTCAGTCTTCCCTTGGCCCAGCTGTCCTGTTAATCCTAACCCTACATTTTTACTAGTGTGATGATGTCACAGTAATAAAATGTAGCGTTAGACAGTGAGACCATAAAACACTCTTTCTGCCTTTTCTCAGGCTTGGATGAAGCGATTTCAAAAATGTTTGCACATTTATACTACATAGGATCTCAGAGTTCAATACACCTTCATATTCCCACCAGTGAAGTAAGTCTGCAAGTGTATTTTACATTTTTCTTTTCACTTGCCCAAACGGAACAGGTCAAATTTTAATTGCCGGAACACAGAGTTCGCCTGCCCCGGGCAAGCAGACAACCATTACTGTGAAGCCTTGATAACATTAACCGTTACTGTGAAGCCCTGATTACATTAGCGTATGGCTCCTTTCCACTGGCACTTTTAGCCGCACTGAGTGAAACTGTTCCGTGCTGATTTACATTTTCATTAGAACTTTTACGGCGCTGAGCCCGAGATGGACCTTCTCTGAAAGCGTCTCCAAACTGTCTCCAGCTCTCCCTCCTCTATCAGACTGACAGCAGCCTCTTCATACCTGAGAGTGTCCAGTCTCCAGAGGGGACCGTCCCGTCCAGCTGACAGTAGCTCCACTCCTGGGGCTCCTGGATGGTTGTAGCTCAGGTCCAGCTCTCTCAGATGGGAGGGGTTGGAGCTCAGAGCTGAGGCCAGAGAAGAACAGCCTTTCTCTGTGATCAGACAACCTGACAGACTACACACACACACAAACACACACACACACACACACACACACACACACACACACACAACACACACACACACACACACACACACACACACACACACACACACACACACACACACACACACACACACACACACACACACACACACACACACACACACACACACACACACACACACACACACACACACACACACAACCACACACACACACACACAACACCATATGAGAATAAGTGAAGCTGACTTTCTTTGTTTTTTGTTCAGTTACGTTTTGGTCCAGATAGAATACTTTAGAGCTACTTTTATAAAACATGTTAAACATTATCTCTAGTATTCGATAATAATAAAATAATTGAAAGGAAGAAATATATGAAAATAACAGCTGATGGAAATTATTTGAGTCTAGAAACAATTTGATAAATCATTGTAGCAGACAATCCTACACAGGTTAACCTGACAGACTAAACACACCCACCCCCCCCCCACCCCAAACACACACACACACACACACACACACACACACACACACACACACACACACACACACACACACACACATGAAAATATCAGCTGATGGAAATGATTTGAGTCTAGAAACAACTACAGAAGTTTAGTTAAATATCCTTTGATAAATCATCGTAGCAGACACAATCCTACACAGGTTAACATGTTACAAACTAATATAAATCAGATGTTTAATGGTCATCAGTTGAACTGGTTGATAATCTGACCTGAGAGTTTCCAGTTTACAGTGTGGACTCTGCAGTGCAGCAGACAGATGCTTCACTCCTGAATCCTGCAGGTCGTTGTTACTCAGGTCCAGCTCTCTCAGACTAGAGGAGGAGCTGAGAACTGAGGCCAGAGCTTCACAGCTTCTCTCTGAGAGGTTACAGCCACTCAGCCTGGAGAGACAACAATAAGGGAAACAATTAATTTTCTATCTTATCTTGTTCAAATATTATTTGGAGATGAATAAATCCTACTGTACGTACAGAGCTTTGTTGGAGGCTTTGACCACTGGCAGCAGCCTCAGAAGAGCCTCCTCTGAAGCAGAGTATTTCTTCAGGTCAAACACGTCCAGATCTTTTTCTGATGACAGTAAGATGAAGACCAGAGCGGACCACTGAGCAGGAGACAGTTTATCTGTGGAGAGACGTCCTGAGCTCAGGGACTGTTGGATCTGCTCCACTAGAGAACGATCATTCAGTTCATTCAGACAGTGGAACAGATTGATGCTTTTCTCTGGAGAGATATCCTCACTGATCTTCTCCTTGATGTACTCGACTGTAGCCTGATTGGTCTGTGAGCTACTTCCTGTCTGTGTCAGCAGACCTCTGAGGAGCTTCTGATTGGTCGGCAGTGAAAGACCCAGGAGGAAGCGGAGGAACAAGTCCAGGTGTCCATTTGGACTCTGTAAGGCCTTGTCCACAGCACTCTGGTAGAACTGTGTCTCTGCAGATTCATGGGAAGATGTTTGTTCTTCTGACATCAGATTGACTCCAGAGTTGATGAACGTCAGATGGACGTGAAGAGCAGCCAGAAACTCCAGAACGCTCAGATGGACGAAGCAGAACACCTTGTCCTGGTACAGTCCTCTCTCCTCTTTAAAGATCTGTGTGAACACTCCTGAGACCACTGAGGCTGCTTTGATATCGATGCCACACTCTGTCAGGTCTGATTCATAGAAGATCAGGTTTCCTTTCTGCAGCTGCTCAAAAGCCAGTTTTCCCAGAGACTCGATCATCTTCCTGCTTTCTGGACTCCAGTGTGGATCTGTCTCAGCTCCTCCATCATACTTGACGTTCTTCAGTTTGGCCAGAACCACCAGGAAGTGGATGTACATCTCAGTCAGGGTCTTGGGCAGCTCTCCTCCCTCTCCGGTCTTCAACACATCCTCCAGAACTGTAGCAGTGATCCAGCAGAAGACTGGGATGTGGCACATGATGTGGAGGCTTCGTGATGACTTGATGTGGGAGATGATTCTGCTGGCCTGCTCCTCATCTCTGAATCTCTTCCTGAAGTACTCCTCCTTCTGTTGGTCAGTGAACCCTCTGACCTCTGTCACCATGCCAACACAGTCAGGAGGGATCTGATTGGCTGCTGCAGGTCGTGTGGTTATCCAGAGGCGAGCAGAGGGAAGCAGATATCCCCTGAAGAGGTTTGTCAGCAGCACATCCACTGAGGTGGACTCTGTCACATCAGTCAGGATCTCATTGTTGTGGAAGTCCAGAGGAAGTCGACACTCATCCAGACCATCAAAGATGAACACAACCTGGAACTCTTCAAAGCTGCAGATTCCTGCTGCTTTGGTTTCAGTGAAGAAGTGATGAACAAGTTCCACCAAGCTGTACTTTTTCTCTTTCAGCACATTCAGCTCTCTGAAAGTGAATGGAAATGTGAACTGTATGTCCTGGTTGGTTTTGTCTTCAGCCCAGTCCAGAGTGAATTTCTGTGTTAAGACTGTTTTCCCAATGCCAGCCACTCCCTTTGTCATCACTGTTCTGCTTGGTTCATCTCTTCCAGGTGAGGCTTTAAAGATGTCTTCTTGTCTCATTGTTGTTTCTGGTCTGTTTGGTTTCCTGGATGCTGTTTCAATCTGTCTGACCTCATGTTCATCATTGACCTCTCCAGTCCCTCCCTCTGTGATGTAGAGCTCTGTGTAGATCTGATTCAGAAGGGTTGGGTTTCCTGCTTTAGCGATCCCCTCAAACACACACTGGAACTTCTTCTGCAGGTTGGACTTCAGTTCACGCTGACACATTGGAACTATGGTTACTGAATGAATAAACAAGAGATAATAACCAGTCAAGAGTCAACTGTAATTATAATATTAATGAGTGATTCATGATGAAAATATGAATCCACATATAAACATTTCTCCCTCCATCTCTCGAGACTTCAGTAAATGTCCCATTTGCCTACTGTCAACTGGCCGGGGACTACAGCTGGAAATTAGCCAAATAGGCTAAAGCTGCTCCTTCTTAAAGGGGACTGTCCACGAAACTATAAACAAATAAACTAAACTAAATTTCACCATCATGTTAAACCTTTAGAGAAATCCTCTTACTGCTCCACAGAAGGTCAGCCAGGTCCTCCTGCTTCATTCTCCTCAAGAAGTCCAGTGTGATCTTCAGAAATGCCTCTCTGCTGCTGCTCTGCTCCTCATCCTCACTCTGACCCTCTAGGCATTCTGGGTAATCTGGACTCAGAAGCTTCTGCATCTTCTTCAGCTCGTTCTTCACAAACGTGACAATGTTTTCCTCCAGCAGCTGGAACAGAATATTATATGAACGACACGATCAAACTAAAATCATGAATCAAACATCAGATCCATGTTGGACAGACTGACAGTCCACTGGTCTAAACAGTTAAACATGGAGGTTGTTGTGAACAGAACAGATGGAAAGTAGTTGTTGTTCATGTACAGACCATGAATGTGGAGTCCAGGTGTGTTTGATGGGCAGAGCGACCACTGGGAACCTCTGAGATCTCCTGGGCGACTCTGTGGAGAAATCATGAAGAATTAGCTCATGTCTGGAGTAGAAGTTTCCCTCAGGGGCAAAGGGTGTTTGCAGAACAGAGGGATCACACCATGAATTAGTAAAACCACTGACACTACAGTCTAAAGTTGTAACCTGTAGAATGACCAAGTAGTTTATCATCTGTTAAGTTCCTATCAATCAAATAGTGAGTTAAAACAATGGTGATTGAGCATATGACCCACTGATGAAAGCGCCTGTATACTGCTTTGCCCTGTTATACTATCCGAGTGTCTGGTTTAACCTTTCTGCGCTGACGTGGTGCATTCCCTTGTAATTGGGAAATAATTGCATGCTGTACCAAACAGAACTGTACCGCTCAGTGGAAACAAGGCTTTAGAGCTACTCTGCGGCTGTGGAGAGCATCCTCATAGGCTGCATATCAGCCTGGTATGCAAGCTGCACTGCACGCGACCAGGCTGCCCTGCAGAGGGTGGTGCGCTCAGCAGAGCGAACCATAAGGTTACCCCTCCCCACCCTGGAATGTACATACAGCAAGAGGGTGAGGGCAAGAGCCAGGAAAATCAGGCAAGACGCCTCTCACCCAGAAGCTGGCCTCTTCACCCTGCTGCCGTCAGGCAGACGCCTACGCAGCCTTAAAGCTCGGACTGAGAGACTGAAGAGGAGCTTCTTTCTACAGGCAGTTAGACAGCTTAACTCAGATGGACTATAGCTGGCACTCTTGCACTTTCTGCACCACTTTCTAGGCACTTTTATATTTATATAACATTTTAATTATTTTTTTAAATTACTGTTTTTTATAGTATAATATTTAAGGGATGTTTTTTAAATTACTATTACCTATTATTTATTCAGGTTACAGTGTTTTTGCACAACGAACGACAGAGTGACAACCCTTTTTAATTTCACTGTATGTAAAAATGTTATTTTTGCAATCACGTGACAAATAAAACTTTGAACTTGAACTTGAACTAGTGTTCACAGATCATCCATATAAAGGTTACAAACTGGTTATCTCACAGGGTTTTATTTGATGTAAGTTTTAAATCCTTACCTTAGATCAACAGACGGACGTCCATCTTTGAAGTTAAAAGGTTGATCTATAGACGCATCACTCTTCATGGACAAACAGCTGGGCTCTGGTGTTTCCAGCCTCCTGATAGAAACAGAGGAAACAGTAAATAATCTGCGCTGCACCAGAAGACAGTAGTTACTAGGGGTTCGCTGCTCAAGCTGCTGCCCCCGGGACCCGACTCTGGATAAGCGATGGAAAATGATGATGATGATGATATTATATCACACTATTAAATGCCTGGGAGAATGTTGCAGATTGCAAGTTCTCTGTCTGTACTTCTCATAACTTCTGGGTCACAATGTTGGATCAGAACACACAGAGAAAGAGTTCAACGGATTATTCCTTTAAACCCTGGGCCAGACGCTGTAGAGAGGAGATCCTCGATCACAGGTTTGATTATCACTGTGTTTCAAAGCATTGTTTTCAATTTGAATCAATGAACGGTTCAGACGTTCTGTCAAGTTACATCAGGACTCTGATGTTGTTATTGTAGGTGATGTTGTATTTGAGGTGTAAAAGTTACACTGAACTCTGAAAACTACTAATCCTGAATCGTTCTATTGATCAGAAACGTAAATAGAACCCACATAATTGCATGATGTACCAAACAGAACTGTACCGCTCTGGGAACCTCTGAGATCTCCTGGTCCAATACGCTGTCAGTTCATACAGATTCATTATTACACTTTTTTTTCTAGATCATTTTTGGGATTTAAACAAATAAACGTGAAGAGTAAAGAACATGAAGTGATCAGGATAAAGAAGTCAAACTTCATCTCAGGAGAGAAGGATAGTTACAGACACAAACATTTACATTCTGACCTCTGATCAGCAGACTGGGCTCCACCTCTGAAGTACATAGGTTTGTCCATAGACCAGTCACTCTTGAAGGACACACAGCTGGGTCCAGGTCCAGGAGAGTCTGGCTTGTCATGTTGAATCCTGATGGAATCACAAAAATGTAAAATGTAAAATGCCTTAAACGATTACAATTTGATTTTTAAATGTTTTTAAAGACTGAAAACAACAAACTGTGAAATAAATAATTACTGTTGTCGAGCTTTAAACTTCATAGGTTGATCCATAGACCGGTCACTCTTGATGGACACACAACTGGGTCCAGGTCCAGGTCTGTTCAACACACACACACACACACACACACACACACACACACACACACACACAAGCGCACACACACACACACACACACAGAGCTTTGAGAGTGAATAATGACGGTGCAGTGATTTGAGTCATGGACAGTTAGAGATCCTCATGTCACCTCTGAGCTTTGGTCTGGCCGCCATGTTCCCCTCCCTCCTCTCTGCTTGCTCTCTGACCCATTCTGCTCAACTCACATCAGCTCACATACACTTTCACCTGGAGAGAAAACAGATCAACATCAACAGAAAAAATCAAGTAAAACTAGAACTGCAAGCAGTTATGAGGGGGCCAATCCTTCCGGCGCAACTCGGGACCCGGGCGTCGCAGACTGTACCGCCGGCCGCTCACTTCACAGAATCCGGGGATGTAAAGTTTTTGAATGTGGGATGTTCGGTAGTTATAGACCAAAAAGCAAAGAAATAGCATAGAAATAGACTATATTGGATGAGGAGATATATACTTTTTGTGTTTTTTGGCGCCCCCTTATGGCGAAATTTTCCGATTTTTTTTATGAACGCTAATAAGGATAGCACCAACGTACGTCTAAAATTTGGACCTGATATGAAGTACAGTTTTGGATTTATGAATATTTACGAACAAGGTAGTACAAGTTAGCTAATTTTCAAATATTCAAAGTGCTACCGTTTCGTCATCGAAGGTCGTATCAAAATTCTTTCGAACAAGTTTTTTCCGTGTGGGTCGGTAGATGTTCTGTGCAAAGTTTGGTGTCAATTGTGCAAAAATTGTGGGAGGAGAAGCGAAAAGTCAGTTTTTCAGTTTTTGCAATTTTGCGAAAAATCATTCCATAGGTAAATGGGCGTAGCCTATGCCAAAAGATGCAACTCACTCCAGTGAATCTGTGGATGTAAAGTTTTTGACTGTGGGATGTTCGGTGTGGGAGTTGTATAGGTATTGCTGTTTACAAGATATACATTTTGTGCTTTTGGCGCCCCCTTATGGATGAATTTCACAAAACTGCCACGGTAGAACGATGCAGCTCAATTTAAAGAACAAGTGGATGTCAAGTTTTTTAATGTGCGATGTTTGGCTGGCGAGTTATGAGCAAAAGCAAATTGTCAGCATTGACAAAATGGCGGCCGGAGCTAACTACACAATGTAATATCAATGGACATGCTAGCTGCGATTAGCATTCCCGCCCAAAAACTTTGATGGAAAAAGTCCCGTCCCCCATTAATATTTCTTGGCCATATTTTTTATATAGACTCGGGTAGGCCCCTTGATGGTGTCCCTTGAGTTTTAAGAAAATTCCTTTGGCCAATTAGGAGATATACAATTTCCTCTTTTATGGCGCCCCCTTATGGCAAAACTTTCCGATTTTTTTTAAACGCAACTAAGGGTAGCACCAACATACGTCTAAAATGTGGATTTGATCCGATGTATAGTTTTTGATTTATGATTATTTACGTACAAGGAAGTAACAGTTAGCTAATTTTCAAATATTCAAAGCGCTACCGTTTCGTCATCGAAGGTCGTATAGAAATTCTTTCGAACAAGTTTTTCCCGTGTGGGTCGGTAGATGTTCTGTGCAAAGTTTGGTGTCAATTGTCCAAAAATTGTGGCAGGAGAAGCGAAACATAAGTTTTTCAGTTTTTGCGATTTTGCAAAAAAAATTATCCATACGCAAATGGGCGTGGCCTATGCCAAAAGATGCAGCTGACTCCAGTGAATATGTGGATATAAAGTTGTTGACTGTGGGATGTTCGGTTTGGGAGTTATGGCCCAAAACGCGTACGGTTTGTTGTAGCGCCACCTAGTGGCCGGCATGTCTGAATTTTTTTGTAAGCTGAGACTTCACGGACCTGGATCTAGTCATGCAATTGGCATGTCTGCACCCTTTACGGTTTGGGCTGTGGACACAGTTTTAGGGAGCGAAGCATAATAATAATCGGAGCAAAAAACAATAGGGTTCCCTGCCCAGCAGGGCTTGGGAACCGCGTTGCTCTGCATACAGCGGTCCCAGCTCCTGCTCGGGCTTGGCCCCCTAAAAAACATCACAGGGACATGAAAGTTACCCAAATGAAATGAACTACCGATCAATGACCTGTGAATGCAGTCAGACAGTGAGGCAGAGGAAGCTGCTATCAGCTGCTGTACTTCTACTATCAGGCCACTAGATGGCGCCATGAAGCTGCAGTGAACTGAAGACATTTACACCATATTGTTTTAATCTGAACTACTTTAAACTTTACTCAAATTAAAAGTATTATGAACAAAATGTCCCTCCATGAGACAGCAGAAGTTAAAGACTTCACGTGAAGTGTTTCATTCGCTGCTGATACTTTAATCTAACTTCAGATTTGACTTGTTGATCAAATACTTTGTGAGTAAAATGTGAATGTGTAAAGTAACGAGCCGTCAGATACATGTAGTAGAACAACAAGTCCAAAGTTTCCTGCTGAAGTGCTCAGCTCCTTTACTGCAGTCACCGTACTAACAGCACACTGTCAGAGTAGATTACTGCATCAACACACTCATATGTAACTAGAACTAATAATAATAATAATAATATAACATTAACACAACATGGAGGATCTTTGTTACCGGCTGTGTCACCTCCTTCGTCTCTAGCTCCCTGTGAAACTCTGAGTTATGAGTTTGGGCACATTCCACAACTTTTCTGTTTCTATTGGAACTAGATTTACACTAGAAATAATAAAATATAATAAAATATGATCATTATTATTATTAAAACTGAGAGCAGAGTTGATCTCTTACCTTCAGCTGGAGCTTTAGAGGAGAAAATAAACTGCGTCACATCGTTCAGTCAGCAGTGAAAGTATTTGAAGCAGTAAACAGCCGGAGCATTTAAACCAGTCTAACCAGTCTCAGTGGAAACGAGGCGTAGGCTAAACGCTTTGCACCGGCTGAGACATAGTTCACCTAAGAGCAGGGTTTGTCCTGTATAGAGAATGTTTTGGCACCAAAGAGGATTTATCCAACGCCATAATGATAAAGATTCAGAATAAATGTAGCTATTTAAAACCTTTCCAAATGTGTTCCTAGTTAAGCCCAGTTTAAGTCATGCTTCTTGTAGGGCTGGGCGATAAATATAATTTCAATTTCCATTAAGATTTTGGCTTCATGAAAACAAAATAATTAATAAATATCGGTCTGTGACTTTCAAAATTTTTGCTTCATGAAAACAAAATAATTAATAAATATCGGTCTGTGACTTTCAAAATGGAGGATCTTTGTTAACGGCTGTGTCACCTCCTTCGTCTCTAGTTCCCTGTGAAACTCTGAGTTATGAGTTTGGGCAAATTCCACAACGTTTCTGTTTCTATTGGAATGAGATTTACACTAGAAATAATGAAATATAATAAATTATGATTATTATTATCATAAATGAGAGCAGAGTTGATATCTTACCTTCAGCTGGAGTTTTAGAGGAGAAAATAAACTGCGTCACATCGTTCAGTCAGCAGTGAAAGTATTTGAAGCAGTAAACAGCCGGAGCATTTAAACCAGTCCAACCAGTCTCAGTGGAAACGAGGCGTAGGCGAAACGCTTTGCACCGGCTGAGACATAGTTCACCTAAGAACAGGGTTTGTCCTGCATAGAGAATGTTTTGGCACCAAAGGGGATTTATCCAACGCTACAATGATAAAGATTGAGAATAAATGTAGCTATTTAAAACCTTTCCAAATGTGTTTCTAGTTAAGCCCAATTTAAGTCATGCTTCTTGTAGGGCTGGGCGATAAATATAATTTAAATTTAAATTAAGATTGTTGCTTCTTGAAAACAAAATAAATAATAAACATCAGTCTGTGACTTTCAGCTCTCACTGGATCGTTTCGCAGCCGAGTGTGAAGCAGTTGGAAACATGGAGCGTGAGATTGTCCGGAGAATCGGAGCAGCAGTCATTCGTGAGGAACTCGGGGCAGAGCCGCTATTCCTTTGGGTCGAAAGGAGCCAGTTGAGGTGGTTCGGGCATCTGGTAAGGATGCTCCCTGGAGAGGTGTTTCAGGAGCGTTGTGGAATAAGTTGAAATAGAGCAAAGTTTCACCGAGGGAGAGAAATCTAGTTTGGTTAACTAAATATACTGAGAAAAAACTACTTTGTAAAATATTATCAAATTGACAATGAATATGAGATATGAAATTATAACAAAATAAAATACAAAGAGTCCATTCCAGCTGAATAACAGCTACTGAGTTTATTACAGAAGCTAAAAATTTCCAATTTGTTCTTCACAAAAAAGTAATCTGGCGCCATCTTGTGGCCAAAATACAAAAATATGCTGAACCTCCAAATCAGCAGATTCCTGTTAAAGTTTTATTTAAAGGAGCTACGAGGAACTTTTAGATATTTCTGAAACAGTCTCACTTTTCCTCTGATGATCATAGATTACATGTAACAGCAAACGAGACCATCAGTGCAAAGAATGCTGTTTTTATATAGTTTTTCTTAATGCCTTTGTCATGGGTATACGTTCACCCAGGAACAACAGCTGGCGTGGTAAAAACACTACCGCTTTTGTCCAAAGGGGGCGCTAGAATTAACACACACTGAAAGTTCCTCGGAGCACCTTTAAAGATATTGTCCTCATAGCTCACTTTTAAAAATCAGATATACAAACATATTTTAAAACATTATCACATTTAAAAACATTTAATAAAATAGTTGACAAAATTATTAATTTTAAGAAAATCTTATAATTGTATAACTACTTAGGTAAACCCGTGTGTGTTCAGTTTATGTTATAATTTGGGTATATTATTTTATTTTTGAGTTTTGTACAAAATTATCAAATAAAATAAGAATTCCTAAACAATACGACTCAGAGATGGAGAGTGTGTTCAGTTCAAACAGTAGATTAATTAAACACTCTCTGCATGGAGTCTGTAATCCTGACTAATCCCTGGTTCCCTGCAGTGTAATATTCTCCCACACACACACACACACACAGAAAGACAGACACACACACACGACACACACACACACACACACACACACACACACGACACACACACACACACGACACACACATACACACACACACACGTTAATGTAAAGTGACCAATTGGGTAATGACAATTATGACTGTTGATGGCAAACTAAACCTGAAAGCTAAATATGTACAATAATATACAAATGCTAGAATCATTTTCCTTAATCAGTTAAATCGATCAAATAACTGAATCATTTGTCACAGAAACCTGAAGGATTTCTTTAGCTGTGATCCTGTACAGACTCTCCCTCCTACAGACGACACAGAGACACTGAGGCACCAAGGCAGACCCTAAACCCAAACCCTGGGTAAAGAGGTTCAGTGAATGTGGTGTTGAAGGTGTAGATGTGGATCAGTGAGTCAGAGGAGACACTGTAGAAGGACAGAGAGCCAGCAGGACAGTCCACATACACTGCTACTCTGTGAGAGACAGAGGAGGAGTAGATGGATGTTTCTCTGTTATTGTGACGGACAGAGTAACCACCATCAGAGCATTCCAGACTCCAGGACTGATCACTCTGTCCAAACCAACAGTCATTACTGAGTCCTTTCCTCTTGATTCCTCTGTAACTCACTGATATATAAACCCTTCCTCTCCACTCGACCTCCCAGTAACGGCGACCAGTCAGACCTTTACTACACAGCAGCTGAGGCCAGGAGTCAAATCTCTCTGGATGATCAGGATATGGCTGCTTCTCTCCCACCCATGTCACCTTCCTGTTGTTGTCAGACAGTTTGAGTCCTCTGTGTACTGTGTTTGTGTCCAGTGTGAGTTTACAGGAATCTGATGGAGAGAACAAGACACAACACAGCAGCAGTTATTAATCCATCATCTGCTCATTGATTGACAGTTTGATGATTATGAACATTATAAACTAGTGCTGTCAAACAATTAAAATATTTAATCGCGATTAATCGCATTAATGTCATAGTTAACTCGCAATTAATCGCGATTAATCGCATTTACATTTATTCTAGCCTGAATGTCCCTCGATTTCTTTTTGTCCCATTATTTTTTCTCATTTTAATGCTCTTATCACACCCATTCTAATTTTGATATTTTAGAATAAATACACTGAATTACAATGGTGTCTTCTTCTTGCGTATGTCTTTAAATCCTCAGCTCGGTTGTAGCAAGCCACTTGTTGTTGTTGCTACAACAACAATGGTGTAATTCAGTGCATTTCTTCTAAAATATCATAATTTGCAATTCAGTGCAAATAACAATATAGAGTCACACACGGAAGACTCTACTAGTGAAGGCCGCGCAGCTGGGCTAGGAAGTGCTAGGTTCCGGTTTCTGCTTCAAAATAAAAGTCAGAATTGACTTGACGTTTAGCCGTTTTGCCAGTTAAATGATTTTAATGTGAAATTACGCCGTAGGACATGTTCCTTTTGAATTGACAGTAACTTAAATGCCATATGTGTAGTTTGTGGTGTTTCAGTTGTTCTAACATTACTAGTTGATACAACAGCATGAGAAAAAACCACAACGTTTGCTAGACAATGACGAGTGTTAATCGCGCGATGAAAAAAATTGACGCCGTTAAAATGGGTTTGCGTTAACGCCGTTAATAACGCGTTAAACTGAGACAGCACTATTATGAACACACTTACACTTCCTCAGACCTGGTGTCAGCCATTGGACTCCAGCAGGCTCCACCCTGAAAGGAGAGGGGGGGGGTCAGACCAGCATATCCTCTTTCAGTATGCACACATGGACATTACGGCTCGCCGCACATTAGGCTACACGACAGAGCAGGCAGGTCCACAATCACGATATGAGGCAGTTTATTTTGTATCAAAGGAATACTTCACCCATACGGAACCAGCGTTCTATCATTATAAAATTACTACTATGATATAATAAATGAGGTTTTTCTTCCCTCAGTCTTCCCTTGGCCCAGCTGTCCTGTTGATCCTAACCCTACATTTTTACTAGTGTGATGATGTCACAGTAGTAAAATGTAGCGTTAGACAGTGAGACCATAAAACACTCTTTCTGCCTTTTCTCAGGCTAGGATGAAGCGATTTCAAAAATGTTTGCACATTTATACTACATAGGATCTCAGAGTTCAATACACCTTCATATTCCCACCAGTGAAGTAAGTCTTCAAGTGTATTTTACATTTTTCTTTTCACTTGCCCAAACGGAACAGGTCAAATTTTAATTGCCGGAACACAGAGTTCGCCTGCCCCGGGCAAGCAGACAACCATTACTGTGAAGCCTTGATAACATTAACCGTTACTGCCGAGCCCTGATTACATTAGCTTGGGGCTCCTGTCCACTGGCACTTTTGGCCGCACTGAGTGAAACTGTTCCGTGCTGATTTACATTTTCATTAGAACTTTTACGGCGCTGAGCCCAAGATGGACCTTCTCTGAAAGCGGGGCCTTGACATATCTAAACTGTCTCCAGATCTCCCTCCTCTATCAGACTGACAGCAGCCTCTTCATACCTGAGAGTGTCCAGTCTCCAGAGGGGACCGTCCCGTCCAGCTGACAGTAGCTCCACTCCTGAGGCTCCTGGATGGTTGTAGCTCAGGTCCAGCTCTCTCAGATGGGAGGGGTTGGAGCTGAGAGCTAAGGCCAGAGAAGCACAGCCTTTCTCTGTGATCAGACAACCTGACAGACTACAGACACACACACACACACACACACACACACACACACACACACACACACACACACACACACACACACACGAACCATCTCAGAACAAGTGATGGTGAGTTTATTTTTGTTCAGTTATCTTTTGTTCCAGATAAAATACTTTAGAGCTACTTTTATAAAACATGTTAAACATTATGTAGTATTTAATAACTCAATAAAATAATTGAAAGGGAGAAAAATATATGAAAATGACAGCTGATGGAAATTCTTTGTTTATGTTACAAAACAATATACGTCAGATGTTTAATGTTCATCAGTTGAACTGGTTGATAATCTGACCTGAGAGTTTCCAGTTTACAGTGTGGACTCTGCAGTGCAGCAGACAGATGCTTCACTCCTGAATCCTGCAGGTTGTTGTTACTCAGGTCCAGCTCTCTCAGACTAGAGGAGGAGCTGAGAACTGAGGCCAGAGCTTCACAGCCTTCCTCTGTGATCAGACAACCTGACAGACTAAACACACACACACACACACAAAAGAAAAGACACACACACACACATACAAAGGAACCATCTGAGAACAAGTGAAGCTGACTTTCTTTGTTTTTTGTTCAGTTACGTTTTGGTCTGGATAGAATAAAAAAATGTAAAGCTACTTTTATAATAAATGTTAAACATTATCTGTCTAATTGAAAGGGAGATACATATATAAAAATAACAGCTGATGGAAATTATTTGAGTCTTGAAACAATTGGAAGTTTAATTAAATATCCTTTGATATATCTTTGTAGCAGACACAATCCTACACAGGTTAACATGTTACAAACTATTATAAATCAGATGTTTAATGGTCATCAATTGAACTGGTTGATAATCTGACCTGAGAGTTTCCAGTTTAAAGTGTGGACTCTTCAGTGCAGCAGACAGATGCTTCACTCCTGGATCCTGCAGGTGGTTGTTACTCAGGTCCAGCTCTCTCAGACTAGAGGAGGAGCTGAGATCTGAGGCCAGAGCTTCACAGCCTTCCTCTGTGATCAGACAACCTGACAGACTACACACACACACACACACACACACACACACACACACACACAAACACACACACAATACACACACACACACACACACACACACACACACACACACACACACACACACACACACACACACACAGGAATCATCTGAGAATAAGTGAAGGTGACTTTCTTTGTTGTTGTTTTTTCATTTACATTTTGGTCCAGATAAAACACTTTAGAGCTACTTTTATAAAACATGTTAAACATTATCTGAAGTATTTAATAATAATAAAATAATTGAAAGAGAGAGAAATATATGAAAATAACAGTTGATGGAAATTATTTGATTAAATATCCTTTGATAAATCATCATAGCAGACACAATCCTACACAGGTTAACATGTTACAAACTGATATAAATCAGATGTTTAATGGTCATCAGTTGAACTGGTTGATAATCTGACCTGAGAGTTTCCAGTTTACAGTGTGGACTATGCAGTGCAGCAGACAGATGCTTCACTCCTGAATCCTGCAGGTCGTTGTTACTCAGGTCCAGCTCTCTCAGACTAGAGGAGGAGCTGAGAACTGAGGCCAGAGCTTCACAGCTTCTCTCTGAGAGGTTACAGCCACTCAGCCTGGAGAGACAACAACAAGGGAAAACATAAAGGTTCTACCTTATCTTGTTAGAATATTATTTAGAGATTAATTAATCCTACTGTACGTACAGAGCTTTGTTGGAGGCTTTGACCACTGGCAGCAGCCTCAGAAGAGCCTCCTCTGAAACAGAGTATTTCTTCAGGTCAAACACGTCCAGATCTTCCCCTGATGACAGTAAGATGAAGACCAGAGCTGACCACTGAGCAGGAGACAGTTTATGTCTGGAGAGACTTCCTGAGCTCAGGGTCCATTGGATCTGCACCACTAGAGAACGATCATTCAGTTCATTCAGACAGTGGAACAGATTGATGCTTTTCTCTGAAGCGAGATCCTCACTGATCTTCTCCTTGATGTACTCAACTGCTGCCTGATTGGTCTGTGAGCTACTTCCTGTCTGTGTCAGCAGACCTCTGAGGAGATTCTGATTGGTCGGCAGTGAAAGACCCAGGAGGAAGCGGAGGAACAAGTCCAGGTGTCCATTTGGACTCTGTAAGGCCTTGACCACAGCACTCTGGTAGAACTGTGTCTCTGCAGATTCATGGGAAGATGTTTGTTCTTCTGACATTAGATTGACTCCAGAGTTGATGAACGTCAGATGGACATGAAGAGCAGCCAGAAACTCCTGAACGCTCAGATGGACGAAGCAGAACACCTTGTCCTGGTACAGTCCTCTCTCCTCTTTAAAGATCTCTGTGAACACTCCTGAGACCACTGAGGCTGCTTTGATATCGATGCCACACTCTGTCAGGTCTGATTCATAGAAGATCAGGTTTCCTTTCTGCAGCTGCTCAAAAGCCAGTTTTCCCAGAGACTCGATCATCTTCCTGCTCTCTGGACTCCAGTGTGGATCTGTCTCAGCTCTTCCATCATACTTGGTGTTCTTCAGTTTGGCCTGAACCACCAGGAAGTGGATGTACATCTCAGTCAGGGTCTTGGGCAGCTCTCCTCCCTTTCCTCTCTTCAACGCATCCTCCAGAACTGTAGCCGTGATCCAGCAGAAGACTGGGATGTGGCACATGATGTGGAGGCTTCGTGATGACTTGATGTGGGAGATGATTCTGCTGGCCTGCTTCTTATCTTTGAATCTCTTCCTGAAGTACTCCTCCTTCTGTTGGTCAGTGAACCCTCTAACCTCTGTCACCATGCCAACACAGTCAGGAGGGATCTGATTGAATGCTGCAGGTCGTGTGGTTATCCAGAGGCGAGCCGAGGGAAGTAGATATCCCCTGATGAGGTTTGTCAGCAGCACATCCACTGAGGTGGACTCTGTAACATCAGTCAGGATCTCATTGTTGTGGAAGTCCAGAGGAAGTCGACACTCATCCAGACCGTCAAAGATGAACACAACCTGGAACTCTTCAAAGCTGCAGATTCCTGCTGCTTTGGTTTCAGTGAAGAAGTGATGAACAAGTTCCACCAAGCTGAACTTTTTCTCTTTCAGCACATTCAGCTCTCTGAAAGTGAATGGAAATGTGAACTGTATGTCCTGGTTGGTTTTGTCTTCAGCCCAGTCCAGAGTGAACTTCTGTGTTAAGACTGTTTTCCCAATGCCAGCCACTCCCTTTGTCATCACTGTTCTGCTTGGTTCATCTCTTCCAGGTGAGGCTTTAAAGATGTCTTCTTGTCTGATAGTTGTTTCTGGTCTGTGTGGTTTCCTGGATGCTGTTTCAATCTGTCTGACCTCATGTTCATCATTGACCTCTCCAGTCCCTCCCTCTGTGATGTAGAGCTCTGTGTAGATCTGATTCAGAAGGGTTGGGTTTCCTGCTTTAGCGATCCCCTCAAACACACACTGGAACTTCTTCTGCAGGTTGGACTTAATTTCACGCTGACACATTGGAACTATGGTTCCTGAATGAATGCACAAAAGATAAGAACGAGTCAAGGGTCAACAGTACAAATAATATTAATGAGTGATTCATGATGAAAATATGAATCCACATATAAACATTTCTCCCTCCATCTCTGGAGACTTTAGTAAATGTCCTATTTCACCATCATGTTAAACTTTTAGAGAAATCCTCTTACTGCTCCACAGAAGGTCAGCCAGGTCCTCCCGCTTCATTCTCCTCAGGAAGTCCACTGTGATCTTCAGAAATGCTTCTCTGCTGCTCCTCTGCTCCTCGTCCTCACTCTGACCCTCTAAGCATTCTGGGTAATCTGGACTCAGAAGCTTCTGCATCTTCTTCAGCTCGTTCTTCACAAACGTGACGATGTTTTCCTCCAGCAGCTGTAACAGAATATTATATGAACACGATCAAACTAAAACCATGAAGCAAACATCAGATCCATGTTGGACAGACTGACAGTCCACTGGTCTAAACACCATGGAGGTTGTTGTGAACAGAACAGATGGAAAGTAGTTGTTGTTCATGTACAGACCATGAATGTGGAGTCCAGGTGTGTTTGATAAGCAGAGCGACCACTGGGAACCTCTGAGATCTCCTGGTCGACTCTGTGGAGAAATCATGAAGAATTAGCTCATGTCTGGGGTAGAAGTTTCCCTCAGGGGCAAAGGGTGTTTGCAGAACAGAGGGATCACACCATGAATTAGTAAAACCACTGACACCACAGTCTAAAGTTGTAACCTGTAGAATGACCAAGTAGTTTATCATCTGTTAAGTTCCTATCAATCAAATAGTGAGTTAAAACAATGGTGATTGAGCATATGACCCACTGATGAAAGCGCCTGTATACTGCTTTGCCCTGTTATACTATCCGAGTGTCTGGTTTAACCTTTCTGCGGTGACGCGGTGCGTTCCCTTGTGATTGGGGAATAATTGCATGCTGTACCAAACAGAACTGTACCGCTCAGTGGAAACAAGGCTTTAGTGTTCACAGATCATCCATATAAAGTTTACAAACTGGTTATCTCACTGGGTTTTATTTGGTGTAAGTTTTAAGTCCTTACCTTAGATCAACAGACTGACGTCCATCTTTGAAGAATATAGGTCGATACATAGAACGATCACTCTTCATGGACAAACAGCTGGGCTCTGGTGTTTCCAGCCTCCTGATAGAAACACAGGAAACAGTAAATAATCTGCGCTGCACCAGAAGACAGTAGTTACTAGGGGTTCGCTGCTCAAGCTGCTGCTGCCCCCGGGACCCGACTCTGGATAAGCGATGGAAAATGATGATGATGATGATATTATATCACATTATTAAATGCCTGGGAGAATGTTGCAGATTGCAAGTTGTCTGTCTTTACTTCTCATAACTTCTGGGTCACAATGTTGGATCAGAACACACAGAGAAAGCGTTCAACGGATTATTCCTTTAAACCCTGGGTCAGACGCTGTAGAGAGGAGATCCGCGATCACAGGTTTGATTATCACTGTGTTTCAAAGCTTTGTTTTCCATTTGAATCAATGTTATAACAGGACTCTGATGTTGATAATTTGAGGTGTAATTAGTTTAATATCATATTATTAATTAATCTATTGATGCACGCCACCCCCGTCTGCTCATGCACAGTTCCTCCACGCCAGCTCTCACTCCCTCATAATTTGAGGTGTAAAAGTTACACTGAGACACCACACGTCTTCAGGGTTTTATTTGGTGTAAGTTTTAAATCCTTACCTTAGATCAACAGACTGACGTCCATCTTTGAATTCTATAGGTAGACCCTTAGAACGATCACTCTTCATGGACAAACAGCTGGGCTCTGGTGTTCTCAGCCTCCTGATAGAAACACAGGAAACAGTAAATAATCTGCGCTGCACCCAGAAGACAGTATTTACTAGGGGTGTAACAGTACGTATCTTGGTTTTGAAGTGCAACTTCAGCACCTCAATCAAAACTAGCCTGAATATTTGGCATATTTACATCATCTTGGCGCTTTTTATGCCATAATTAGGTATTGCAGTACAGGGTGGTTTGGTGTTACAACCCCTGAGCAGCTTTCAGATGTGAGAATATAAATGACCCTGAAGAAGAATCATGCTGAAAATAAACAGTAACATGAACCAGTGAACAGTTTACCTCTCTGCAGCAGATGGTTGTTCTCCTTTAAAATCAATGATTACATCTTTTGAATCATCACTCTTGAAGGACAAACAGCTGGCTCCAGGTCCAGGAGAGTCTGGTCTGTTGAACACACACACACACACACACACACACACACACACACACACACACACACACACACACACACACACACACACACACACACACACACACACACACACACACACACACACACACACACACACACACACACACACACACACACACACACACACACACACACACACACACACACACACACACACAGAGCTTTGAGAGTGACTATTGACGGTGCAGTGATTTGAGTCATGGACAGTTAGAGATCCTCACCTCTGAGCTTTGGTCTGGCCGCCATGTTCCCCTCCCTCCTCTCTGCTCGCACTCTGATCCATTCTGCTCAACTCACATCAGCTCACACACACTTTCACCCGGAGAGAGAAGACTACATTTATTATACATCCCAACATTGCTGTTTGTAGTGCCTCAAATAAAAACAACTAGGCAACATGACTAAAACCAAAAAAACAGTCGCATTTCCTGTTAGAGTTTTACTTTAAACTGTGTGAATGATTTTCTACCTGACTTGTGTGTGTGTGTGTGTGTGTGTGTGTGTGTGTGTGTGTGTGTGTGTGTGTGTGTGTGTGTGTGTGTGTGTGTGTGTGTGTGTGTGTGTGTGTCTGTGTGTGTGTGTGTGTGTGTGTAGCTGCAGCTGCATTTCATCGGTTCATGGTGATAAGGGATTCAGTTTAAGGTGTTCCTGTAGCTTACACCATGATGAGGGGGCAAAAGATTTAAAGGCACTTTCACCAAACGCAGTGCGAGTCCGAGGAACGTTATACATAATCAAACTGCTAGACCGAGTGATACGAGCACTGTTTGTTCTAGGAACCATTAAATAACTTTTTATTACATGTGGAGCCACTCTGCAGTATTGAAACGTAGTTCAAACAAGTGTTTTTATTCTTCCTGTGTGAGCCACGTCACAGACAATGAAATGTTTGATTTGTTTCAAACGTCCTCTGTGTTCATACAGCTGACGTCCAGCAGATGGCGCCAGACTACAGTCAGAAACAGAACATGAAGAGGGAGGTAGAACAGGCCTGTATACAACAAGTACTCACTACTACTACTGTTATTACACGGGGGAAACTACAACGTTTTACTACAATTTAATACAAGTATTATGAACAAAATGTCCTTCCATGAGACAGCAGAAGTTAAAGACTTCACGTGAAGTGTTTCATTCACTGCTGATACTTTAATCTAACTTCAGATTTGACTTGTTGATCAAATACTTTGTGAGTAAAATGTGAATGTGTAAAGTAACGAGCCGTCAGATACATGTAGTAGAACAACAAGTCCAAAGTTTCCTGCTGAAGTGCTCAGCTCCTTTACTGCAGTCACCGTACTAACAGCACACTGTCAGAGTAGATTACTGCATCAACACACTCATATGTAACTAGTAGGCTACTAATAATAATAATATAACGGTAACACAAAATGGAGGATCTTTGTTACCGGCTGTGTCACCTCCTTCGTCTCTAGCTCCCTGTGAAACTCTGAGTTATGAGTTCGGGCACATTCCACAACTTTTCTGTTTCTATTGGAACTAGATTTACACTATAAATAATACAATATAATAAAATATGATCATTATTATTATTAAAGATGAGAGCAGAGTTGATATCTTACCTTCAGCTGGAGCTTTAGAGGAGAAAATAAACTGCGTCACAACGTTCAGTCAGAAGTGAAAGTAAATTTGAAGCAGGAAACAGCCGGAGCACTGCGCGCGTAGCCCTGAGTACAGTCTGCAGGCTTCATAGCAGGCGCAGCCCCAACACGCTCAACAGTAAGGCAGGGCAGAGTATGCAGCCTGACAGGCCTTACGCAGGGCAGAATTAAACAATGTTATCAAAAACCCCATTTATTAACTAATAAATCTTTTAAAAAATCTGAATAAAAACAGTGGCAATGGCGGTCACAGCTTGAATTTCACTTCTGCCCGGAGAAACTGAGAGGCACCTATTTGCAGACGCATGGGGAAAGTGGAGCTCCACCGGAAGTGGATTTCATTGGTCAGAATTGTAACCTACTCTGAATTTGTTTTCTTCTTTTTGTTTTACTGCCGGAGTTCACCTAGCGGTGAATAATAATACACGGTTTCCACCGGTTATGGTGCTAGTACACAGTAAAATACGTCAGTTTGTTAAGGGTCCCAAGTAGCCAGGACGGTGGTAAAAAGTAGATGTTGAGTTAGAAGATGAATGAAGCAACGAAGCTTTGTGTACATCTTCTGAAATCCGTCTGTTCAATTCACAATCAGTGCAATCTCTGCTATCAACAAATGCACGTTGTTCAAGCAGCTGATCAAAGATAAACAAACCTTGCAATGTCCAGAATAATACTCGTGATAACCATCAAACTAAATCGTACACATTCACTGAGTGAAGATTGTGAAAGTATGACACACATTTCTCACCAACAATGTTATCAAAAACCCAATTAATAACTTATAAATCTTTTAAAAACCTGAATTAAAAACTGTAGCAATGGCGGCCACAGCTTGGATTTCATTTTCGCCGGGAGAAACTGAGAGTGTACTGAATGTGAACGGCACGAGGGCTGAGAACTACGCTACTGATCAGACAAATGATCGATTAAACGTAACATCATCAGGAAATTATAAAAATGGAGATTTCTATGGAGTGATTTTGCTTTAAACTGTACAGGGTCGCGTTGTTGCAGTGACACTCTTTCTTCAGTCGGAGCTGCAGCGTAAAGTGAAAACAAACTCAGAGTAGGTTACAATTCTGACCAATGAAATGAGTTTGGGGCGTGGCCCCATCTTGCTTCCGGTGTAGTGGAGGTCCGTTTTCTCCATGGGTCTGCAAATAGGTACTCTTGGAGAAACTTTAAAGTCACGTGACATGTAGCTGTCCAATAGAAATGAATAGCGGTTAATGGGCTGCTGGAGCGGATGGCATTACATTGTAGTGAACTGAACCCCCTCTCCGTCTGCAGACTACGGCAAAGGGTGATTTTCCCTTCAGTGACGGACGGCAAAGTGCACTTGCAAACAGTCCGAATTTGACGTTCTAGGAGTGAGACTGTGTTGCATTTGGAAAATAATGTCCTACTGGCTTTTAACATCCCTTTTGCCTTAGTAGTATTATTTACAAAGAGCAGCTTACCTCCTGTGTTATCTTGGTCAGCTGTTCTGGTATCTGAAATGCAAAGATCTAGAGATGTTAAAATATAGACTGCTCCGACCATCTAACAGTCACAAAGAAATTAATTAAATAATAAAGAATATCAAATATATACACCAATAAAATAATATAAATAATAAAAAAAAACGTTTTTTATACACAGTGCATCAATTGTCTTTTTTTCCTCTCACACTCATCAACTCATTTTACGTTTTACACAATAAGAAATGTCAAAAACACTTAACAGACATACCTTCTAGAGTAGACGATAAAAACATGGGCGTCACACACAGTCTGTCAATGCACCGTATCTCTCTCTCCACTCTACAGAATAAAGAAAAACAAATAAAATCACACACATTAAATAATACAGCTGCATTCAAAAAGTCAACAGACAAGCAGCGATCTTTCTTTCCCCCTGCTAAAACTCACGCGGCCTGGAAACCCCGTAGTAACTGCCGCTAGCTTAAAACAAGTTCGCAAAACATTGAACACAAACAAAAAGTCCGTTTTTACAACAGTTTAAACAGCTTAAAGTTATCTATACAGCAGCATGAATTCATCCCGCGTGACCAAAAGCACGTCACAAAGCAGTGCGAATTATATATAATCATTTAAGACAAATAAAATGTTTAGGCTATAGAAAAAAATCAAAGGGAGAGAGATATAAACACAACTTACCAACTCTGAGCATCAGCGCTCACTGAAGCTGTACACACAGGTGCAGCGCTAAAATTACTCCCCAGGGAAACAAAAAGGTATGCTATGGAAAATAACAATCCCTGCGTTCCAAATCACATACTTTTTCTTTTTACTACACTACATACTAAAGTACTCAAAAGTGTTAGGGCCACAGGAGAGAAAAAAAAATCAGATAAGGAAGATTTTTTTTAATTTTTTTGAGAAATGTCAAGAATAAAGACGAATAGCCTACTCCAAAATGCAATTGGAGTTAGTGGGGCATTTATGTGTTTTCAGCATACTACAATTGACGTGCATGTATTAGGACATCCTTAATCTTTTTCTGGCATACTAAAGGCAAGTAGCCTATGGGATTGGAACGCAGGGATGGAAAATAACAATGTGGAACCCATTCACACTAGGAAACTATTTTGGGGGAGTTCACAATAGAAAAAGGCGTGAATAATGACCAAAAAATAAATTAAATTAAATTAAATTTAGCTTGTGTAAATATGTGTCTCGTATAGCTTTGTGCTCCAAAATCAATTTATTTTTAAACAGTTTAACTTGTACAAGGTTGTTGCCGTTAAGCAAAAATACCTTAATATTACTGTTACATTTACTAAGCCCTTCAAATATTTTTTAGAGTGTAGGTATTTAAGTTTTGGGGGGCTAAGTTAAGTTAAGTTACTTTATTATTAGTCAATGGTTGGTTACATTGAAATTTGTCTTTTCGCATCTCCCCTCTCAAGTTCCCACACTCCAGAGGGGTCAGAGCGCAGGGTCAGCCATAGTACAGCGCCCATGGAGCAGTTTCGGGTTAAATGTCTTGCTCAAGGACACAATGGTAGAGATGGTGGGCACCGTAGATGTAATAGCAGCCACCATTAGTTTTACTAACACCCTCCTGTCCGGTGCCGGGGATCCAACCAGAGACCTCATGGTTACTGGTCGGCCATCTTACCTCTAGGCCATCCTGATCCTACCACCCATCTACACACACACGCACACACACTCCCACTCTCCCTCTCTCTCTCCCCCCTCTCTGTCTCTCTCTCTCTCCCCCCCTCATACACACACACATGAAATATGTTTTAGAGTGTAGGTCTTTAAGTTTGGGGGGCAACTGCTAAGAGAACTATGTGTATGTCTGAGTATTTCTCTGATCTCTGTTGCTGAGTTATTCATGTAAATGTTCGAGAGAAAGCAGAGGAAGTGTGACTGATTGAAGCGTGGAAATGTGTGTATTATTTCAGGGGCCCCTCAGAATTTGTGTGTGTGTGTGTGTGTGTGTGTGTGTGTGTGTGTGTGTGTGTGTGTGTGTGTGTGTGTGTGTGTGTGTGTGTGTGTGTGTGTGTGTGTGTGTGTGTGTGTGTGTGTGTGTGTGTGTGTGTGTGTGTGTGTGTGTGTGTGTGTGTGTGTGTGTGTGTGTGTGTGTAAATGGAGATGTTTGTGTCTAACCGTTTCTCAAGTAACACAGTAACAGTGAGGCCTCTCACTGGATTGGGGCCCCAGGGCGAACGAAACTGAAATGTAAGAGAGAGAGAGAGAGAGAGAGAGAGAGAGAGAGAGACAGAGAGATGGAGAGAGAGAGAGAAAGAGAGAGAGAGAGAGGGAGAAAAGAAAGAGATTTGCAAAAACAACAATGATTTAATTGTAATCATATGTTCATCAAACTTAAGAAAAAGAGAGAAAGAGAGAGAGAGAGGGAGAAAAAGAGAGAGAAGAGAGGGAGAGAGAGAGAGGGAGAAAAAAAGAGAGAGAGAGGGGGAAGAGAAAGAGACAGAGAGAGACAGAGAGAGAAAAAGAGAGAGAGAGAGATGTTAAAGAAAGAGATTTGCAAAAACAACAATGATTTGATTAGTAATCATATGTTCATCAAACTTAACCCTACTAATACAGGTTGAGGTTCATCATTCCATAAGAAATACAACTTTCCATCAATATAATACAATCAATAGAGCGTGTTTGATAAGTGAGAGCATGTTGTAGATAAAGTATTAATGGCCCTATAGATAAATAAAAAGAGGGAGGGAGAGAGACAGAGAGAGGGGAGAGAGAGAGAGGGGGAAAGAGAGAGAGAGGGAGAAAGGGAGAGAGAGGGGGAAAGAGAGAGAGGGGGGAGAAAGGGAGAGAGGGAGAGCATGTTGTAGATAAAGTATTAATGGCCCTAGATAAATAAAAAGTCAAGTGATAAGCATGTGTTAGAGAGAAAGAGGGGGGAGAGAGAGAGAGGGAGAGAAAGGGAGGGAGAGGGGGAGAGAGGGAGAGGGAGAGAGAGAGGGGGGAGAATGAGAGAGACAGAGAGAGGGAGGGGGTGGAGGGATGGAGGGAGAATGAGAGGGGGAGAGAGAGAGGGGGGGAGAGAGAGAGGGGGGAGAAAGGGAGAGAGGGGGGAGAGAGAGAGGGGGGAGGGAGAGAGAGAGGGGAGAGAGAGAGAGAGAGAGAGGGAGAGGGAGAGGGAGAGAGAGAGAGGGAGGGAGAGATAGGGGGATGGAGAATGAGAGAGACAGAGAGGGAGACATGGGGGGGGAGGGAGGGAAGAGAGAGAGAGACATAGGGGGGAGGGAGGTAGGGAGGGACAATGAGAGAGAGAGGGGGAAAGAGCGAGAGGGGGGAGAGAGAGAGGGAGAAAGGGAGAGAGAGAGGGAGAAAGGGAGAGAGGGAGAAAGGAAGAGAGAGAGAGAGGAGTGTGTGTGTGTGCTCGTATGTGTGAGGGAGAGGGAGGGAGAAAGAGAGGGAGAGAGTGAGAAACCCAACCTTTAGTATACAGCCCACAATCACGGGTATTATAATAATGACAGGTCATGAATCTTAGTCCAAAGCAAAGCGGTGCAGTCATTAATGAATGTCCCATATTACTGTGTAAAAAAAAGACGTTATACGTGGGCTAGGCTGTGTGTGTGTGTGTGTGTGTGTGTGTGTGTGTGTGTGTGTGTGTGTGTGTGTGTGTGTGTGTGTGTGTGTGTGTGTGTGTGTGTGTGTGTGTGTGTGTGTGTGTGTGTGTGTGTGTGTGTGTGTGTGTGTGTGTGTGTGTGTGTGTGTGTGTGTGTGTGTGTGTGTGTGTGTGTGTGTGTGTGTGTGTGCAGTGTGTGTGTGTGTGTGTGTGTGTGTGTGTGTGTGTGTATGGGTGTATTTTATCTTAATACACGTAACAAAGGTCATGGCTTATTTTATTGTGGGGAAATTATTTATTAACAGGAACAAATACACGTTATATAACTATAGCTGAGTCAGCGAGGTGATGTATGTATCCTGTTCTGTCTTATTCTATATAGGCAAAGCACACACACACACACACACGCACACACACACACACAGACACACACACACACACACACACACAACAGACACAGACGCACAGACAGACGCACAGACACAGACACAGACACAGACACAGAGACAGACAGACAGACAAAGGTACACACACACACACACACACACACACAGCACAACATGATCCACACACACACACACAAACACACACAAAGGTACACACACAAACACACACACACACACACACCACACACACACACACACACACTGTCGTCGCGCTCCCTTTAGCTCCATACGCCTCATAAAAATAATAAATGGTTTCCCGAGTTTGTTGACTTGACCTCCGACACCCATCCAGCACCTTTGGGATGAACGTGTGTGTGTGTGTGTGTGTGTGTGTGTGTGTGTGTGTGTGTGTGTGTGTGTGTGTGTGTGTGTGTGTGTGTGTGTGCGTGCGTGCGTGCGTGCGTGCATGCGTG
>CM047514.1:1825076-1830076 GCA_026122265.1 Ammodytes dubius | reverse complement strand
AATACATAGATAGATATTTAATCTCCATTCTATTGACCAAGACCAACCCTTTGGATATGTTCACCTGCAAAGCCTGGCTCTACCCTATGAAAAATATATTCAGCTGCTTTTGGCCATAGAAAAAAATATGGTTCCATTTTCACCGACAAATCAAATCAGCCAGACTTAGGTTAGTTGGTTAATTTAGTAAATTTTACACAAGGCACATTGAAATTCACAGACAGACAGACAGACAGACAGACAGACAGACAGACAGACAGACAGACAGACAGACAGACAGACAGACAGACAGACAGACAGACTCCAGAGGGGGTCAGAGCGCAGGGTCAGCCATAGTACAGACAGACAGACAGACAGACAGACAGACAGACAGACAGACAGACAGACAGACAGACACACTCCAGAGGGGGTCAGAGCGCAGGGTCAGCCATAGTACAGACAGACAGACAGACAGACAGACAGACAGACACACTCCAGAGGGGGTCAGAGCGCAGGGTCAGCCATAGTACAGCGCCCCTGGAGCAGTTTGGGGTTAAGTGTCTTGCTCAAGGACACAATGGTAGAGATGGTGGGCACCCAATAGATGTAATAGCAGCCACCACTAGTTTTACTACTAACACCCTCCTGTCCGGTGCCGGGGATCCAACCAGAGACTGTGCTTGGCATGGTCAAAAGAACGAGAGCACACTGCTACCGTAACACAGCACTGCACACTGCTACCGTAACACAGCACTGCACACTGCTACCGTAACACAGCACTGCAGTAGTTTATAAGAATTCATCATATTTTATAAACATATTTGTTTTGTGTGTTTTGTATCTTAACTTATTGATATGTTTGGTGTGTGTGTGTGTGTGTGTGTGTGTGTGTGTGTGTGTGTGTGTGTGTGTGTGTGTGTGTGTGTGTGTGTGTGTGTGTGTGTGTGTGTGTGTGTGTGTAGTTCCCTGGGGTTCGTACTTCGATCACGCTCTGTCCTGGGAGAAGAAGATGGACGATCCCAACGTCATGGTGGTGACCTACGAAGATCTGAAGCAGGTAAAAAATGTATTCCAAATCGTCTATCGTTGTTTAGATTGATTCATTTCTTCTTTTCAGTTCATTGAACCTCATTTCAACCTGCTAACCCTTAAAGGGGCACTGTGTAATATACATCAGGTCGGCAATACGTCATCTGGACGGAACTCTCGTGACCACGCCCCCTTTGGGGGGAAAACAATACGGCTTACTCCATAGACACAGACAGCGCGATCATTCAAAATAAGCCGTTACAGCTAAAATCTGCAATATCCTGAGCTGTTGTGTGGTTTACTAAGTAAAAAACAAACATCATGGTTTTATTCCTTCGCCATGCCCCCAAACATTCCCCTAAATAAGGGCTGTATGACAGCAGGAAGCTCCCGGCTTCCCCTGTGCTCTGCATTTCAGTGGGAGTTTGCTATCGTAATGAGCCGTTAGGACCGTTGGTACAGTCTAGTCAAGGCATCGCGCTATACTATTAACATAGTAAGCATTATTACAGACAACAAAACTTAAAATAACAATTATTTCAGGTGTAATCAGCTTACATAGAGACTCAGTGAGGTGAAGATATATATCAGGGCATGATATCTCTGGCCAATGGGTCGGATCATTGCGCCAGCTTGATGCTGAGAGACTAAACACACATGGTTTTAGATTGACCAAATTAATCATTTATAAGTGTCTTTAACGTTATCCAGCCAGCAGAGTTGTTGTAAAGGATCTTGACATTGTGCCTGTCGGTCAAATTTTAGATAGATAGATAGATAGATCCTTTAATAATCCTTTACAGGAAATTACCGTGTCACAAACAGCGTATGGACAGACATAACAAACACACATTCCCTCATAGCTAAAATACTTAAAAAAAAAAAAAAAAATAAAAAACAATAAATACTACAAAGTGCAAAGTTATTTAATGGTAAATGGACTTATATAGCGCTTTATCTCCGTTTTTTCACAGACCCAAAGCGCTTTACATTGTTTTGTACACATTCACCCAGTCACACACACATTCATACACCGATAGCAGCAGCTACCACGCAGGGTAGGCTTAGCACTAGGGTGCTAAGTTAACTAAGCTAACTATCGGGAGCAATTCGGGGTTCAGTGTCTTGCCCAAGGACACTTCGACATGTGGCGGGTAGACGGGGGATCGAACCTCCGACCCTGCACACCAGAGGCGAACTCCCTACCACTTCGCGACTGCCGCCCAATTTTATTTTTGTGCATTATAAAACCGTATGGCAGCTGGTAAAAAGGATTTCCTGTAGCTTAACTTATTTACCTCTGATCGTTTTCTTTCTGTGTATATTTATTCCCCTGTAGAACCTTTGGGAGGGCGTGCGTGGGATCTCAGACAGACAGACAGACAGACAGACAGACAGACAGACAGACAGACAGACAGACAGACAGACAGACAGACAGACAGACAGACACACACACACACACACACACACACACACACACACACACACACACACACAAAGACAGACATGAATTTACTACATTATCTGTCTTTCTCTGTGTATATGTTCCCCTGTAGAACCTTGGGGAGGGCGTGCGTGGGATTACAGACAGACAGACAGACACACACACACACACACACACACACACACACACACACACACACACACACACAGACAGACAGACAGACATGAATTTACTACATTATCTGTCTTTCTCTGTGTATATATTCCCCTGCAGAACCTTTGGGAGGGCGTGCGTGGGATTAAAGACAGACACACAGACAGACACACACACACGCACACACACACACACACACACACACACACACACACACACAGACATGAATTTACTACATTATCTGTCTTTCTCTGTGTATATATCCCCCTGCAGAACCTTTGGGAGGGCGTGCGTGGGATCTGTGGGTTCTTCGGGTTCAGCCTGTCAGAGCAGCAGCAGCAGACCGTGGCTGAGGGGAGCAGCTTCAGAGCCATGAAGGAGAGCAGCAAGAGCAGCCACGGAGCCCTGGGGAACGTGATCTTCAGGAAGGGTGAGACAGACAGACAGACAGAGAGATGGATGGAGGGACAGACAGACAGGCAGGCGGACAGATGGAGGGACGGACAGATAGACAGATAGACAGACAGACAGGCAGGCAGGCAGCAAGAGCAGCCACGGAGCCCTGGGGAACGTGATCTTCAGGAAGGGTGAGACAGACAGGCAGACAGACAGACAGGCAGACAGACAGACAGGCAGGCAGACAGGCAGACAGGCAGGCAGATGGAGGGACGGACAGATAGACAGATAGACAGATAGACAGACAGACAGACACGGAGCCCTGGGGAATGTCATCTTCAGGAAGGGTGAGACAGACAGACAGACAGACAGATGGATGGATGGATGGATGGATGGATGGACGGACAGACAGACAGGCACACAGACAGACAGACAGACAGACAGACAGCCACGGAGCCCTGGGGAATGTGATCTTCAGGAAGGGTGAGACAGACAGACAGATGGATGGAGGGACAGACAGACAGACAGACAGACAGACAGACAGACAGACAGACAGACAGACAGACAGACAGACAGACAGATGGAGAGACAGACAGACAGACAGATGGAGAGACAGACAGACAGACAGACAGCCACGGAGCCCTGGGGAATGTCATCTTCAGGAAGGGTGAGACAGACAGGCAGGCAGACAGACAGATAGACAGATGGATGGAGGGACGGACAGACAGACAGATGGATGGATGGATGGATGGACAGACAGACACGGAGCCCTGGGGAATGTCATCTTCAGGAAGGGGAGACAGGCAGGCAGATGGATGGATGACAGACAGACAGGCAGACAGACAGACAGGCAGACAGACAGATGGAGGGACGGACAGACAGGCAGACAGACAGATGGATGGATGGATGGAGGGAGGGACGGACAGACAGGCAGACAGATGGAGGGACGGAGGGACGGACAGATGGATGGAGGGACGGACAGACAGACAAGCAGACAGATGGATGGACGGACAGACAGACAGACAGACAGACAGACAGACAGACAGACAGACAGACAGACAGACAGACAGACAGACAGAGAGACAGACAGGCAGGCAGATGGAGGGACGGACAGATAGACAGATAGACAGATAGACAGACAGACAGACACGGAGCCCTGGGGAATGTCATCTTCAGGAAGGGTGAGACAGACAGGCAGACAGACAGACGGACAGACGGACAGACAGGCAAATGGACAGATAGACAGACAGACAGACGGACAGACAGACAGACAGACAGACAGACAGACAGGTAGACAGGCAGATGGATGGATGACAGACAGACAGACAGACAGACAGACAGACGGATGGATGGAGGGACAGACAGACGGACGGACAGATAGATGGACAGATAGACAGACAGACAGACACGGAGCCCTGGGCAATGTCATCTTCAGGAAGGGTGAGACAGACAGACAGACAGACAGACAGACAGGCAGACAGATGGATGGAGGGACGGACAGACAGATGGATGGATGGACGGACACACAGACAGACAGACACACAAATAGACAGACACACAGACAGACACACAGATAGACAGCCACGGGGCCATGGGCAATGTGATCTTCAGGAAGGGTGAGACAGACAGACAGCCACAGAGAAAGGGTGACTTGAAATAGATTACTTGTGTTTTATTACACAAATTTTTTAACAGAATAAATATGCAAATTTGGTTAAATCTCACTAATAATATATAAATGTACTTCTCTTTTTAAATCTATATGTTGTAGCTTTCTTTTACACTGATGGTCTCGTTTGCTGCTACATGTCATTTATGATCATCAGAGAGAAAATTAGACTGTTTCAGATATATCTAAAAGTTCCTCGTAGCGACTTTTAAGTTAAAATCAGAGGGGCAGAGTCTAAAATGCTTCATATTTCTGTCTCCCCTCTCAGGCGAGGTCGGAGACTGGAAGAATCACTTCACTGCAGAGCAAAGCAGAGAGATGGACGCAGCC
>CM047514.1:1815076-1820076 GCA_026122265.1 Ammodytes dubius | reverse complement strand
GATGGTATACAACTAAAATTAAATTAAAAAAACGCCTTGGTGAGCTAACAGAATAGTCTCTCATAAGGATTTGAAATCATTTAAATTTTTATCATCATTTGGGGAATTTTAAAAGATCTTTTCCAATGACCTACAGACACCCTGTTTGTAAAATAAAGAAATAAAAAAAAACATGATTTGTGTTTGTGAACCAGATAAATGTTAAATAACGGTCGGACTAATACTTGCCACTTGTACAACACATATTAAGTTCGTATACAAAATATATATATAGGAGCACTCACTGTCAACGAAGCCTAAAACCAACGACAGCAAAGACACGTTTTAACACCAAATACCGTCTTTTACATATTTTACATTCTGATTATTGGATGAAGAGTAAACGGACTGTAAGGAAATCAAGGAGTTACTATTTTAAAAGGTGCAGTCAGTGATTCTGGAGAACGCTTGTTGTCATAAATAACTTTCTGTCAAAATCAGTGAATATCTCCTCATGTTCCACTACCTGTCTGTACTGTGTGTGCGCTGGAAAAAAAACAGTTGTTTATACACAGCCTAGGCTCTGTAAACTGGTATGTAAACAAAGGGGTGCACACACAGTAGCTAGCAGCATACCAGTTTACAGAGCCTAGGCTGTATATTAACACTGGATTATTTTCCAGCACACACACAGTACAGACAGGTAGTGGATCTTGAGGAGATATTCACTGATTTTTTAGATTATTATTTTTTGGACAACAAGCGTTCTCCAGAATCACTGACTGCACCTTTAATACTGCACTAGTACTGTTTGCATTCATTGCACTGTGTATAAGTCACTTCGGATGATGCGACGTCATTCATTTGTGATCGGAGAATCTCCACCCGTTTTAATGTGAGAGCGAGAGCCAGATTAAAAAGGTGCAGTCAGTGATTCTGGAGAACGCTTGTTGTCAAAATCACTTTTTTGTAAAAAAATCAGTGAATATCTCCTCATGATCCGCTACCTGTCTGTACTGTGTGTGCACTGAAAAAGAAAACAGTGTTAATACACAGCCAACAATATAGGCTCTGTAAACTGGTATGTAAACAAAAGGCCCACTGTAGCTAGCAACATGCCTGTTTACAGAGCCTAGGCTGTGTATTAACACTGGATTTATCCGGTGCACACACAGTATGGACAGGTAGAAAAAACGGTAAAAAAACAGTGTTAATACGCAGCCTAGGCTCTGTAAACAGGTATGTAAAACGAAGGTTGATGTAAGCAAAAGCCGCCCTCTGTAGCTATAGCAAAATGCCCGTTTACAGAGCCTAGGCTGTGTATTAACACTGGATTTTTTTAGAGATATTCACTCACTGTTTTGGGCAAAAAGTGATTTAGACAACAAGCGTTCTCCAGAAATACTGACTGCACCTTTAAGGCCTTATAGCTATGAAGTCAGGCCTTATAAAAACATGGGTTGCGTTCCGAATCGCATACTTTCTACTATATAGTATGGTAGAAAAAAGATTTAGTATGTCCCGATTCTTGTGGCCAGATTTAGGATGGTTAGAAGTACCCGGATGTCCTACTTCATGCGGCCAAGATTGTTAGTGTTGAAAAGTGCATCCTATTTGGGCGATTCTGACCCACAATCCAGTGCGCACGTGAAGTGACGTCACATCGACGAAGCCTCCATATGAAAACAAACGGGGATGCGACGGATATAAAAGCAAGAGGCAAGATCAAGGCGCAATGTTATGATGAAATAAGAGAGAAAAGTATGTCCCAATAGTATGCCTACTGCATCCTAACTAGATTCTTTTTATCGTCGGATGTAGTATGTAGAATAGAAAAAAGAAAGAGTATGCGATTCGTAACGCAACCATGGCCTCTCTTCAGTGTGAGCTTTACATTAACTCAAGATACATTCGTTGTATGTGTGGCTGTTTCTGCATCCAGTAAATGAAAATTAAAATAATATTTTTTTTTAACAATAATTTTTATCTAAAACTTCAAAAGGATTCAGAATGTCCGATCCCAGATTATACTGTTACTGTTTTGATCAAATGAGACTAAAATACTAGAAGCTGTTGTTTGTTTATACTGTATATTTGAATAGTGAAAGGTTGCCTAGTGACCATTTGACAGCTACCATTACAATCCACGTTAAAGTTAAGTCGCTACGAGGAACTTTTATATATTTCTGAAACAGTCTCATTTCTCCTCTGATGATCATAAATTACATGTAACAGCAAACGAGACCATCAGTGCAAAAGAATGCTATTTTTATATAGTTTTTCATAATGCCTTTGTCATGGGTCATACACTCACCCAGGAACAACAGCTGGCGTGGTAAAAACACTACCGCTTGTGTCCAAAGGGGGGCGCTAGAATTAACACAAAGTGAAAGTTCCTCGGAGCTACTTTAATATGAAGGTGACATTGCAGTACTTTTCCATAGCATAAAACACTGAAATCAACCCTATTCTAACCACTTTACAGCCCCTCTCTTCCTTGGCCTAAATACTGTATATCACATCTCCCCAGTTCTTACTTCTTCCAGGGCAGCTGTGGCTACTATGGTAGTTTACCACCACCGGTATGACTGTGTGTGAATGAATGGAACCTGGAACCCTGTAAGCGCTTTGAGTCACAGAGAATTAAAAGCGCTATATAAATCCAATCCATTATTATTATTATTATTATTATTACTTAAAGGAATACTTCACCCATACGGAACCGGCGTTCTATCATTATAAAATCTCTGTTATAATATAATGAATGAGGTTTTTCTTCCCTCAGTCTTCCCTCAGTCTTCCCTTGGCCCAGCTGCCCTGTTACTCCTAACCCTACATTTTACCATGCATGATGTCACACATGGTAAAATGTAAGGGTTAGACAGTGAGACCATTAAAAACACTCTTTCTGCCTTTTCTCAGGCTAGGATGAACCGATTTCTAAAACGTTCGCACATTTATACTACACAGGATCTCAGGGTTCGATACACCTTCATATCTCCACCGGTGAAGTAGGTCTTCAAGCTTCTTTAGGCCTTCAAGCTTCTTTAGGCTTCGTACCCGGCAGAACGGCGTCGTTGATGGTTCCAGATATCGTCCCTGTGCTCCGGTCGACAGAAAAGCCTGGAGGACTGAGCCAGACGGTCGCGCTGCTCATTGAACTCGCGCTGTCTCTCTCTCTCTTTTCTCTCTCTCTCTCTCATCTCTCTCTTCTCTCTCTCTCTCTCTCCGTCCAAAACACACTCGCCGCGATCCATTTTAACGTCACTACGATCCATTTGAAATTCACGCTTTCGATCCGGGTTGAAATCACGTTTTCGATCCACACAGAATAGCTCTCGTTCTGCGTTGAATGACTTGGACAGAGGGACAATGAAGGGTTTGGAGACAGGAGGAGGAGGAGGAGGAGGAGGAGGAGGAGGGTTGAATCGACCGCCGTAGTGAGAGGAAGAAGAAGAAGAACGCGGTCTGCTGTCATGGAGACCGGAGGAAAGATGGCCGCCCGCTGATCTGGAGAGACGGAAGGAAACACAGACAAGGAGACGAGAGAGAATTTTTTGAAAATGAATAGTTTTAAGGAAAAGTAAAACGGTGTCACTATGAAAAAAGTTACTTAAACCTGCAGTGTGTAGAATTGTGGGTTTTATTTCCTAGCAGATTTTGTAGAAAGTAATTATAATAATAAGTAAATTTAATTTAGTGCATAATAGCTGAAAAACATTTTTAGAATTATTATTTTTTTCCTTAGAAAGGGTCTCATATATGTCCATATTTCTCCATACTTTGGACCAAGGCCTTGTCACCGCCATTTTGGAAGTGTCATAGTTGGAATGTCATCAGGTGCATTGTTTAAAATTTAGAATTGCTCTTGTCCTTGAAGGCCACTGTAGCTTCTGTTATTATTCTAAAGGGGGAGGGGGTGTTACCCAGGGAGCGTTGCATTCTAGAACTTTCTAGAACTTTCTTGAACTTACTTGATGATGTCATATTACACACTGCACCTTTAATAAAAAAAGAAAAAAGACCAACAGTGTTGTTCATGGTGATAATATGAGCCAGTGACTGTGAGCTCACCTGCTTTTGGTCATTCTGTGAGGGCCGTTATCCGTCGGCTGCTGGTGCTAAAGACACAGAGCGAAAGGTCAACAGGTCGCGTGTTCACCACAGCGCTATGTGTGTGTGTGTGTGTGTGTGTGTGTGTGTGTGTGTGTGTGTGTGTGTGTGTGTGTGTGTGTGTGTGTGTACCTATCACTGGACACTAATACAAACACAAGACCTTTTCTTTGCTCCAATTTTCATGAGCTAAGATGAGAAATGAAACCAAAGATGCAAAAGTGTGTGTGTGTGTGTGTGTGTGTGTGTGTGTGTACCTACGTGTGTTAAGTTAAGTTAAGTTATCTTTATTTGTCAGTTGTACACAAGGCACATTGAAATTCGTCTTATCGCATATCCCCTCTCAAGTTACCACACTTCGGAGGGGGCCATAGCGCCCCTGGAGCAGTTTTGGGGTTAAGTGTCTTGCTCAAGGACACAATGGTAGAGATGGTGGGCACCGTAGACACAATACCAGCCTCTGCTAGTTTTACGACTCACACCCTCCTGTCCGGTGCCGGGGATCGGCATTTTTTTTTTTTAAACGGTTTTCGTTTATTGATTTTTCCTAAACGGTTATGATTTACTAAACGGTTACACGTGTACACGTGCACACCCCTAGTGTGTGTGTGTACCTATCTGTGTGTTTGTGTGTGTGTGTCATTGTACCTTATAGTGGTTGCCTTCCTGTGTGTGTGTGTGTACGTGTGCCTATCTGTGTGTGTGTGTATATACAGGTGAAACTCGAAAAATTAGAATATCGTACCAAAGTTCATTTATTTCAGTAATTCAACTTTAAATGGTGAAACTAATATATTATATAGACTCATTACATTCAAAGTGAGATATTCCAAGCCTTTATTTGTTATAATTGTGATTATTATGGCTTACAGTTCATAAAAACCCCAAATTCAAAATCTCAGAAAATT
>CM047514.1:1805076-1807576 GCA_026122265.1 Ammodytes dubius | reverse complement strand
GCCACCGCCAAACGAGTTGACACAAAGTTGATTAAGCCTATTACCAGCTCCACAAAACTCTCTCTGTATTTATTATTTATACTAAATTGGAATGTGTGTATTCTAAATAGTAATGCGTGTATTCTAAGACCGTGCTACTCACCGATCCATACGAGTGCAGATCGCAGCTTTCTCTCGTGTCACTCAGCGACCGCGTGTGTGTGTGTGTCCGTGCGTTGCTATAGTGACCCCTACGGTTCGGAAGGCTCATGTCTTGTTGCCACGACGGCAGAGAAGCATTCGTAACCGGGTCCGGTAACTTTCCCGTGATGCTAAAGCCATCGTGCGACTGGTAGTACGATTCCTGTTTGTACTGCAGCTGTTCGGAGTGTGTGTGTGAGTGTGAGTGTGAGCGTGAGTGTGTGTAGTATTCTAAATTGGAATGCGTGTATTCCAAATTGGAATGTGTGTATTCTAAGTCGGAGTGTGTGTATTCCAGGTGGGCACGTAGCGACGCCAGGCTAACGAAACGCTCGCCGTCTCCACAGCGCGGACATCGGAACGGTTTGTCGCTAGCAGACGACGTCGGTGTTGTTGTTGTTGTTTTTGTTGTTGGGCCGTTGCCAGGCTGTTGTTGCCAGGCAGCAGTTGTTGTTGTTGTTGCCGGGTTGTTGCCGTGCGACTGGAAGGAACCGGAACCGCGGGAACAAAACTTCTGCTGCATCACGGCAACGCTGGAAAGGAAAGAAAGAAATAGATTCAGAAATTAGTTTTTTGGGGGATTTTTTTTTACATTCTGAATTTTTATTTTAATACCTTGCATTTTCTTAAATATTTTAGATATTTTTTATGAATTGATTTTTTACTTTAAATTTTTTATATTTAGAATTTGTTTTAATTTTATTTTTTTTAATATTTTGAAATGCTTTAATACCTTGCATTTTTTTAAATATTTTAGATATTTTTTATGAATTTATTTTTTTTATAATTTTTTTTGTATACTTTTTTACATTTTTTATATTTAGAAATGTGTTTAACTTTTTTTTTTAATATATTTTGAAATTTTTTAATACTTTTTAATATTTTTTTAATGTTATATTTAGAATTTTTTTATGTTAAATTTATTTTAATTAAAATATTTAATAAAAAGATGTTTCAACCTGTTGGCAACATGACAGCACAATCTTAATGAATAAAAGCCTCAATTTTCAATGCTTGTTGGTCATTCTTATACACCTATATAATATATAGAAATTAAATTATAATCAAATAAAAAGCCCCCAATCCATGACACCATATTGATATCACAAAGTTCCCAAAAAAGAAAAGAAAATTTCATGATCAAAGTCTAAATTTGCAATGCCTACTGTCCACTCTCACACTGTTATATTCTATAAATTAAAGGTGCAGTGTGTAATATGACATCAAGAAAGTTCTAGAATGCAACGCTCCCTGGGTAACCCCAACCCTTTAGAATAATAACAGAAGCTACAGTGGCCTTCAAGGACAAGAACAATTCAAAATGTTAAACAATGCACCTGATGACATTCCAACTATGACACTTTCAAGATGACAGCACTAGGCCTTGGTCCAAAATATGCAGAAATATGGACATATATGAGACCCTTTCTAAGGGGAAAAAACAAATTTAAAAAAAAATGTTTTAGCTATTATGCACTAAATTAAATGTACTTATGGATATTATAATTACTTTCTACAAAATCTGCTAGGAAATAAAACCCAAAATTCTACACACTGCAGGTTTAAGCAAAAATATAAAACAAAACATATTGTACAGCACAATGATACCTGGAAAAGCACCAAAGTGACAATAATGTTCACGTTTTAACCATCAGTTTACAATGCGTAATGGTAATTTTTAAACTGTCCTACAATAAATAAATTAAGCAATAAATTATATTAAAATTCCCCAATCTGGAAACTGCCTACATCACAGTTAATTTATACCAGAAAAAGGCAAAAAAAAGGAAAATAATTCGCATATTTTAGGCATCAATTTGCAATGCTTACTGGTCATTCTATACACTCCTATATTCAATAAAAATTTAAGTAAAATATATAATGTAATTGCTCAATCTTCAAGCATCATTAGCTTACAACACAAACACATTGATTGACGTTAATTTAAATAATAAGCTATTGATCATAATTACAAGAACACAGGGCACACACACACACACACACACACACACACACACACACACACACACACACACACAAAACGAGCCATAATTTAAACATTTTGCAATTCATTATAATCCTACATTTAACAGGCTAAAATCAGGAAAATCAGGTCACTTGTATATTGCTTAGCTTTGTGACGTAAGGTCCACTTGCACACAGCCTAACAGCAAGAGGAGGCTACCGATAGCTTAGCACAAGACACACACCCCCCCTTTAAAAGCATGTTAACACAATAGGCTATGTTATATTGTCCTTAGCGCCATTCACCTGTGGATTCGCTACATTTTAAAAATCAAATCTGTCTCGCTCACCTTCA
>CM047514.1:1777576-1792576 GCA_026122265.1 Ammodytes dubius | reverse complement strand
CAGATAGACAGATAGATAGACAGATAGATAGATAGATAGATAGATAGATAGATAGATAGATAGATAGATGCTTTACTATTATGCAACTAACTCCCCACATGACATAGATAGATAGATAGATAGATAGATAGATAGATAGATAGATAGATAGATAGATAGATAGATAGATAGATAGATAGATGCTTTACTATTATGCAACTAACTCCCCACATTACATAGTTAGAAAGATTTGGTGGATTTGGGATTACAAAGGCTTTAAAGGTGCTCAGAGGAACTTTCAGTGTGTGTTAATTCTAGCGCCCCCTTTGGACAAAAGCGGTAGTGTTTTTACTACGCCAGCTGTTGTTCCTGGGTGAGCGTATACCCCATGACAAAGGCATTAAGAAAAACTATATTAAAAATAGCATTCTTTGCACTGATGGTCTCGTTTGCTGTTACATGTCATTTATGATCATCAGAGGAAAAATGAGACTGTTTCAGAAATATTTAAAAGTTCCTCGTAGCACCTTTAACTACGTGTGTGTGTGTGTGTGTGTCTGTGTCTGTGTCTGCCTGTCTGTGTGTCTGTGTCTGTGTCTGTGCCTGCTTGTGTGTATAATACCTTTTTAATAAAATGCATTTTTCAACTCTCTCTATATATATTTCTCAGGTGTTTCTTCTGAAGAGTGGCGCGTCCATCCCTTTGCACGACCACCCTGGAATGCACGGTGTTCTGAAAGTCATATACGGCAAAGTGCGAATCAGCTGCTTTGACAGGCTCCAGGAGGACGCCCCCTCTCACCCTCCTTCCATGCCCCAAATGGGAGCTCTTCTTCGGAGGTCCGTGCTCCGATCCCAGGGCGAATTCACGGAGGAAAGCGGGCCCTGCATACTCACTCCGGATCGGGATAACATTCACCAAATCGACGCGGTGGATGGGCCCACGGCGTTTATGGACATCTTGGCGCCCCCCTACGACCCAGACGACGGCAGGGATTGTCACTATTATCAAGTAATTACAGAAGCTAGGTCAGGCGGAGAGGAATCATCAACAACAACAACAACGGATACAGAGAAAAATAAGGAAGTTTTTCTCGTGGAGATTTCACAACCGCCCGATTTTTGGTGTGGATCGGAGCCCTACCCCGGACCAGAAGTCTGTCTCTAAAAAAAAACAATATGACTGACTAAAATTTATCTGATTTGATTGATTGATTGATTGATTGATTGATTGATTTAATTGACCCACACAAATGTCAACTTTTCTGGGCATGGCTTGGGTTCGTTCGCTAGGCTTTGTTGGACTTGATTTGATGGACAGACTACGGCGAAATGAAGACTCATCATGGATCAATTTTGTTTGGTGTTAATTTGTGAAGATATTATAGGGAAAAACTAAGAGACCACCCAACCCAATGTTTTAGGTCGCATCATTGTAAGGTAACCGACTCAAAAGGTGAAATATAGTCGCTCAAGTTTCTGTGGAACAAAAATTGGAATCCCCAAGGGCCATTTTTTGATGTTTGAGGCTAACACACACACACACACACACACACACACACATCACAAAGGACGACTGCCTTCATTTTTTACAGTGTGTTTCGCTTGAACAGAAATTTCACCCCAAGGGCCCTAATCCAGTTTGTATTGTGTCAAGGAAGCCTGTGTATTTATTATGCTGGCTTTCACTCCCCTTTAAATGGTTTACTCACAAATTTCAGGTGTTTCTTTTAATGATTTAGACCCAAAAATATGTTTATTTTGGCCTGTGCACTAGAAAAAAAAGGTCTATTTTTTTTGGTGTTGTTGAATGGCGTCAAGATCTAAAAAATATATACAACAGCTCTGGAAAAAATTAAGAAACCACTCCAAATGTTCAGTGTCTCTCGTTTTACTATTTATAGGCAAATGTTTGAGTAGAATGAACATTTTGGTTTTATGATATAAACTACCGACAACATTTCTACCAAATTCCCCCCAAAAAATTGTCATTAAGAGCATTTTCAATAAGTAATGTAGAGATGAAGATTTAAGAAAAAAATCCAGACTTAATATTTTTTTTTCCCAAGTTGTATATATCTTACACCATTGACAGCAAGGGAAGATGGTTAATTCGCTAGTGTGTTTTTTGAAAATGGAGCATGTGACGAAATTTTAAAAGCACTTACAATCCAGATGTATTGACAAGCATGTTACTCCTAAAATATGTCACCACATTTTTTGCAGTGTTTAGTTCAGTTAAAAGTGTTTTTTTTAAGATATTTTTTTTTTGTCATTTTTATGCTTTATTTGATAGTGTAGAGACAGAGTTGAAATGGGGCAGAGAGGGGAGTGACATGCAGAGAACGACCGCGGGCTGGAATCGAACCCGGGTCCGCTGCTGGCCGAGGCCCATGGGGGGGGGACGCCCTACCAACTGAGCTAAGGGCGCCCCCGTTAAAAGTGTATTTTTATAACTGCATCCATCCGCTAGAAGGGATAGAAAAATGATGGAAAAGGTACAGAAACGTTGTGAGTAGTAGGCTAAAAATAACAGCTTGTAACTGTGGGGTATTTTGAGTTAGAAATGCCAAGAAATGACAAATTGATTATGTGCAGGCAGGTTGCTCATGCTGCGTTCAAAGACAGTCGGGAAATCTGGAATTTTTTATTTTGTTTGTATCAGAGTCGAAGATTTCTGATTATTACTTTTAAATGTTGCTAGAATATCGCCAATAACAACATATGGCAGGATCTAAAAGCACTAACAATGATCTTTAAGTATTTCACCTTTTCTGCAAGATTTAGATAAATGTATAAGGTGATATAAAGCTCCGGAAAAATATGAAGGGACCAGTCTGGATTTTTTTCTTAAATCTTCATCTCTACATTACTTATTGAAAATGCTCTTTAATGTCAATTTTTTGGGGAGGGAATTTGGTAGAAATGTTGTCAGTAGTTCATAAAATAAAACCAAAATGTTCATTCCACTCAAAACATATGCCTATAAATAGTAAAACAAGAGACACTGAACATTTGGAGTGGTCTCTTCATTATTTCCAGAGCTGTGTATATAGTCCAACATTAGGAGCATAACTGCATCTATCCTCTTTAAAAGGGTAAAATAATAATGATAGAAGCACCTAAATTGGAGTTAGAAATGCAGTGAGTAATAGGCTAATAATAAGACCTTGTAACGGTAAGGTATGTTGACTGAGAGCTGCCAAGAAATGACAAGTTGATAATGTGCAGGTTGCTCGTGCTGCGTTCAAAGACGGTCAAGAAGTCTGGGATTTTTTTATGATCATTCACTCTCTCAAACACTAAAAATACACTGAGCCTGCGTTCCAATAACCATTCTTCCATGCTATTTATAATGCTAAGAAAAAGATTTAGGATGTCATGTTAAAAGCAGTATGCCAAAAAATACCCAGACGCCCTGTAGCAGCTCCCCATTAGCCACTAGGCTGCATGTCGCCAGGTGTGTGACGCGTGCCTATAGCTTACAGTTGACACTAGTAAACCTTGAATGTCCACTCTTCTTTTAGCGTTTAAAAGGTTACTTTATTTACTTAAAACCAATGACGTTTGACAGGCTACATATCACTACTGTTCGGTACAACTGAGCTTGGTGCGCACGGTCGAAAACAATATGCCTTCCGGCATGCAAGCCCCGGCTGGTGTGAGTGCACCTGCTAAATAGCCTATGCATCCGGTACAGCCCCGCCGCCAGGCGGTCGAATTGGGCATAGTGCCATACAATACAAACAAACAAGGAAAGGGACAAATGGCTCTTACATTCCGGCCCCTAATTGTTCATGGCAGGACATAACAATTCTTCAAAATGCAAAGGAAGAGCCATAGACAAAAGTTTAAAAAAAAAAATCACAGAATAGGAGTTAACTAGCACATTGACAGTTAACATCTAAGGCTGCTTGTAATAGGCACAGCTTACAGGGGTTTCAAAACATTACTCTTTGTCTTTAGACGAAAAGACCGAACGAGACCATTTTGTCTGGAAAAGTTTGCAGTGTTCTACCACGTAACTAAGAGCAATGAGGAGCAGTAGAGTACACCACCAACACAACATCCTCAGGCACAAGGTTTCTTTTGCCTCTTACTCTTTCCTTTGCTTTTACTGCGGCTTTGGGATTTCTCCCTTTGTGTTGCCTTGTGTTTGCTTTGCTTTTCCTTGTCACCAGTGTCCTTCTCTTTGCTCTTGGATCCATGTGAGAGGCCTTTCTTGCCTTTTTTCCCTTCGAGTGAGTGTTCATTATTTGTGTTGGGGGTCCGTCGCTCTCTTCTTGGAGCTTTAGCAGCCTCATCTTTGCCCTCATTCATGTCACCTCGGTCACCCTTAGTCCATTGCTCTCCAGTGACTGCCCTCATCCTCCGGGGGCTTATCTCCCGACTCCAGTGTGAAGGGTTTTCACTGCGTCGGAAACGATCTCTGGACCTTGAACGAATGCGTGACGGAGTCACCGATTTTCTCTGATATGCTGACTGAGAACTCTCCCTCTGCCTTTCCACTTTATTTTGTGAATCCTTCCCCAGCTCCTCTATTGGCTTCTGGACAGCCTGAGGACTCCTCATGAGGAATCGATTCTCTGGGATGGTTGGTATTTCTTCAGGACGTATAGTAGTTGAAACCAACTTTTGTTGTTCTTTATCTGCGGTTATTTCAGATTTGGGCATTTTCTTGCCCTCCCAGGTTGTTTCATTGAAGTCATGCACGTATTGGTTGTTCACCAGTTCGGTCCGATCGCAAACGGAGACACTATTCACAGCCGCCACAGTGCGTCCAGATCTTGGGTCGGCTCTTTCACTGTCTTGCACAGGACCGTTAACCACCCAGCCAAGCACAGTTTTTATTGCATAAGGGCCTCCTCCATGGCTGTTGACAGTCTTCCAGGGTTCTAATAACTTGGGGGCGTTGCTACCAATCAACAAGTCAACGTTGGCGCCGATTTGAGGGACTTCAATGGCTGAGAGGTACGTCCACTTTGCCAGATCTTCTGGTGTGATGATGTTATCGGTTGTAACAGGCATTTTCCTTTGAGTGAGTACGTCAGGTAGTTGGTAGTAGCACTCCTCATTAAACCCGGACACTTCAAGACCAGTGAGCATGAATGTTGGAACGACCTTCTCCTGTCCCATGGTGCGTAGTTGGAAGTTTTGACGTCTGCCTCCAACATTCAGCTTGTGCATCAAACTTTCCGAACAGAAAGTGGCGGAACTGCCAGGATCCAAGAAGGCATAGGTATGCACCACTCTGTCTCCCTTGCTGGATTTAACTTGGACGGGCAGTATGGATAAGGCGCACTCGTCTTTCCCGGCCCCTGTATGTCCACAAGTTCCTTGAGACACCTGTTCCTCATTGGATGGCGGCCCCTGTGCCTGTTCCAAGCCTGAGCTTTCTGTCTCTCTCTTGATATGAAGCACAGTGGGGTGGTTACGACCACAACTGTTGCAGGTAAGGCGCCTTTCACAATCCCTGCTCATGTGTCCAGTACACAGACAGGCAAAGCAGATTCCTTTCTCCTTTAGGAAGGAGATCTTGTCACGATGTTTCTTTCTGCTTAGTTGTGAACACTCATCCAATGGGTGTTCATGAGAACAGCACGCACAGGTGCTGGGATCCTTTGCCTCACTCGTGGTTGGTTTCCGTGGAGCATTTGCCTCCACTCCTGGTTCGTCTACATAGTCCGCCCGTTGTACTGTGGTTGCGAAGCTATTCCCTCTCCTGTCGTTCCTATGCAGCGACTTGTTCGCGCTCTTCAGTTCAGGTTTCTGAAATGCAGAGTCCTGAATATCACCGAAGACAGGATCAGACTGTATCCTGACTTCACGCTCGGTAAAGGTGACAAAATCAGTGAACCGTGCCCTGCGTTTGTACTTATCTAACACATTGTGTGCATCGGCCCTCCATCTTTCCCTTAACTTGAATGGCAGTTTTGACATCAGTGTCCTCATGGTAGTTGGTGTATCCATTTCGTGCATGTATTGAAGCTCCCCCATCACGTTACAACAACCACGCAAGAACAAGGAGTATGCCTGCAACGCCTTAACGTCCTCTGTTTTGACTGCAGGCCATTCCATTGCTTTCTGTGTGTATGCAGCACCAACCTTGTATTCGTTACCAAAGTGTTCATGTAGCAGCTGTTTTGCCAGTGCATAACCGGGTTCCGGAACCAGATGCTGACAACTGCGCACGAGTTCCCTTGGCTGACCTATGGTGAACTGCTCCAAGAAATACAAGCAATCAGCTTTGCTGGCTTTAGCTTCCACACCCTGCTCAAAGGCTCGAATGAAGGGTTTGTAGTCAAGTGGGTTTCCATTAAACACCGGAATGTCTCTAGGTGGTAAAGACAGTGACTGTTGTTGTTGAACGAGAGCTGCCGTTATCTTATTCTGTCGTTGCATAATGTCATAGATGTTTCCAAATGATTCCTCGGTGCGTAGTTGTTGAGGTTGTGTGAAGTACTGTGGTGTTGGATCAAGGGGAGCATAGTGTGCATGCGTTGTTTCCAGCACCATAGGCTCAGGTTGGTAGCATGTGTTGACCTTGGCCTCTTGGTTTGGTTTGGAAGGGATTTGCTTTCCCTTTCCTTTGGGACGTGCACCCAGCGATACATTATCCATCCATGTTGGTATTTGATCCTTTTCATGCCCTAGTGCTGCAGTGGGTTCATATTCGTTTGCCATTGGGTTGAGAGTGTTCCTTTTCAGGTGGGAATTCATGCCATCCTGGCTTTGAGCCACACTTCTGCTCTCTGAAGCTTGGAGAACTGCTATTTCAGCATTGGAAGCAGTTATTTCTGCTGCTAGCTTCAGTTGTTGCCTTTTTCTCCTTAGCTTGTCTTCTTGCTCCTCAAGCAGATGTGTTTCTTTCAGTGCTGCCGCACGTACAACTAGTGCAGCGTTCTCTGCCTCTGCTTTAATGCGTGCAGATGCTATGGAGCTAGTGCTTCTCCTGCTGCCAAAGCTGTGATTGCTGTTATGCTCACTAGCGACATTTGACATACTATCTTCAGGTAAGACATCTTCATCATCCTCATTTTCATTTATGTGATATTTGGATTCAACCTGTGATGACCCCTTTTTGTCATCATTTTTATTTTCACCTTTGAAATTGTGTGTCAACCAAAGTTGGACTCTGTCAGTGAAATCATTGTTAGCAATCATTTTTGCTTTGAACCATGTATCTTGTTTTTCGAGCTCTTCACCATGCAGCAAACCCACAAATGATTTATGCAAAGATTTAGCTTCATTACACAGAGCAGAAAATTTGGCAAAAGTGCATTTTACCTCAGACCCACAATCATGATCTGGCAGTAATTCCTCCACAACCTTTCTTAAGTTACTTGCTTTGTTTAATTTAGACATTCTCTCATTTTGTAGATTTTCTATTTTTGCACAAAATGCCTTGTGAGTCATTTTTATAACCCGTTTTGGTCTGCCTGTATCGTTTGTACCATTGTCATCGCCGTCATTGAACGCCCCATTGTCATTCGCGTCATCAGCGGTAGCCGCTGTAGCCTCGTCAGGCAAGTTCACAACATTGTCAACATTCTCCATAGTGGCGTTCACGGAAGCGAGCAAAGTCAAGTCACAGTTTTGTTTTTTGTTACCAAGCTTGGATTTACGACCCAAATGTGTGCACACAGTCAAATGGCCATTACGTGTTTAGTAGCGCTACTCGTACCTCGATAGAACCAGCTGATCGGCTTCCTTTCACCGGTCCGGAACAAAGGCGGTCGGCGTCCTTCCTTCGATCCCGAACAAGGCGGTCTGCGTCCTTCCTTACCCACGGCAGGGCAACTCCAATCCGGTAATGAACCTCTTAACACGCGAAGCCAGTTCCTGAAGATGTTTAGTCCACTGGTAGCAATGTTTTCGACTAATGTAGCAGCTCCCCATTAGCCACTAGGCTGCATGTCGCCAGGTGTGTGACGCGTGCCTATAGCTTACAGTTGACACTAGTAAACCTTGAATGTCCACTCTTCTTTTAGCGTTTAAAAGGTTACTTTATTTACTTAAAACCAATGACGTTTGACAGGCTACATATCACTACTGTTCGGTACAACTGAGCTTGGTGCGCACGGTCGAAAACAATATGCCTTCCGGCATGCAAGCCCCGGCTGGTGTGAGTGCACCTGCTAAATAGCCTATGCATCCGGTACAGCCCCGCCGCCAGGCGGTCGAATTGGGCATAGTGCCATACAATACAAACAAACAAGGAAAGGGACAAATGGCTCTTACACGCCCTACTAAATCCAATTGTATATTTGTAGTATGGAAACTATTTTGATATGTAAGTAGTGTGTAGTGATTTGGAATGCAGGGTGAGGTACAGCTTTTAGTAGCACTTTCTGGTAGTAAAAACAAGTGAATTATATTGATTTAAAATGCACAGTTAAAGGTGCTACGAGGAACTTTTAAATATTTCTGAAACAGTCTCATTTCTCCTCTGATGATCATAAATGACATGTAACAGCAAACGAGACCATCGGTGCAGAGAATGCTATTTTTTATATAGTTTTTCTTAATGCCTTTGTCATGGGTCATACACTCACCCAGGAACAACAGCTGGCGTGGGTAAAAACACTACTGCTTTTGTCCAAAGGGGGCGCTAGAATTAACACAAACTGAAAGTTCCTCGCAGCACCTTTTTGAAGTTAAAGCAACTCTCGCTGTCTATTGCATGATGGATACAACGAATGCATGGCTTTATTACCTACTAGTTGGAAATTCCAGACTTTTGACTTGGACCTTGAAAGCAGCATTTAAAAGCAAATATGTTCCTAACCTGATTTAACCTGAGCTGACTGCCTGTATCAATGTTGTTTTAAAAAAAAATGTCTTCCCACTTTAGGCTAGCACTTCCATGCAGATGAAAAACTAAAAATGGACACTCGAAAATGCCTAAAAAAATTGATTTTTTGTGTGTTTTTTGGACTCTACAAACTGCCCACTTCCATGTTTTCTTTTTCCCTGAGAAGATTTTGGCTGTTGTGATTCAGATTCAGATTCAGATTCAGAAAACTTTATTGTCTGTCGTAACAGAAAATCGTCTATGACGTGGCTCGACATACAAACACAATGATGTAATGATAGGCATTCATACAACAACATTGATTTCTAAGAGCACACACAGTGTGTATACATCTTAAAACAAGTATAAATATTAAAAACTGTAAAAATAACAAGATAAAAGCTGTGGATATGTGCAAAGTGTAAAGTGACAGTGCGTCAGGGTTCATTTGTCCATTGTTCATTGTTTGTTTATGCTGTTTATGGCAATGGGTATGAATGAGTTTTTGTATATGTTTTTCCTTGATAGGGGTACTCTAAAACCGGCGGCCAATTAGTTTCATTGACTTTTTTAATTTTTTTTCGGATATTGTTTGTATTTGAAAGTTGAGGCTTCTGCACTAATGTTTTTGACCGTCTCAACCACATGGTCACAATGACAGTGATGATGATTACATAACGATCGTGGAAAAATGGAATTTGAATGTTTATATGGAAAGTTTAGAATGTTATGTGAGGGTGAGGAAAAACCGCTAAATTATTCCTCCTGCTGCTTACAATTTCTAGTTAAAGGCCTGATTCACCGGTTGGAATATGAAGGTGTATTGAACTCGGAGATCCTATTTAGTATAAATGTGCAAAAAAATATATTAAATCGGATCATCTTAGCCTGAGAAAAGGCTGAAAGAGTGTTTTATGGTCTCACTGTCTAACCCTACATTTTCCTTCTTGTGACATCACAGTAAGGGTTAGGATTAACAGGACAGCTGGGCCAAGGGAAGACTGAGGGAAGAAAAACCTCATTCGTTATATTATAATAGTTATTTTATAATGATAGAACGCTGGTTCTGTATGGGTGAAGTATTCCTTTAAAGCTGGGGTATGTGATTTCTGATTGGTCAAAGTTAACATGAGCTGTACACTTTGACCAATCAGAGGGAGGCTCCGAGTCTCTGTTCTTATTGGCTGTTGGGACTGTCCATTCACTTTGGCACGACTTTGTTGGTGTAGAGCGTGTCAGGGAGGGACCATAGGGGAGGGACCAAAGAGAACAAGTGGAGCGGTTGAGGTATTTGGATTCAAAACTCTATCCCAACTGCTATTTTCTCCCCAAATCCTCCACCCCAGCTTTAAAAGGTGTAGTCAGTGATTCTGGAGAATGCTTGTTGTCAAACTCAGGTCTACAAACAAAAGGGCAACCACCTGCTAGCAACATGTTAGTTTACAGAGCCTAGGCTGTGTATTTACGCTGGATTTTTTTTTTCAGTGCACAGTCACACACAGTAACGGACAAATAGCAGATCATGAGGAGATATTTTCACAGAAAGTGATTTTGACAACAAGCGTTCTCCAGAATCACTGACTCTACCTTTTGTGAAAAAAATAATATCCTTATTAAAAAAAATGTAATAAAAAAACTAATGCTGGTTTTCAACGTAAAGCACTTATAGACGAATTACAATCTCTGCTTGCCAAGTTTAGCTGAATCTGACTGAGTGTGAAATGATGCATTTTTGATAGAAATTTAAGGAGGAAAAACCCAATTTCCTAATGGAAGAATAGGACAAATGTAATGATAGTTGTATCAGTGACTATCCATGTCCATAATCATGTATATTTTGCCTGTAATGGAAGGTTATCTTCTGTCTGCTTGTATAAAATGTGCTGTTTATTTTTGCCTAATCACGTCTACTTTGTTTTATTCACATGCTGGACTTAAAGGCCTACTTCACCGGTGGGAATATGAAGGTGTATTGAACTCTGAGATCCTATGTAGTATAAATGTGCAAAACATTTTAGAAATCGGTTCATCCTAGCCTGAGAAAAGGTAGAAAGAGTGTTTTATGGTCTCACTGTCTAACCCTACAGTTTCCCATGCGTGACATCACACATGGTAAAATGTAGGGTTAGGATTAACAGGACAGCTGGGCCAAGGGAAGACTGAGGGAAGAAAAAACCTAATTCTTTATATTATAATAGCGATTTTATAATGATAGAACGCCGGTTCCGTATGGGTGAAGTATTCCTTTAAGGTTAATTTAGTCTAACTTGATAAATTAACTTAAATATTCTTGTCAACGGACTTCTATTAACTTTTTTAGTACAGAAGTATTCTAGACGATTTTACATTGTGTACTAAAAAATGTTCAATAAATGTCAAAACTAAAATTCAATACATTTCTTATAATAATACTTATAATCTTCATCATAATTGTTTCCGTACAGCCCAAGTCTTCAAACATCTCCGGCCTCAGGAGAATATAAACATTTCTCTGTCTCAGTCTGCCGTCCGGCTAAAATATCTCCGGCTCATTAACATAACAATTTTAACTGCGAGGGTTGAAGCAAAGTGAGGTGGCAACAATTTCTATTGTCTCTCCCCCCCACACACTCTCTCGCTCTCTCTCTCTCTCTCTCTCTCTATCACACACACACAGTCTCTCTCTCTCTTCTCTCTCTCTCTCTCACACACTCTCTCTCTCTGTCCCTCTCTCCCCCTACTCAGTCTCTCTCTCTCTCTCTCTCTCTCTCTCTCTCTCTCTCTCTCTCTCACACACTCTCTCTCTCTGTCCCTCTCTCCCCCTACTCACTCTCTCTCTCTCTCTCTCTCTCTCCTCTCTCTCTCTCTCTCTCTTCTCTCTCTCTCTCTCTCTCTCTTTTTGTCATCCTCTACCCACTCAAACCCCGGGCCATTCTGACCCGAGTGAAACGGAGCGGGTAACTTCAGTCTTACTACGGGAGCGTGTCCCGATAACTACTCTATCATATAGCTCTCGTTTTACTCCATAGAAACACAATATAGGCCTTTTATTCATCCATCCATCCATCCATCCATCTATCCATCCATCTATCTATCCATCTATCCATCCATTTATCCATCCATCCATCTATCTATCTATCGGGACCATTGGATGCCAATCTTGGTGGGACTCTTACACACGACAAGGAGGGGATTTCTCTTCACCGCAAGAGGTTTAAAAAGTGAGTTTCTTTTACTTTTAAATGAGATAGATAGATAGATAGATAGATAGATAGATAGATAGATAGATAGATAGATAGATAGATAGATAGATAGATAGATAGATAGATAGATAGATAGATAGATAGATAGATAGATAGATTGATAGTTTATTCATTATGTCAATCCATTTTAGTTATGTTTAAGCATCAAATACTAGCGCATGGATACTTACCCTGTGTTCCAAATCGCATACTTTTAGTTTTTACTGTAGAACATTAAAGTGGTCCTTAAAAATTATGTTTTATCTGCATGTATATTTGGCATACTACATTTGATATACATTGGTTGTATTGGGACAACTTAAATCTTTCCTTGTATACTAAATAACATGGTAGTATGGGTATTGGAACGCATCCTTATAGGGTTGCTTCAAAATTGGTTTTACTAAAAGAAATACAGAGATAATTATTGATAAATAGATTTAAAAAGTAAAATCAAGAGGCAATATATTGAAATTGGAGGTAAAAAGTGTCGTGAAGCTTGATTTTTTTTAGCTAGTATTTGTCGTTGTGTGTCTCCTGATGCTTACCTTTATTATATGCCCTGCGTTCCAATCCCCATACTTCCATACTATTTAGTATGCCAGAAAAAGATTGAGGATGTCCCAATACATGCACGTCATCAATTGTAGTATGCTGAAAATACATACATGCCCCACTAACTCCAATAGCATTTTGGAGTATTCGTCTTTATTCTTGACATTTCTCAACATAATTAAAAGAAAATCTTCCTTATCTTTTTTTTCTCCTCTGTCTGTGGCCCTAAAACTCTTCTGTACTTTAGTATGTAGTGTAGTAAAAAGACTAAAACTTTTCTGTACTTTAGTATGTAGTGTAGTAAAAAGAAAGAGTATGTGATTTGGAAAGCAGGGTTTGTATTTAGTTTGAGCTATGTTTTATTGTGTATAAGAAAATTTTATCAAAATGTAATCTAAAAAAGGTTCAAATAATCTGAAATACCTAAGAATTGTTTTAGGCAGAGTTTGCGTTCATAATTCCAGGCCTTTAGTTTAAAATAAATATTTGAACTGGTGTTTTCCAAAAGGAAATAAAGCAGAACATTCTAGTTTTAATCTAAATAATCTATAAATATGGAGCTAAATTGTGCAGCTAAAGTTAGTTTTCTGGGTTAAATAAACAAAGAGATTGTGCTGTTTGTGTTATAATTGTAAAATAAGAAGTATAAAGACGCTAGCAGTCAAGAAAAGGCCTACGTTTTGTTTGTTATTATTATTTTATTTTTTTATTTTTTTTAGTTTTGTGCCTTTTCTATAATTTTGTAAGATTATACGTTACTTTTCATGATAAATGAAAGATTAAATAGCTAGATTAAATTGCCGCAGAGTTGAAAGCTTTTGTGGATTGTTGATCAATTTTATTCATAGGAAATTTGAGCAACTTTTGTGATAATGACATGATAATGATCATTTTTTTCAAGCAAAAATGCTAAATATTCTATAGTTCCTGCCTCTTAAATTTAGAATAATTGCTGCTTAATTTAGCAATCTTGGTATGAATTAGTATAAATGATTTAAATTCAATTAATTTGCGCTGAAATCTTGTCCTTTAAGCTTCTGTCTTAGTTTTCTTCTGAGAGCAGAAATTTGGACATTTAGGTCTGGGAAAAGCAACTTCGAATTTTAAATATTTGCCAAATTTTTAAATTGTAGGGAACGATTTATACACGTCACAGCAGGACTGTAATATTTGCAACATTTCAAACATTTCCTTTGTCTTTGAGCTTGTTTTGTTGACTCAGTGCATCATTCTTTAATATCAAACTATATTGCATTTTGCGCTTCTGTAATATTAGATCAAACTTTATTTAGTTTTCGGATGTACAATTGTGGGGCAAGTCATTATTTGCAATGTAGCTGAGATTACACAAAATGAATACACAATCAAATTAAGACCACAAACAGTGCAAAAAAGTATTGTAGTCTATTTGATTTGATATCTTTTTATTTTTAATGTTAGAAAAATAAAAAATAAAAAAAGGGTCACACAAAAAACAACAATATTACATAAATAGAAAGCACAATGCAGTCCTAGGTTGTCAAACATTTGGTAGATTTGATTCCATATCCAAAATGGAGTGGGAAGAAGTATATACTTTTTTTAATCCCACCTCATCTCCATAAATCATTGTTAAAAATAATCTAGCTTCCTTAAAAAAAAAATGCAATGCTTATTTTCTTGAGCTTTCCAAATACACAGCTTTAATTTTCCATTATCTATGTACAAAATACAAATCTATCAACAATATTCTGGATTTATCTGCCGTCGATTTAACTACACAAACAGGACTTATTCCAAATGTGATTATTTTAGGATTGACCCTGCGTTCCAATCCCCATACTTCCCTACTATTTAGTATGCCAGAAAAAAGATTGAGGATGTCCCAATACATGCAGGTCAATTGTAGTATGCTGAAAATACATACATGCCCCACTAACTCCAATAGCATTTTGGAGTATTCGTCTTTATTCTTGATATTTCTCGACATAATGAAAAAAAAAATCTTCCTTATCTGATATTTTTTTTTCTCTCCTGTCTGTGGCCCTAAAACTCTTCTGTACTTTAGTATGTAGTGTAGTAAAAAGACTAAAACTCTTCTGTACTTTAGTATGTAGTGTAGTAAAACGACTAAAACTCTTCTGTACTTTAGTATGTAGTGTAGTAAAAAGACTAAAACTCTTCTGTACTTTAGTATGTAGTGTAGTAAAAAGACTAAAACTCTTCTGTGCTTTAGTCTGTAGTGCAGTAAAAAGAAAAAGAGTTTGTGATTTGGAACGCAGGGTTAGTTAGTTACCGATTTTGAATTCGATTTTGAAAACGTCCGGTCGCGTCAGGAGGATAAAAAGCTAATTATCCTCGTTCTGAAATGGTGGGACAAGCTTTAAGAGAAACACACGACACGTCCCGGATTCTCAGTGTTGAATCTTTTGACTTGCTGCTCGGCGCTCATTCAGCCGTCTGTCTATTATC
>CM047514.1:1722576-1767576 GCA_026122265.1 Ammodytes dubius | reverse complement strand
CAAACCGTTCCAGTGTCGAATCTGTATGAGGAACTTCAGCCGCAGCGATCACCTTACCACACACATCCGCACGCACACCGGAGAGAAACCGTTCAGCTGCGACCAGTGTGGCCGCAAGTTTGCCCGCAGTGACGAGCGCAGAAGACACATGAAGATACACCTCAGGCAGAAGGAGAAACGCTCGTAGGGTCAATGTGTGTTAATGTTTTTTTTTTTATATGTTTAAGAAAACTAATGTTGAGATAATGTCCGTTAAAGATGGTTGTTCAGGAGAAATAAACAGACACAAACAGACAAGGTTTAGTCAAATAAACACCTGAATGTACATTTTGGGCACACAGAAAAACGCTCCTAGGGTCAATGTGTGTTAATTGCTAATGAATGTAAGACTTATACTTCCTGGGGTTTGAAAATGTTTACAGCAAGCAGGGCCCTCACAGTTTTGTTCACAAACATTGGTTGCGTTCCGAATCGCCATATTTTCTACTATATAGTTTGGTAGAAAAAAGATTTAGGATGTCCCGATTCTTGTGGCTAGATTTAGGATGGTTAGAAGTACCCGGATGTCCTACTTCATCCGGCCAAGATTGTTAGTGTTGAAAACTGCATCCTATTTGGGCGATTCTGACCCACAATCTAGTGCGCACGTGAAGTGACGTCACATCGACGAAGCCTCCAGATGAAAACAAACAGGGATGCGCCGGATATAAAAGCAAGAGGCAAGATCAAGGCGCAATGTTATGATGAAATAAAAGAGAAAAGTATGTCCCAATAGTATGCCTACTGCATCCTAACCAGATTCTTTTTATCGCCAGATGTAGTATGTAGAATAGAAAAAAGAAAGAGTATGCGATTCGGAACGCAACCATATTCTAGTCTTAGGTGTGGTTCAAATTATTTAGTGTCGAGAGGAGAAGACACATGAAAATACACCTCAGACATAAAGAGAAAAAAGGTCCTAGGGCTAACTGGGAGCTAATGCTAATGAATGTAAAATGTAACCCTACCTTCCAAATCTCATACTCTTTATTTTTTAGTATTCTACACAATACAGCTGATCATAAAAAGTTAAATTTGTTTCTACCGTACTAAATGGCAGAATGTATGGGAACTGGAATGCAGGGTTTATGTCTTGGATGTTAGCTGGAAACGGAGCCCAAAAGATTGTAAATTAAGCTCTTTAGTTTAGAAGCCATTATCTTTCAAAATCAGGGAGAGTCGGAATCACAGTTTGGTCATGTTTCACTCTTTATTTATCACATCGAAGGTAAAAGTAAAATCAATATGAAAATTAGTTAAGAATTAGTTTAAGAAAACTAATGTTGAGATAATGTCCGTTAAAGATGGTTGTATAGGAGAAATATACAGACACAAACAGACAAGGTTTAGTCCAATAAACACCTGAATGTACATTTTGGGCACACAGAAAAACGCTCCTAGGGTCAATGTGTGTTAATTGCTAATGAATGTAAAAGTTAATGCGTTGGAAAATGAGCCCATCGTAGCTAGCAACATGCCTGTTTACAGAGCCTAGGCTGTGTATTAACACCACTTGTTTTCAGTCCACACACAGAGTACAGACAGGCAGTGGATTGTGAGGATACACCTCAGGCAGAAAGAGAAACGGTCCTAGGGCTAACTTGGAGCTAATGCTAATGCATGTAAAAGTTAATGTGTTGGAAAATTAGCTGGAAACGGAGCCCAAAAGTCATCACAAAATGTTTAAAGAAAGTTAAAGGTGCACTATGTAACTTTGGGTGTGTCAGAGAAGTGAACATTTTCTAAGGTATATTCTCATAAGTTTACTAACAAGAGTTGTTGTTGTTGTTGTTTACAGCAGCAGGGCCCACAGTTTGGTTTACAAACATATTCTAGTCTTACGTTTGGTTCCAGGTTCCTCCAAATAATTTGATTTATGATGATAGAATTATTATTCAATACTAAGAATTACATGTAGAGAAAATTATGTTTATTAAACTAACTGCAGGCTCTGTGAATGTAAACAAATCCCCCTCCTCTGAAACTACATAGTGCATCTTTAAAATGTATCCATTCAAAAGCCATAATCTGTAAAAATCAGGGAATTTACACAGTGTACACACATTATTCATCACAATTATTAAAACATATCTCATCACACAGAAAGTTAAATTATGTGAAATGTAAAGGGAGTTTGGTGTATAATGCCTATTTTTAATATTCTCAGGGATTTAAAGTACAATTCAGGCCGCAAAGATTAAACCAGAGTCCTGTCAAGTCTGAGTTATGTAGAAGGGTTCATCACATATTCCAAAAAATACATAAATCACAACAGTTTCACTTAAAAACGATCAATTGTTACAAAAAATTAAACTTTTCTGGATTTTGTTTTTGCAGTGACGAAAATGTAATTTACAGAATTCATCTCAAATCTCACCATCAATATAAACGGCCATAGCTGCTGCATATGTAACCTGTCTAAAAATATAGTTTAAAGTTAAAAGATTATTTTGCAAGTTTAACATGAGATTGACACACACACACACACACACACACACACACACACACACACACACACACACACACACACACACATGCAGTGTTTTGTATTATTATGAGGACACAGACTTAATATCCCTAATGATATTTTTATATGATATCTAAACGGTCATTTCTACACTAGAGGCACTAAAACATGTTAAAAAGTTGATTACTTTTTTTTTTTTTTTTTGGTCCGTCTGAGAAATGTAACAGAGGGATTGATATGTGTTTTTTATTTTATTTTATTTTATTTTATTTTATTTTATTTTATTTTATTTTATTTTATTTTATTTTATTTTATTTTATTTTATTTTATTTTATTTTATTTTCCCTGAGGGGTAATTTGTTCTGCATTCAGTAGTTAACAATGTCACACAACAAACAAATAATCATAATAAATACAAAACACAATACATAAAAACATAAAAGCATATGGGAGACATCATGGAATATAATCATTGACAAAACTACCCTGGTTTGTTTAGGAAGCCAACATCTGAGGGAACAAATTAATTTAGATATCTGTTTGTCTTGGCCCTCTTTCTGTAAGTATATCTCCTCCCTAGTGGCAGGAGTCGTATATGTGCGGACATGGCCCCAAATAGACGTTTTATTCACTTGATGCAGCAAAATTAAGCTTTTTTTTAACCCGGTTTTGTATCATAATAAAAAATGAATTGTTGAAATGGTGATTTATATTAATATGTTTCATTTCATTTGACGATGCATTACTACAAAGAAGCACATGTAACTTGGTAATGGAGATTTTTAGAGAGAGAGAGAGTGTGGAGAGAGAGAGAGAGAGAGAGAGAGAGAGAGTAGAGAGAGAGAGAGAGACAGAGAGAGAGAATGAGACAGAGAGAGAGAAAGAGAGAGAGAGAGATATGGAGAGAGAGAGCGACTGGACTAATGAAAAGTTCTGATTTTGTGTTTTTGTAATTTTTATGCAAACGAGTGGAGCACTAAATCTTTTATACTGATGGACTGATTGATGCTTCTTCCTGTCGATGCAAAATAAATGCTAACTTGTCAAACTCTTCTCTGTCGCGTTTTATTCTGAGAACTTGTGAATGCACAATAGAAAACATGTGAAAAACATGAAAGAAATGAGAGGTGATGGGGTGCTCGAGGTGTATTGGTTAGAGCCCCCCCCCCCGTAGAGTCTCAGTCCTCTTCACAGCAGACCCGGGTTAGAATCCAGCCCGGGTCGTTCTCTGCATGTCATTCCCCTCTCTGACACATTTCATCTCTGTCTCTCCCCAACTGTCTAATAAAAGCAAAAATGGCCCAAAAAAAATTGGGGAACAGCGCCCCCAACATCAATGGCAAAATCGTATTGTGGCGAAAAATATATTACATCCGTAGTGTTAAAAAACTACTATAGCGAATGAATAGGAAAAGTTAAGAGAAAAACTGGGGAAACAGCGCCCCCCAAATCCCACTAGTGGCCGAAAATATATTGCATCCGTAGTGATAAGACACTACCGTAGAGAATTAATGGGAAAAGTTAAGAGAGTTAAGCTTAACCATTCGTGGACCCTGGTTCGATTCCCGACCAACGCAAATGTTTTTTAGGGCGCAAGGACGTGGAAAAGTACAACATATGTTTTATAATGCTACAATATGGTTTAAAGTGGACATCCATTGAGGCTCAGTCCTCTTCACAGCAGAAAATGAATGTGTGCTTGTGCGCATGCGTGTGTGGATGAGTGCGTTTCTGCCATTGCATGAACTCGTAAGCGTTGGTGGTATAGTGGTGAGCATAGCTGCCTTCCAAGCAGTTGACCCGGGTTCGATTCCCGGCCAACGCAAATGGTTTTTAGGGAACAAGTAAGTGAAAAAGTATATAGTCTATGTTCTGACATACTAGACACCCACAGAAGACCCAGGTTAGAATCCAGCCTGGGTCGTTCTCTGCATGTCATTCCCCTCTCTGACAAATTTCATCTCTGTCTCTACAAACTGTCTAATAAAAACAGGTAACAGGTAATGCGAAATAATTATCTTTAGAGAGAGAGAGAGTGTGTGTGTGTCATGGACCTATTATAAAAGGTGTGTGAGTGTGTGTGTGTGTGTGTGTGTGTGTGTGTGTGTCATGGACCTATTATAAAAAATGTGTGTGTGTGTGTGTGTGTGTGTGTGTGTGTGTGTGTGTGTGTGTGTGTGTGTGTGTGTGTGTGTGTGTGTGCGTGTGTGTGTGTGTCTCAGGAAAGGGCAACCCCCTCTCCCACCTCGGGGTGTCGAGTGGGTGGACGGTCCAGCAGATGGAATGCAGCTCCACGCGGTCACTTCACACACATCAAACACACAATGAGTCATGAAAAAATAATTAGAATATTTTTGGTTTTATTTCTCAGCGTTCTAGATTTATTTATGGGTTTATTATCCAGGTTCCAAGCTTATTTCATCTAATTTTAATATTTTTTTTGGTGTATTTTATATACTTTATTTAAATTAATTTATATTAATTTTTATCATATTTTATTTCTGTCTTCTCTGACCGTTACATGTTATCCTTGTGATTGTGTTTATTGTGTATACTCGTCGTGACTGTTGATGAGTGAAACCTTAGAGTCTTTAGAGTGGAAATAAAGGTTATTGATTTATTGATTGATTGATTGATTGATTTATTGATTGATTGCTTGATTGATTGATTAATTTCTTTATTTATTTTTACTTTATTTGTTCATACGTTCTTTTTTGGATTGGAGGGTTAAAATATAGCATTTTATGAAAAATTTTGTATAATTTGTGCATCTAAATTTTTTATATTTATGAATATATCAAATTAAAAATCCTTTCTGTAATGTGAAATATAGCCTACTGCAGGTAAAATATATTGTTTTAATTTTTCAGACCTGTGCATATTATTTTTTTTATTTATAACATGAAAAAAAGGGTGTATCCAAAGTCTGTTCTGTTAAACTTGAGACTCCAATATGTTGTGAAAACGAAATAAGTATTTAAAATCTGGCTTTATCCAACATGTAGATTTTTATTTTTTTTAAAGGCTCTGGCAACCCACAGACATAAATATATGACATTAATTTAATGTTGGGTTTCTCTATAAACTGTTTACATTCATCCCATTAAAAAAACATTTTCATAAATATTATACATTTTAGTCTGAAAAACAGCTTTTAGCAAATGTACACATAGGCCTGATTAGTAAGATATTGCTTGATTTGTATATTTATTTAAACCTTTCAAGAAAAGTTATAATACAAAAAAATATTCTTTTAATTTAACTTATCAACTGGCAAAGTTTCATGGCGATAGCTATACGTTAAAAGTTTTACCTTATTCAAATAAATAAATAATAGCATTTTTTTTCTTGCCCACTGTATGCTTCTTCATAAAATGTTAACAAATGTCGCCACCTGGTGGAAATACGGCGCAATTTATATAATTTTGTCAACTCCCATGATGCACCGCGTCACAGCGTTCTGACATTCTGACCAATCGCGTCGTTTGTTTGGCCGTTTCCTGTTCTGTCATTGGTGGAGCGAAATTTTAAAGTACGTTTGAAAAATCTTATCGTTTGGGAGGTTAATTTTTTCGACTAGCGCCAACACCGTGGAAAGAGGGATAAACTGTGTCGTCAGACGAGGCTAAATATACAAATATAACGCTTTTAAAACATATTTGTAAGGGAAATATCAACCGGATAATCTTCTAGAGGGAGAGGCAGCTGTAACCGTTTGTCGGGTAAGTAAGTTTTGAATTTTAACGCCTATTTAACGACTATTTTGCTTGTCGGCTAGCGCTTCTTATGCTAATATTTAGCTTGCATTTACATTTATATCTTATCTTCGAATGTAAAATGAGCCGTTTTCATAGCCTTAGGTTAACTTAAATCGTGTCAGGAATGTCCTTTTTGTTGTGTATGTGCTTATTTTAAGCTAGGCTATTAAACTGACATCGGTGTTTGAGTGTGTGTGGGTGAATGTGGTAAGAAATGTAAAGCGCTTTGGGGCTGAGAAAATTGGCAAAAAAAGCGCTATATAAGTCAAGTACCATTTACCATTTGTATGTGCTTATTTTAAGGTAGGCTATATAATATATGTAACTATGTTTTTATTAATTTTTTTCCATATTACAGCCATGGCGTCATATAACTCTAGCGGGATTAAACGAGAGGAAAAGGGAAGAAATATCCAAGTCGTTGTACGATGCAGGTAAGTGTGCACAATAACAAACTATAATTCCTTTTTATTTAGATATTCAAGAGTTATTTCTACTGTTTGTGCTAGCTTAACCACTTGTTTATTTAGCCTGTTAGCGTGTGTCACAATTTAAGGGTCACTTACAATCATGGGAAAATGTAAGGTTAGACAGAGACCATAAAACACTCTTTCTGCCTTTTCTCAGGCTAGGATCAACCGATTTCTTTAAAAAAAAAATTGCACATTTATACTACATAGGATCTCAGAGTTCAATACACCTTCATTTTCCCACCGGTGAAGTAGGTCTTTAAACACATTTTTACAGTGTCAAATAACCTTGCGGCATCTTCTACAATCCTCTCTACTTTTGAAAATATTTATATTACTTCTTATAAGGGTTTGCGGAGGTCATTTAAATTGTCTAAAATCACGTCATATCTGTTTATAGGAAATTTTCAAAAAATGTCTATCCGTTCATGTATGAATCGCTACAAATATATCAGTTTCTTTCGGTTGTACTCATAGTCAAAAATCAACTTCCTTTTTTTTTTAAAGGAATACTTCACCCATACCAGGCGTTATATCATTATAAAATAACTATTATAATATAATGAATGAGGTTTTTCTTCCCTCAGTCTTCCCTTAGTCTTCCCTTGGCCCAGCTGTCCTGTTAATCTTAGCCCTTAAGGAAAATGTAGGGTTAGACAGTGAGACCATAAACACTCTTTCAGCCAGGCTAGGATGAACCAATTTCAATTTTTTTTGCACATTTATACTAAATAGGATCTCAGAATTCAACACATTCATATTCCCACCGGTGAAGTAGGTCTTTAAACACATTTTTCAAGAAGTTTTTGAACTGGAGTAATGTCTATATCAATGACCTTTGTTTCAACTCGAGAAAGAGGCTGAGGTTTCCCTTCATTTACAGTGACAACTATCAAGATGTCAGACTTACACCCGATAAACAAGTATAAAAACGAAAATAAAAATGATACAAACACAGAATTTAATACTATAAAATCAAGAAATTCTGCTTAAATTGTTAATGAGATGGTCAAATTCAGAAATCATAGTTTTTAAATTAAAAAAAAAACGACTATTTGTGAAAATGTTTAACCAAGCAAATTTTATACAATTATATGTTATGTGAAAACAATGTACACATATTGTAATAGTATAATGATATAACATACACACACTCTCAGGATGTGGGATTTATCTTTCAATAAAAAAAAAATATGAAGATGTTTGTACTAGGATTACCTCTTTAAGCCCTGCTATTAGTCTGTTCATTGATGTGCAGGTGATGTTATTCTCATCTTTCTGGTTTTGTGTGTGTGTTTGTCTCTATGTGTTTGTGTGTGTCTGCTCTGCGTGTGTGTGTGTGTGTGTCTGTCTCCATATTTTTATTTGTCTGTGTGTGTGTCTCTATGTCTGTATGTCATTGTGTGTCTCTCTATGTTGCGATTTGTGCGCATGTGTGTCTGTGCATGTTCTGTGTGTGTGTGTGTGTGTGTGTGTGTGTGTGTTTCTGTCTGTGCTTGTCTCTGTGTGTGTTTGTCTCTTTGTGTGTGTGTTTCTGTCTGTGCTTGTCTCTGTGTGTGTGTGTGTGTGTGTCTATGTGTCTGCTGTTTGTGTATATTTACCTGTTCTCTGTCTCTGTGTGTGTGTGTGTGTGTGTGTCTGCTCTGTGTGCGTCTCTCTGTGCGTGTCTCTATGTATGTATGTGTGTGTGTGTGTCTCTCTGTGTGCGTCTCTGTCTGTGTGTGTTTTCAGGCCTTTCAACACGATGGAGCGTAAAACGTCCCACGGCGTCATCGACTGTGACAATCAGAGGAAAGAGGTTGCCGTGAGAACCGGAGGACTCAACGACAAAGCGGCTAGAAAGACCTACACCTTTGATATGGTGAGGGGGTCAGACAGACACTTTCTTTTTACGATAATATTTTTGTATTTTCAAGCTTTATTAGACAGTACAGAGTTGAAATGGGGGGAGAGAGAGATCTCTCTCTCTCTCTCTCTCTCCATTTCAACTCTGTACTGTCTAATAAAGCTTGAGAAGAAGAAAAAAATTAAGTGCTAAATTCTACAGTGATTTAGGCCAGTGCTGAGCATATTCAGAACACTTATCTAAATGCAGAAGTTAAATGTAATGGAAGAACCGTCCCGTTTTCAGCAAGCCCATTGTCGTGTAAACATGATGAAACAGCCTAAATGATGATGCCGATCAAAATAGCTCTGCGCGACCTTCTTGCTTTGCTTCTAGACCAAATGTCAACACGCCTCCATGAGTGGGTTCATTCCCCCAGTACAGCAAATGTTTAGTCGGGGTTTTTCCTGCATAGAGAAATATTTGGCGCCCCCCCAAACTGGTTCTATGCCTTCCCAAAGGAAAATCACCAGCTGCCTAAATGACAAATTGAGAATATATTTAGCAACTTAAAACCTCTCCTAGTTCAGCCCAATACAAGTCATCCTTCTTGTAGGGCTGGAGGATGCATTGCATTTCAATTTATATATTACTGCTTCCCTCGATCATGAAAACAAAATAATCGTAATAAAACTACCATTGAAACTCTCCTTTCTCAACCACACCGCTCTTAAAATTCACAAACTTTGCACCTTTACTGTTGCATTCGCGACCCCAAAAAAGTTGTTCCGTGTTCTCACCCCCCAAAGGCCCATAATGAGCCAGGAAAAAACCCTGTTAGTGTAATATTATAATTGTAATATTTATTTATTTTTCTTTGCAGGTGTTTCCTCCCGCTGCCAAACAGATTGACGTGTACAGGAGCGTCGTTTGTCCCATTCTGGACGAGGTCATCATGGGATACAACTGCACCGTCTTCGCGTAAGTTCAGAAAAAATAAAGTCTTAAATTTCTGCTCTGAACTGAACCGTTACTGTGTTTTACTTCATATGAAATACGCTTTTAAATTATAGTTTTTTTTCTCTTGTGTAGTTACGGTCAGACGGGAACAGGAAAGACTTTCACCATGGAGGGAGAGAGGAGTCCCAATGAGCAGTTCACCTGGGAAGAGGTCAGTTTGGTTTAAATCTTGACTAATTATATTTAAATTTGTATCTTTTTTTATTAAAAACCAAAAATCTATTTAATTTTTACAACATTTAAGTGCACAATTTTGGATACAGCCTTATTTCATTTTATAAATAAGAAATTACTTAAAGGCCTACTTCACCGGTTTGAATATGAAGGTGTATTGAATTCTGAGATCCTATGTAGTATAAATGTGCGAAAAAAAATTAAATCGGTTCATCCTAGCCTGAGAAAAGGCAGAAAGAGTGTTTTTTTTTTTTTAACCCTATATTTCTCTTTCTCGTGACATCACAGAAAGAGAAATATAGGGTTAAAAAAAAAACTTACTTTGTAAATATTACTGTGACATCTTTTACTGTGACATCACAGTAATATTTATGTATATAGTGTATCTTGGGCATCTATGTTGTTTTGTATTGTATCTTGTACAGCACTTTGGTCAACTGATGTTGTTTTTAAATGTGCAAGGCAAGTTTATTTCTATAGCACAATTCAAACACAAGGCCACTCAAAGGTGCTTTACAGGGGCAAAATTACAATACATAAAACACATTAGAAGACATTTAAAAGCGAATGAAAAGAAGTAAAACATTTAAATAAAATAAAAAGTACAGGTTAAAATGGAAACAGAAAAGTCTTCAGTCAGACTCGATTTTAAAAAGAACAATAGAAATAACTTTGACTTTTGCCTTTCTGTGTATCTCCCCAGGACCCTCTTGCGGGCATCATCCCCAGAACTCTGCACCAGATCTTTGAGAAGCTGTCTGAGAACGGGACGGAGTTCTCAGTGAAAGTTTCTCTGCTGGAGATTTACAACGAGGAGCTGTTCGACCTGCTCAGCCCCTCGGAGGACGTGACCGAGAGACTGCAGCTGTTTGACGACCCACGAAACAAGGTAAGAGAGTGTGGGTGTAGGGGGCGCCTTTAGCTCAGTTGGTAGGGCGTCCCCCCCATGGGCCTCGGCCAGCAGCGGACCCGGGTTCGATTCCGGCCCGCGGCCGTTCTCTGCATGTCACTCCCCTCTCTGCCCCATTTCAACTCTGTCTCTACACTGTCAATAAAGCATAACAAATGCCACACAAAAAAATCTTTAAAGAAAAAAAAGTGTGGGGGGGGGTGGTTTTTCTGTTTATTAACGGTGGAGTCAGTGATTCTGGAGAACGCTTGTTGTCATAATCACTTTTTGTCTAAATCAGTGAATATCTCCTGATGATCCACTATCTGTCTGTACTGTGTGTGCTGGAAAAAAAAAAAATCAGTGATAATATTCAGCCTAGACTCTTAGGCCTTTCACACCAAAATGAACCAAGAGTCAGTTCCAGGCTGGTGTTGGGGCCAGTTCAAAACTGGTTACAGCCTTATCCCAGTTATGAACCGGTTGGTTTCACATCGACCGGAGACAGCCATGGAGCCGGCAAGAGAGCAACGTCATGACGTCACTGTAAACGTGTGTACGTCACCCGATGCCGCTGCTCTTGTGGCTAACGCTAAAGCTACCGCTAGCTTTTAGCACAACAACAGCGGCGAATACGTCTTATTTTTACACGTGTTGGCTCTCGCTTTGCTTTCTTTACCAAACAGGACCCATACAGCGTATTCTCGCCGGTCAATTTGATCGCTACGTTCGGTAATTATGTTATGTTTACGTCTCGTAGTAGCGGTGTTTTTAAATATGGCGGGCATGAGGTTTGAGTTGGTCTGGTTGGTCAGGATAATCCCTCCCCGGCCGCTGGCGCAAGCGGTTCTTATCAAACCCTGCTCAGTCCTGGGGTTTGATAAGAACCAGTTTTTACGGCCCGGAGCAGGCTCTCTGGCGGTGTGAAACCAAAACACTGGCTCTAACTCCGAACTAGCCCAGAACTAGCGCCGATTTTGCGGCGGTGTGAAAGGCCTATCTGTAAACTGGTATGTAAACAAAGGTGCCACTGCCCACCGTAGCTAGTAACATGCCAGTTCACAGAGCCTAGGTTGTGTATTGGATAACACTGGATTTTTCTTTCCGCACAGACAGCAGTGAATACGTGTGATGTTTCTGTTATTGATGTTTCTGTGTGTGTGTGTGTGTGTGTGGTGTGTGTGTGTGTGTGTGTACAGCGCAGCGTGGTGGTCAGAGGTCTGGAGGAAGTGACTGTTCACAACAAAGATGAAGTTTATCAGATTCTGGAGCGAGGGTCGGCCAAGAGACGCACGGCCTCTACGCTCATGAACGCTTATTCCAGGTACCAGACGCTACTGACACTACAGACACGACACGACAGACCAGACACTACTGACACTACAGACCAAACATGACAGACACTACTGACCAAACACGACAGACACTCACCTAGAATAGCAGACAAACTTATTGATGCCACTTTTTATCTACACTTCAATCTGCCTCTGATGTGCATTTGTTAAAGCCCTACTTCACCGGTGGGAATATGAAGGTGTATTGAACTCTGAGATCATATGTAGTATAAATGTGCAAACATTTTAGAAATCGGTTCATCCTAGCCTGAGAAAAGGCAGAAAGAGTGTTTTATGGTCTCACTGTCTAACCACACAATCACATATGGTAAAATGTAGGGCTAGGATTAACAGGACAGCTGGGCCAAGGGAAGACTGAGGGAAGAAAAACCTAATTTATTATATTATAATAGTGATTTTATAATGATATTGCGAGCGCTGCTTCAATCTTAATTAAATTATGTGTATAATTATGTTTTTTTTTACTATTATTTACCCTCTTCTTGTCTTTTTTACTTTTTCTTAAATTTTGTTTTGAATGTTTCACTTTATTTTTTAAATTTGAATACAGTTTTTTGACTCTTTGCCCCCCCCTGCCCCCTCTCTGGTTTCTCTGTGTAGCCGTTCCCACTCTGTGTTCTCGGTCACGATCCACATGAAGGAGATAACGATGGACGGAGAGGAACTGGTGAAGATCGGGAAACTCAACCTGGTAAATATCCTTATTATGTTCAATACGAGAAGTTTTCCTTCTGTGTATTTTGAATGACATAAAAAAAAAAACATGCAAACAATTTAACTCGATTTTTACTTTTTCTCTTGACCAAATAAGTCACACTACATTGTCCCTCACTCAAAGTACCTAAACTATTTTTAAAGTATTATTCACTTTAATTTATTTTAAGTCTATCTGTTCCAATACTTTTGCTCACCTTTTAAAATGTGGTGTTCCTTTTCAAATAATGCTATCTTCTCAGTTGTGTATCAGATCCAGATGTGAATACCTGGAAATAAAACCTGAAATGTTGATCTATTGTCTCATATTCATATTTTGGTGTCAAACCCAAATGTTTCCAGTCTACAGCAAAAATAAAGGAATTGACCTCACTGTTCGAATACTTTTGGAGGGGACTGTATATATAAAAATGTTTTGTAAAAAGTCTTAATTCTAACTTGTAATAAAATTTAGAAACATGCTCTTTTAACATGCTCCCCTTATCTCCCCCCCCCCCCCCAGGTGGACCTTGCGGGCAGTGAGAACATCGGGCGTTCTGGAGCGGTGGATAAACGAGCTCGAGAAGCAGGAAACATCAACCAGTCTCTGCTGACACTGGGCCGCGTCATCACCGCTCTGGTGGAAAAAAGGCCTCACATACCATACAGGTACAAGCACGGTTCATCTGGAGAATACTGAATGCTTTTTCAGTCATTGGTTGCGTTCCAGTCCCCATACTTTCTACTATATAGTATGGTAGAAAAAAGATTTAGGATGTCCCGATTCTTGTGGCCAGATTTAGGATGGTTAGAAGTAAAAACCCTTTACCGGGATTAAAAAAAATTGACGAAATCTCAGGAAGAGTTGACAGAGTAAGGGATCCCTCTCCTAGGATGGAAATACTGCAATAGATGTCATAAGTAGAGAACAATCACGAAGGAATTTGAAGGAATCTGTAATAGTAAATAAACCTTTGTGATGATAATAATAATAATAATAATAATAATAATAATAATGTTTTATATATTTCCCTGGATGACTTGTGGGTCCATTTTTAAATAAATAGTTCTATAATGTGTATGTGTCGTCTCCCCCACAGAGAGTCCAAACTGACCAGGATTCTGCAGGATTCACTGGGAGGAAGAACCAAAACCTCCATCATTGCCACGGTGTCTCCTTCCTCAAGCAACCTGGAGGTACGGCAATCTTTTCTCAAATCAAATACATTTTTTATTCATATCGCGCTTTTCATACAGAAGTAGCTCAAAGTGCCTTTACACAGATTTAAAAACAACAGCAGAGGAATAGAAAAACAGGAAATAAAATCAAGGGAAGAAAATGAAAAGAACCCAACCCTCCCACCCCCATAGACATGCACACATATACACACATATACACACACTCACACATACAGACACACAAACTCACGCTTGTTGTCAAAATCCCTTCTAGTCAAAATCAGTCAACATTTCTTTACCTGCTCTGTAAACTGGCATGTAAACAAAGGGCCCACCATAGCTTGCAACAACATGTTCACACACACACACACACACACACACACACACACACACACACGTTTACAGAGCCTAGGCTGTGTAGTAGCACACACACAGTACGGACAGGTTGCAGATCATGAGGAGAAATTCACAGATTTTGATAAAAAGTGATTTTGACAACAAGCGTTCTATAGAATCACTGACTCCACCTTTTAAACTTTGTCTTTAGGAGCTTTATTTACTAAAGACTATTTTTTTTTATTATTTGTTTATTTGAGAGGGACAATGCACAGCTCCTTGGCAGTACCAGAGTTGGCTATAAGCAGTGAAACTAATGACTGTGTTTACCTTTCTGTGGTTGTGTGTGTGTGTGTGTGTGTGTGTGTGTGTGTGTGTGTGTGTGTGTGGTGTGTGTTTTATAGGAGACCCTGAGCACACTGGAATACGCCAGCAGAGCCAAGAACATCATGAACAAACCTGAAGTCAACCAGAAACTCACCAAGAGAACGCTCATCAAGGTAAACTGCTTTCAAATATTTCTGAAACAGTCTCGTTTATTTAAGAACGCCAACACCAGATCCCATTTTAAAATGCCAGCGAATGAACAAACACATACACATGAAGGGACCTACTCACTCACTCACTCACTCACTCACTCACTCACTCACTCACTCACTCACTCACTCACTCACTCACTCAGAGACATTTATTCACATTTATTTAAAGGTGCTCTGAGGAACTTTCAGTTGGTGTTAATTCTAGCACCCCCCTTTGGACAAAACCAGTAGTGTTTTTACTACACCAGCTGTTGTTCCTGGGTGAGCGTATATACCCATGACAAAGGCATTAAGAAAAACTATATAAAAATAGCATTCTTTGCACTGATGGTCTCGTTTGCTGTTACATGTAATTCATGATCATCAGAGGGAAAAATTAGACTGTTTCAGAAATATTTAAAAGTTCATGGTAGCTACTTTAAGTCTGATTTTAAGATTAAAAATATAAAAATACAATCCTACACATCAGGAAAAGGGTTTCATGGGGCGACTGTGGCTCAGTTGGTAGAGCGGGTCGGCTGATGATCAAAGGGTTGGAGGTTCGATCCCCGCCCTGCCACCTGTTTCATAGTTGTTGTGTCCTTGGGCAAGACACTTCACCCACCTTGCCTCGTGTGAATGTCGATAGTTAGCCTGCTGCTATCGGTGGTATGAATGTGTGTGTGAATGGTAACGTGGGAAAGGAAAACAGGTCTCCCTTGAAAAAGAGTCTCCGGTCTCAATGGGATTTACCTGTAGAAATAAAGGTTTTAATAGCAGCGTTGTGTGTGTGTTGTGTGTTGTGTGTGTGTGTGTGTGTGTGTTTGTTCAGGAATACACGGAGGAGATCGAGCGACTGAAGAGAGACCTCGCCGCCACAAGAGACAAGAACGGAGTTTATCTCTCTAATGAGAACTACGAGTAGGTCACACACACACACACACACACACTCTCTCTCTCTCTCTCTCTCTCTCACTCACTCACTCACTCACTCTCTATCTATCTCTCTATCTCTCACTCACACTCACTCACTCACACTCACTCTCTCTCTCTCTCACACACACACTCACTCACTCAACACACACTAGGATGTTACAATCAAAAACTAACTTCTGTTTAACCTTTTTTATAATAAAAAAATATTTCGTAGCTTTCAATAGATCAATATTGGAATGACTGAACGTTTTTATTTTCGAACATGTAAAACAATACAATAAAACTGCAAAAAAAAAACAGTAACAAAATCAAAAAATAAACTAAATATAAAATATATGAATGTCTGAAAAGGAGTAGCAAGAAAGGTATGGTTATTTAATCCTAACCCTTCTCCAATACTCAGTAATTAAATAATCCTCAAATTGGCTTTATATACTTATTTCATATATTTAACAAATCTATTCAGGTTATTTTGGGTTTCTGTCAGCACTACCCTAGAACTAAAAGTATATCTAGTTTCGTGGGAACAGTGTCGTTAGTAAGATGTACTTTCACATTTAGAGAAGCATGATGTAGCTTGCTCTAAGATGTGTAACTGATATTAGTGTGTGTGTGTGTGTGTGTGTGTGTGTGTGGTGTGTGTGTGTGTGTTTCAGGAATATGATGACTCAGATCACAGCTAATGAAGAACATTCAGCAGAAACCGTCGACAGAATCGCAATCATGGAGGAGGAGCTAAAGAAGGTATATGAGCATCCACCCTGTTCAACATGTCTTTTGGACTTTATTGGTGTGTGTGTGTGTTTCGGGGCTACATCATGTAATACTTAAAATAAAATAAAAGGGTAATATCTTGTCGACAATGTAAGAACTTATTACATTATGGAGTGAGCAACATTTTTTCTCCAACAACTGTCCAAATAGTTCTACAATATTAGTGTTTTTATTTATTTTTTCTTCCACAATATGTTTATTTAAAAAAAAAATACAACACAATGAGACAAAATATAAGAAAATATATATTAAAGTAATAATTTAAAAAAAAAGGGTTGGGGGTACATTTATCTTGTATTTTAATCTGTCATGATAAGCTTTGTTGAGCTCTGGGAGCCATACATGATTGTCACAGTATTGGGGTTACCACTCACCCTGTCTGTCCCCCTCTCTCTCTCTTCCAGGTGACTGATCTGTTTGTTGACAGTAAATCCCAACTGGAGCAATGCACCGTGGAGCTGGAGGAGAAGCAACAGAGGTGAGGGAGGCATGGGTTGTGTTTATTATATAGACTCATTAGATGCAAAGTGAGATATTTCAAGCCTTTATTTGTTATCATTGTGATTATTATAGCTTACAGCTTGTGAAAACCCCAAATTCACAATATCTGATTTTTTTTTTTTATATTTCATAAAAACAAAGGGGGGGATTTTAAATACAGAAATGTCAGCCCTCTATAAAGTACAATCATCCATATGTGCTCAGTACTTGGTTTGGGCCCCATTTTGAATGAATTCTTGCCTCAATTCCAATTCATTTTCCATGATATTCTAATAATATGAGTTTCACCATATAATATTCTGTCTCTCCGCTCTGTTCTCAGGCTAGAGGAGACCAGTCAGGACCTGCAGGAAACCAGAGAGAAACTGAGTGAAGAAGAATTCATCTGCTCTGAGCTTCACTCTGTGCAGGAGACTCTGTACAACAAGGCCGGACAGGTAACCACCAGTCTGTTAAACTTATTTTACACAATTATGACCTTTTATAAACTTCAACAACTTTATAAACCTTTATAGACCTTTTTCAAATCTTCATACTCAGCTATCCAGTTTAGCGTAAGCTGTTTCAGCATTCACACGCATTTTCAGCAGGAAATGCATTGTCTGTTAAAATACTGCTAATGAAATCACACGGTTCCCTTTAACTACAGACCAATATGTAATGTGATGTAACTTTATTTAAACAGGGACAAGTTTAAATAGAGCAAGGAGAGATGTAATAGACATTTACACACCAGAGGGTTAAAATAATGATATCAAGTCAGCTCCCTTCAACTACAGACAAGGGGCCACTGATGCTGACATGACTTTAAAGGTGTGGTCAGTGATTCTGGAGAACGCTTGTTGTCAAAATCAGTGAATATGTATGTATAGGTAGATACCAGTCTGTTTTAAAATACTGCTAATGAAATCACACAGTTCCCTTTTAACTACAGACCAAGGGGCCACTCACACTGACATGAAGACACTTTATAGACCATAAAATAATAAACCCAAGTCCATAATATCCTTCTGACTGTCATACTAAGAGTTAGGCATATTTATCATTTCAATTGAATTCCAGACGGGTACAGACCAATGTGTTCAAAAATACTGCCATCAATTCAGTTCCCTTTTTAATTACAGACACTGATATATATTTTTTTAAAGAAGTTTACTGAGGGGGGCGCCCTTAGCTCAGTTGTTAGGGCGGACCCGGGTTCGATTCCAGCCCGCGGTCGTTCTCTGCATGTCACTCCCCTCTCTGCCCCATTTCAACTCTGTCTCTACACTATCAATAAAGCATAAAAAAGCCAAAAAAATATCTTTAGAAAAAAAAAGTTTACTGAGCAGGGACAAATACATAGTTCATTGTTTCATATAAAATAGATGCCATGTATACAGGTTTCTAGTAAAGACTCATTTGCAAACCCCTTGTCCCTAGCCTTGTGCTACCAGACCATCGTACTTCATTTCATTTGTACAGAAGGTCTGGAAGTGCTGTAATTGGCAAACGTTCACTCACTTGGAGGCGGGTGTCTGTTGAAGTTTTAAAATGATTGGATCTGCCCACTCCCTCTGTTCGCTGATTGGACGGCTGTAGATTCTCCGGAGAATCTGGGAAATGCGCTGTACACCCAGACTGACTACTGAAGGGAAAATGAAATTTGGCCGGAAGTAGGCGGGCGGGCGGAGCCAGGCTACCTTGTCCCTGGTTAGGCCTTTTACTAAAAGTTACACACTAATAAAAATACAGAAGACATTTGACAACAAGCGTTCTCTAAAATCACTGACTCCGCCTTTACCATGCATTACTGCAGGTCAGTGAACTTTGAGTTTGTGTTTAGTAAACTATATTAGGTCGTTGGCTTCCTTCCTCTTCTGTAATTCGTTCCTTTTTCTCTCTCTGTACTTTCCACATTATTAATAGAGCTGCTTCGTGCTTTATAAGAACATTCCAGTTAATGATCGAACTTCCCTTTTCTGAAGAGTTTTGTCTTGTCTGCACTCGACTGCTGTTAAAAATAAGATGGTTGCACATTACAGTCTGTGTTTCTGGAGAACGCTTGTCCAAATCATTTTTTTTTTCTTTTCTTTTTTTCAAAATCTCCCCTTGATCCGCTACCTGTCTGTACTGTGTGCACTGAAAAAAAAATCAGGTGTTAAAGGCCTACTTCACCGGTTGGAATATGAAGGTGTATTGAACTCTGAGATCCTATGTAGTATAAATGTGCAAAAAAAAATGAAATCTGATCATCCTAGCCTGAGAAAAGGCAGAAAGAGTGTTTTATGGTCTCACTGTCTAACCCTACAGTTTCCTTCTTGTGACATCACAGTAAGGGTTAGGATTAACAGGACAGCTGGGCCAAGGGAAGACTGAGGGAAGAAAAACCTCATTCATTGTATTATAATAGTTATTTTATAATGATAGAACGCTGGTTCCGTATGGGTGAAGTATTCCTTTAATACACAGCCTAGGCTTTGTAAACTGGTATGTAAATCTCCTTTCTAGCTTATCCTAACTTACTCTTTATGAGTTGGTTAAAGCTACAGTGTGTAGAAACTAATGGCATTTTTCAGAACAGACTCGGTAGAAATGGAATATAACATTTAAAAGTATGTTTTTAATTAATGTTTTATTGGTTTGATTCTATGACCTTAGAATGAGCCTTTTATATCTACATAGGAGCGGGGCGCTGAGGCCGCCATGTTGCACCGCCATGTTTCTACAGTAGCACAGAACGGACAAACTTAACGGCCTTACACGTCTTTTTATATATATATAGTGGGCGTCCTGGGGAAATGCACCTGTTGGAAGACCAAGAAGAAGTACTATAGAATAAATAACTAAATACATCTTCACCTCATCACTTGATATTGTGGAAAGACTTGAGGCAGATGGTGGATGATGCCATCTTTAGTAACTATAGCTTCTTGTCCTTGAAGGCCACCGTAGCTTCTGTAAATTCTCCCATAAAGGGAGGGGGTTAGCAAGGGAGCGTTGACATCTAGAATCTCACCACTAGATGATGCTTAATACTCTAATATTACTCACTGTACCTTGTTAATACGACGCACACTACGAGGTATTTTAAATTTCTTCTTTGTCTTTCTCAGCTGTTGAACACGGTGGACGAAAGCACCAGTGACGTATCAGGACTCCAGGACAAACTGGATCGCAAGAAGAAGGTCAGACACTTTTTTTTTAAACAATTTTAAAAATCTTTAAACGTGTGCATATCATAATACTGCTGAATGTACTTATAAGATCATTGGGCGGCTATGGTGAAGTGTGTAGGGCGGTTCGGTCGTCCACTGGGTTACAGGGTCGGTGGTTCGATCCCCCGTCTCCCCGCCACATGTCCAAGTGTCCCTGGGAAAAGCGCTACATAAGTGGAGTCCATTTACCATTTAACTGAAGATATATTTAACTGAATAATTGCCTCTTAAACCATTCAAAGCGCTATCACAAGTGCAACCTTTAGTCCATTTAAGGGTAGAGTGAGGGATTCTGGAGAACACTTGATATCGAAAGTACTCAAAATCGGTCAATATCTCCTTGTGATCTGTACTGTGTGCAAATAAATAAATAAATCCAATGTTAATACAGTCTAGGCTCTGTAAACTGGTATATAAACCTCCTTTCTAGCTAATCCTAACTCACTCTCTCTCACTCACTGACACACACACTCACTCACTGACAAACACACACACTGAGACACACAAACACTCACTCTCACACCCTCACTCACTCACTCACACACACACACACACTCTCCTACTCACTCTGCCACTCTCTCACCTACTCACTCTGCCACTCACTCTCTCACTCACACTCTCTAACTCACTCACTCACTCACTCTCTCTCACACACACTCACTCTCCCTCTCTCTCTCACACACACTCACTCTCTCTCTCACACACACTCACTCTCCCTTTCTCTCTCACACACACTCACTCTCTCTCTCACACACACTCACTCACTCACACACACACTCTCTCTCTCACACACCCTCATACACACACTCTCTAACTCTCTCTCTCTCTCTCACACACCCACACACACTCTCTCTCTCTCTCTCTCTGCCCTCAGGTTGAGCAGCATAACAGTGCGATCCAGCAGAGCTTTGCAGAGCGGATCGCGGGTGAATTCAGCAACATGCAGCGCTGCGTCCAACAGCAGGGAACCAAACATGACGTCATGCTCAACACATACTCACAGGCTATCGGTGAGGACAGAGGGACACTACTATGGATATATATATATATTTTTTTCCATATATATATTTATTTTTTTGGTATACATTTTACATTTTTAATATATTTTTTTAAAATTTATATACATATGTTTTATATATATATTTATTTAATTTAAGAACCCCCATTAGTTATGGATATATATATATATATGTGTGTTTATTTATTTATATATATATATATTTATTTATATATATATATTTATATTTATTTATTTTTATATTTATTTATATTTTTATATTTATTTATTTTGGTATACATTTTAAATTTGATTTTTTTTTAAAATTTATATACATATAATGTTTTATATATATTTATTTAATTTTATAATCCCCGTTAGTTATACACTAACCATACGAATAACTATTCTATCTTGGGTACACACAAGATATAACAAATCAAGTTATTCAACATTATATAAATACTTACACATTGTCAGTAAAACAAATGAATAATGTATGGGATATAAAGTTTAAAAAAAGATTTTTCGGCGACAGATTTACCATATTTATATAAATACAAATGTGACTCCAAATAGAGATAATAATAATAATAATAATAATAATAATAATAAAAATAAAAATGCACAATCACATGCACATTCAGGAGTTGCCTTTTCTTTTGAATTGACTATGTAAAATGTCTATATGTATCTAACTACATGACTAATTGACTTAAAGCTGCAGTGGCTAATTTTTTCACTGTAATATTTGGCAAAACTGTCATAATAGCCATTCAGCTATATGTAGGTGAAGTAGTCTGAAAATATTTTTTCATCACTTTGCTCCCCCCTGCCTCTGTGTGCTGCCCCCCAAAATTGCCACCGCTCATGTTAATTTTGACCAATCAGAGCAGGCTCAGATACTCCGTTCTTATTGGCTGTGGGACTGTCCGTTCACTTGGCAACGACGTTGATGCGTCAGTTGCGTGAGCGTTCACGACCCTAGCAGTCTGAAACTACTGTTTGGTCCTACTACGGCAGACAGCGAATAGCAATCAGTGTTGCCAACTTAGCGATTTTGTCGCTAGATTTAGCGACTTTTCAGACCCCTTTGGCGACTTTTTTTTCCAAAAAAGCGACAAGCGACAAATCTAGCTTCTTTTCTGGAGTTATTGGTGACTTTTGGCGACTTTTTGAGGTGAAAACACGTATCGCTATGACTCTTCACAACGAGCAGCGGGTGCCTGCGCGGCCCGTCCCTTCCCCGTTTCCAAGCACTTACAGGGGCCTCACTCCTCGCGCAGCAGTCCCTCCCAGCTGTCTCCTGTTAGCAGGTTAGCAGGAGCTAACAGGAGACGTTCATTAGCAATGTCTTCACCAACGAACTATCTATACTGTACTATCTATGCAACGAACCCTCAATTTACCATTCCCCGGATACCAACAACTAACACGGTGGGAGGACAGTGTGTACACAGAGACTGAGAAACACCGAGGAGGAAATGTAGTCGGGCGGCTGTTGCTGTATGAAGCCGCTCGGGGAAGACGTGTGGAAAGTGAGCCAGGAGAATGGGCTTCCTTTGGCTGTGCTTTAGCTGATAAACCAAGTTAGCACCGGTCGGATAGCATTAGTTGACTCACCCGGTTGTGTGCAGCCACCACCTCCATATAATGAACCGAAACATAACTGCTAAGTCCGGGTAACATTCACGAAAAGTACAACGAAGCACCGGTGTTTATCTACGCCGCCTCCCTGCTACACCGCTACCCGACAGTGCTCACCTGCTGGCCGGCTAGACTGCTGCTAACCCCCGGCGCCGTCCAACTGGCTTCCCCGTCTCCAGCGAAGCTACAACCGGCACGCTCCACTCCGGTTGTGTGCAGCCACCACCTCCATAATGAACCGAAACATAACTGCTATGTCAGGGGAACTTTTACGAAAAGTACAACGAAGCACCGGTGTATCTACGCCAGCCACGGTCCCGTCACAGCCAGGTAGGGTAATGTAGGATAGGCTACTTGCCTTTATTTTGTACTGCCGTGCACACAATGGTGCTGTAAATGTGTTTGGTATGGTGCTCCCTTGCTGGTTGTGTGAATCTGCAATGCTGTTTTAAGGCTATTTGTTCCGTTTAGTTGCTGTTAATTTGTCTTTTGGCACAATTGTTGGCCGTATTGTTGTTGTTTTTGTGCGGACATGATCACTGTTGTGTCGGGTCGGCCAAGGTTGATTAGGGGAATAAATATATCGGGGATGGGGGAGAGACACTAGGTGCGTTGGGTGCCACATGAACGCGCTTAGCTGTCGTTCGGAGGGAGGAGCTGCAGCAGGTAGAGCGTTGCGAAAACAGCCGTTGGGATCCCAACGGCTCCCAACGGCTCCCAACGGCTGAAATTGAACACTGCAGCTTTAAAGCTGGGCTGGAGAATTTGGGGAGAAAATAGCAGTTGGGATAGAGATTTGAATCCAAATACCTCAACCGCTCCACTTGTTCTCTTTGGTCCCTCCCCTATGGTCCCTCCCTGACACGCTCTACACCAACAAGAGTCGTGCCAAAGTGAATGGACAGTCCCAACAGCCAATAAGAACAGAGATTTTTTTATTTTTTATTTTTTTTTAAGAATCAGGGCCTCGCTCTGATTGGTCAAAGTGTACCGCTCATGTTAATTTTGACCAGAAATCATATACCCCAGCTTTAATGTATCTATCTCTTCTCCCTGTGCAGATGGTGTGCTGGTGAAGAACCAGGCTGCTCTGCACGGCGCGGTGTCCAGGGTCCAGAGCCTGGTGGACGGGGTCGGGACGCTGGTCGCAGACGGACTCACTCGCTCTCGGGACAAAATCACACAACAGGAGACGCTGTGTTTACAGGACAAGGAGAGACTGCTGAGGATGCTGGTGAGAGAAAGCTTTGGTTAAAGGCCCTGTCTGTCTGTCTGTCTATCCTTCTAACTATCTATCTATCCATCTATCTATCTATCCTTCTAACTATCCATCTATCTATCTGTCTATCCTTCTAACTATCTATCTATCTATCCATCTATCTATCTATCCTTCTAACTATCCATCTATCTTTCTAACTATATCTATCTCTCTGTCTGTCTGTCTGTCTATCTATCTATCTGTCTATCTGTCTATCCTTCTAACTATCTATCTATCTATCTATCTATCTATCTCTCTGTCTGTCTGTCTGTCTATCTATCTATCTATCTATCCATCTATCTATCTATCTATCTATCTTGTACTGTCTAATAAAGCTTGAAAATGCCAAAAAAATAAATAAACCTTAGTGTGTAGATAAAATGTGACTAAATGTGTTTTTCTGTGTGTGTGTGTGTGTGTGTGTGCGCGTGTGTGTGTGCTTGTAGGATGAGCATGGTGAGCAGATGGAGGAGGCTCTGACTGTGAAGACTCTGATGGGTTTATCAGCTGTGAAGGAACTGAACGACACACTGAGAGCCACAGTGGAGACACTGAGAGCGCTGGCAGACCAGGTCAGTTCACACGACACACCTGTTACTGTCTTAACAACTTATTTTTCTTATCTATTGATTTAATGCCTTTTATTAGCTTTTATGTCATGTGTTTTTTTTTTTTAATAAATATTTATTTAACTGTAGCAATTGTTTTATTTAACTTTAAAAAATATATATATACAGTAGCCAGGTACACTCACTCTCTCACTCACTCACTCTCTCACTCACTCACTCACTCACTCACTCACTCACTCTCTCCCTCACTCACACACACACACACACACACACACACACTCACTCACTCTCTCCCTCACTCACTCACTCTCTCTCTCAGTCACTCTCTCTCTCACTCACTCACTCACTCCCTCACTCACTCACTCTCTCTCTCAGTCACTCACTCACTCACTCACACACAAACACACACATCACACAATAATTGTTGATCGTTGTCCCCCAGGTTGAGAGCATGAAGCAGGTGGGCGTGTTCCTGTGTGGTCATGTGCAGCAGTTGTCCTCACTGAGGGAATCGTCCGTACGCTCCCTGAACGCAGCGCAGAGCGAAAACAACAAACTGCAGGAGCAGATCAGAGAAGCTCAGGACAGACACCAGACGGTAAGACGACACACAAGAGATTATTATTCATAGTCAAGCAGGGTTTGTCCTGCATAGAGAGACATTTTCGGCCCCCCCTCCAAAGTGGTTTTATCCCTCCTCCCCCCCCCCCCCCCCCCCCCCCCCCAAGGAAAATCACTAGCGCCATAAGGACAAAAATTGAGAATATATTTCGCTATTTAAAACCTCTCCGTGGGCGCCCTTAGCTCAGTTGGTAGGGCGTCCCCCCCATGGGCCTCGGCCAGCAGCGGACCCGGGTTCGATTCCAGCCCGCGGTCGTTCTCTGCATGTCACTCCCTCTCTGCCCCATTTCAACTCTGTCTCTACACTATCAATAAAGCATAAAAATGCCCAAAAAAAATCTTAGGGAAAAAAAAAAACCTCTCCAAATGTGTTTCTAGTTCAGCCCAATACAAGTCATCCTTTTTGTAGGGCTGGAGGATTACATAGGAGGGAGGACGTTAGTAGGGCTTTTACAACACAGCGATCGTGCATTCTCCGTGGTTGCCCCGGAACTTTGGAACAGCTTACCACACCATATTCGCTCATCTGAGTCTCTGGAAACCTTCAAGTCCACTCTTAAAACTCACCTTTTTTCACAGGCTTTTACATTTTAATGAATTGTTTTGTGTCATTGCTGTAAGTGTTTTTTAATGTGTGCAGTTGTGTTTTAATTTATGTATTTTATGTAAAGCACTTTGGTGAATTTAGGTTATTATAAGGTGCTATATAAATAAAAGTGACTTTGACCGTGACCTTGACAGCCATTGTCTAACATCGTGTGTGTGTGTGTGTGTGTGTGTGTGTGTGTGTGTGTCTCCAGGGCATGAAGCAGACCATCCAATGCATCCAGGACCAGCTCAGCCTGCTGTGTCTAGAGGGGCAGAAGGACTTCACTGACCTGCACTCGTCAGCCAGAGCTCTGCACCAACCACTGCAGACGCTACAGGAGGACATCAGCAGGTTAGAGATGAACACACACACACAGAGAGACGAACACACACAGAGAGACGAACACACACACACACACACACACACACACATGGACGCACGCAGACACACACACACACAGGGACGCAGACAGGAACGAACGCACGCACGCACACACACACACACACACACACACAGGGACGCACGCACACACACACAGGGACACAGACAGGAACGAACGAACGCACACACATGGACGAACACACACACACACACACACACACACACAGGAACAAACACACACACACACTCTTTCTCTCTCACTCACTCACTCACTCACTCAATCACTCACTCACTCAATCACACAATCACTCACTCACTCACTCAATCCCTCACTCACTCACTCACTCACTCACTCACATCACTCACTCACTCACTCACTCACTCACTCACTCACTCAATCACTCACTCACTCACTCAATCACTCACTCACTCGGTCTCCTGAAAATCCAAGTTCATGACTTTGTCCACAAGGAACTTTTAAATATTTTCTGAAACGGTCTCATATTTTTTTTAAGAAATCCAGAACCGAATCCCATTTAAATTAGCTGTGAAGCTGAATCAATAGTTTACACAGTGATACTCGTGGGGATAAAGTATTAACAACCCTGGGTCAAGGCTCCAGCTTCTATATGCTGTTTACCTTTCTTTGGGCTGTGGACAGTTCTCTATTATATGTTTATGTTAATGGCGAAACTGACTAAAATGTTTTTTTTTTTTTTTTTTTTTTTTTTTTAAATATACATTGAAAATAAATAGCCAACATTACTGCAGGTCATCCCCCTCCCCTCCCTCTCTCTCTCTCTCTCCTCTGTCTGTCTCCCATTTCAACTTTGTACTATCCAATAAAGCTTGACAATGCCAAAAAATAATCTTTAATTAACTTTTTAACTATTTAAAAGTTCCTCGTGGCACCTTTTTTAAGTAACAAAGAAACCCTGAACTAACTGGGTTCCATGTTGTTTCTTCCCTGTGTCCCAGTGGCTGTAGTGCAGTGGAGCTCCAGGCTTCTGCTCAGGCCGATCTGATCTCCAGCACTTCTTCTTCTCTGGCGGCTTCGCTGCGGCTGACGGCAGATGAAACCAAACAGAACCTGGAGGAGATGAATGGCTGCTGCTCTCACATACACAGCGCCGTGTCCGGTACGGAGATATACGAATGAATGAATGAATGAATGAATTAATGAATGAATGAATGAAAACCTTTATTTATACAAACTCGAAAGGCATTGAGGTTCCCCTCATTTACAACGCCGACGAGCGCACAACAAACACAACAACAACAATAACAACAGAGTGACAGAATAAAACAGAGAAACACAAAATCCTAGCAAGATTAAAAAAAAGATCAAAAGAAATAAATAATTACAATAAAAGAGCTTAAAAAATTAATTCAGTTAAAACAAAATTAATTCAGTTAAAACAAATACGCTACACTCACATTTTAATTTATTTATTTGAAACAATATGGAGATTCACTTCACTCACATTTTTATTTTTATTTATTTTTTTACTGGGGACAATGCTCAGCTCCTTTTTATAGTGGAGCAGCTAAATGCTTTTTTTTTTTTTTTATATATATATTTATTTAACCTTTATTTATACAGGTAAATCCCATTGAGACCGAAGACTCTTTTGCAAGGGAGACCTGTTACCATTCACACACACATTCATACACAGATTCATACACCGATAGCAGCAGGCTAACTATCGACATTCACACGAGGCAGAATCTTTCCAGTTGATGATACGAGCCCGAATTCATCCAAACACTAATTTCTGTAAACTTTATCAAACTTAAATGACTATATGTTTAATTTGGATTATTAAATATGCCTAACTCTTTTCAAATGCTTTACTATCATGAAACTAACTCCCCACATTAGATAGATGGATGGATGGATGGATAGATAGATAGATAGATAGATAGATAGATAGATAGATAGATGGATGGCTAGATAGATGCTTTACTATCATGAAACTAACTCCACACATTACATAGTTAGATGGATGGATGGATAGATAGATAGCTAGATAGATAGCTAGATGGATGGATGGATGGATAGATAGATGGATAGATAGATAGATAGATAGATAGATAGATAGATAGATAGATAGATAGATAGATGCTTTACTATCATGAAACTAACTCCCCACATGAGATAGATGGATAGATAGATAGATAGATAGATAGATGGATAGATAGATAGATAGATAGATAGATGGATGGATGGATAGATAGATAGATGGATGGATGGATGGATGGATGGATGGATAGATAGATAGATAGATAGATGGATAGATATATGGATATATGCTTTACTATCATGAAACTAACTCCACACATTACATAGTTAGATTTAGTGGATTTGTGTTCACAGGGCCTTTAACAACCTAAAAACACATCTCCATTCAGTGTGTAAATGTATTTGTTGCTGTGTGCACTGTGCAGGTCTGGTGGAGCGAGATCACCAGTGGAGCTCCAGGACCAGGGAGCAAGCTGAGACTCAAGCCCAGAAACAGCTCTCTATGCTGGGCACACTTTCCTCCGACGCCCACACCCTGCAACAGGTAGAAACAGGCTTCTGATCTTATGTCTTTTTTAATAATGATGATACAGTTTATTTGAATAGCTTTTCAAAATACTCAGACACTATTCATACAACTGTAAAACAAGCATATAAAAAAACAAGTATTTTTCAGATTGATTTAATCCATTTAGACAAATGAACGTTTTGGGCGATGTCATCCTTTTAGGACACGACCATTGAAATGCGACTGAAAATCCACATTGGGCCACATCTCATTTTTTATTTTATTTTTTATTTTTTATATATATATAATATATATATATATATATATATATATATATATATATATATATATATATATATATATATATATATATATATAATGTCAAGGCAATGATGAAAAATTATACAATTTTTTTTTTTTTTTTTTTCACAAATAATCTCATATTTAATTTTTTTTTTTAAACAGCAATTATTTAAAATGTAAAACCAAAAAATATGTATTAATTTTTTTATAGCATATTTTTAATACAAATAAAGTGTGTTCCAGACCGTTTTAAACTGAACTTAGCTGTGTCACTTAATCATACCAAACTATTCATAACACCTCTCCTAACTATTGATTGATTGATTGATTCAGTTTTATTTCAGACATATCAAAAAAGAAAAAATTAAAAGCATGAAAATACAATAAAAAAAAAATATGTTCAAATGATTTCACAAATAAAAAATAAACAAATAACATATATTGAATTGATATGCCTGAAAAGGAGTAGGAAGAAGTATAAACTTATTGGATCCTACCCCTTTTCCACAGCTCAATAACTTTATAATTATTATTATTTATTTATTTTTAATATATTTATACAATCCATATATCCATATACACTCGACGCCATTGCAAATGAGGGCCACCCCTCAATTGGTCTCCCGAGGATAAACAAACTATCCTCCTCCCCCTCTCTCCTCAGACTGTCCAATCGCACTGCAGCGACCAGCTCCAGTCAGCCAATCAGCGCCTGTCTGAGCAGAATGAGGAAGTGAAGTGTTCTCTGGCCGGGCTTCAGTCCCAGACGGAGCTGGACCGCGCGGCCCTGGGCTCACAGAGGGCCGCGCTGCAGGACAAAGTGGAAGAGAGTGAGAGGCTGGTGAACAGTTTCCTGTGGGAGGAGCTACAGCAGGACAAACCAACCGGTAACAATATACACACCTCCATACCATACCATGAAAATATCCCAAGAAATAGTTTGTTAATTTCTGTAACGGTTAAGAGGTTTAGACATTAACTTACCGCTCTCAGCACTTAATGAAACAAACGCTTATTGAGTTTTTTTATTTGCTGCTTTTTCTATGTTTTAATAATCTGTCAGACATACAGCTCCGTAAAAAAACTAAGAGACCAGTCTGGATTTTTTTGGACCAACCGGTAACAATATATATTAAAATATAAATCAAATCAATCTTTCTTAAGTCTTGAAATGCTAGTTGATAAGAAGGATTTTATGATTTTTTTGATGCTGCAATTTTCTTTTTAAATACTTCGACCAATCAATCTTTCTAAAGTCTCACAATTAATTCTGAATTTCCTTCAGTATCAATAAAGTATCTGTCTGTCTGTTTATCTCTCTCTCTCTGTCTATCTGTCTGTCTGTCTATCTATCTGAAATGCTTAGACATGAGAAGAAGGATTTTATATTTTTTTTTTTTTTTTTTTTTTCTGTTTTCTGATCCTGCATTTTTAATTTTTTATCCCAGAGAGCTAGATACAACATTCTTTTATTTTTTTTAACCTTTATTTCTACTGGTAAATCCCATTGAGACCGAAGACTCTTTTTCAAGGGAGACCTGTTCTCCTTTCCCACGTTACCATTCACACACACACATTCATACACCGATAGCAGCAGGCTAACTATCGACATTCACACGAGGCAAGGTGGGTGAAGTGTCTTGCCCAAGGACACAACAACTATGACACAAGTGGCAGGGCGGGGATCGAACCTCCAACCCTTTGATCATCAGCTGACCCGCTCTACCACCTGAGCCAGTCACCCCAACATGATCAATCTATTAAAACGTTATAACATGATAATAATTCTTTCTTGGTGTTGTGTTCAGGTGCCACCCCTCAGCGTAGGGAGTTTGTGTATCCCAGGGAGCTGACGAAGGCTCGACGTCGCAGTGAACTGCTGCAGAATCTCAGGCGAGAACAAGAGAAACTTCAGGAAGCAATGGAGGAAGAGGAGGAGGAGGAGGAGGAAGAAGTAGAGGATGACCATGACCATGTACGTATACACTCGCACTCTCTCTCACATACACTACTCTCTCCACACACACACACACACACACACACACACAGTCACTCTCTGTCACTCACTCAGAGACAAACAGACAGACAGACACACACACACTCAGTCAATCACTGACACACACACACTCGCTTGCTCTCTCTCTCACTCACACACACACACACAGGTACTCTCTCACACACAGTCACTCACACACACACACACACGCGTATACATGTTGTGGGTCTTAATTTATATATGTGGTGGTCTTAAATGTTACTTTAAAAATGGTGCAAGAACCCTGCACTCACACACACACTCTTTCTCTCTCTCTCACTGACACACACACACACTCTCTCTCTCACTCACACACACACACACACTCTTTCTCTCTCTCTCACTCACACACACACTCTCAAAACCGAATTACTATCAGATACATTAATATTTCTGCTCAATCTTCACCTCGTTTGTCTTTTTTGTTCCCTGTGTCTCTGTCTCTCTCTGTCTGTCTGTCTGTCTGTCTGTGTGTGTCTGTGTGTGTGTGTGTGTGTCTCTGTCTGTCTGTGTGTGTGCGTCCGTCTGTCTGTCTGTGTGTGTGTGTGTGTGTGTGCGTCTGTGTGTGTGTGTGCGTCTGTCTGTCTGTGTGTAGGATTCTTTGGAAGAGGAGCTGAGCACCTGTAATGAGAGCGTGGCCACAGAACCGTCTTTCATCGACGAAAACCTGGTGTTCAACGAGAGCAAACGAGTTCCCTTCTGGAAGGTGAGCGGGAATGTAAACAAAGAATGCTCTGAAAATGTTATTCAAGCCGAGACAATGCAGATTAATATGGTACTACATTTTTAACTTATATACAGCCCCGGGAAAAATTAAGAGACCAGTCTGGATTTCTTAAATCTTCATCTCTACATAACTTATTGATAATGCTCTCAATGACAATATTTTTATTGTGATTTTGGTAGAAATGTTGTCAGTAGTTTATATTATAAAACCAAAATGTTCATTCCACTCAAACATATGCCTATAAATAGTAAAACGAGAGACACTGAACATTTGAAGTGGTCTCTTCATTTTTTTCCAGAGCTGTATATATCATCATGAAACTTTGCCAGTTGATTACTGACATTAAAACTATTATTTTTTTGTATTACAATTTTTTTTTTTTTTATATATACCTTTTTTTTTTTTTTTGGCAATTTGATAATATTTGACTAATCGTCTAGTTTAGTCAAATTAACACACCTAAATGTACATTTTGGATCTGTTTTATAAGATTTAAAAATGTATTGAGGTTTTGCATAAAAGAATAGCTGTTGTGGTGGGGAATATTTAATATTTTGTAAAATAAACATCTATATACGTGTGATTTTATTTTTTTAATTTGATAATACCTGACTAAAAGGCTAGTTTAGTCGAATTAACACCTAAATGTACATTTTAGAACTGTATTATAAGATTATATTAAAAGAATAATTACATTTTCTATCCAATAAACATCTATATTCTCGTGATTTTTATTTTATTTCAGAAAAAGAAAGGCGGCAAGAAGGAGTCGAAGATTCCCGCTCAGGCCAAACTAGCCGAAAACGAAAACGTGACGCCGCAGAGATCAAGATTGCCGCTCCGCTGTCAGAACTAAAACTCTTCCTTATATTTTAATATTTTCCTATAACTATGTCATAACTGTCCAAATCTTTTCTTGTGTAAAATCACTTTTTTTGTCGTCTGATTGTTAGTGTCTGTCTCGTGTGAACTGCCACTGTACTGTAGAACCATATTTGTTATAAGATTTTAAGTTTCTTGTAAAATTAAAAAGATTTGATACTTGTTTTTACTTTTTTTTGTTGATTATTGATTCAAAGTTTTGAGAGATGTGATGTTGTCTGTGCCGAAAGCTGAAGAGGATTTTATTCGGTTCATAAAATGAGGGAAGTATTTTGGTGAAATCTTTTGAACGGAAGTTAAACACCATCTGTCTCAATATATACACACACACACACACTCACTGCTGCTCTACAAGCGTACACACACACACACTGCTGCTCTATTAATAGCTGGTGAATTCATTTCTAACTGTCAGTCTTTTTAAAGTAGACAAAGAGTTTCATCTCCATAAATGATTTCTAAAATGGATCTTTTAAAATATATAATTTTAACTACTTTTAAATCCAAGTTCATATAGATCCTTATGATGCATTGAATTATTTAATCTAAAAATAAAAAGTTCAATGTATTTATGTAGCGCTTTTCACAGACAGGGTCACAAAGTGCTTTACAATGTGCATAGTAAAAAAAAAATATCGTAACAGGGTCATAAAATCTCATCAGTTATTTAGTTTTCAAAAGACAGTTTATCTACATCTACACCATTCAAGGAGGGCAATATAATAAATAAAGTTTAAAAAAAAATAACATTACATTTTCTTACGGGCAGTTACAGCTTGAGCAAGAGTGTAGGAATCCACTATTACAAAATTGATATTGCAATAATATGTGGGTGCGGTGCCTAACTGCAAACTGTTGATTATTCTCTATTATTAAATCAATGGGCTTATTTTGCTTTGCCTAAACTACTTCAGGATAAGGCATGTTGATTTTAAACAAATAAATGGTAAAAATGTTAATCTGGGGGTGTTGACCGTGTGTGCAATGCGCCATTTATTTCCACTGAGCAAAGCACTTTTTTAACTTTCGGTTTCGGTCGTAATGAAGGAAAATGTCTCCCATAACAATTACATTCCTTGCTGACATTTCAACCTCCCTCCGTCCCTACACACCGCGAGTATAAGTTAACGATAAAATGAATACCAAACTATAACTTAAACTAATACGCGGTGTCATTTTCTAGTTTTTTATTTTAATTTAAGTTATTTTACATTCAAAAAAGTTTCCAACTGCTGCTGGCTAGCTTAGCTGCTATGGCTAACTGCCGTTGCTAATAGCTGTCGAACGTTAACGCCTTTACCTTTCCATTGCAACCTAGTTAGCCGATTCACCTAACAACGGCTACAACGTAAAAGCATTATTAAATGCTGACTTTCTGTGGGAAAATAAACATTGCTGTGCCATTTTATATGAGTTATAAATTAAAAATACTGGTTTATTTTATTCAGGCACTCGTAAAAACACCTAAAGTTGTTCATGTTGGACGGTTTTCAACACCACTCGCTACCAACCATTGAAGGAGGAAGGGTGTGGACCGCGTTTTGTTGACATGTGGATCGATTTTGTCGCCTTTTCGCATTAATTCGTGGCCATGGAGAAGCACATTGGGGTTTGGCTGTTTGTTGTGGTGTTTTTGGCGGGTCTGGACTCTTCATTTACCCAGGATAAAGTATCTAAACCCGCGTACTTTTTGGTGGGTGGGGACCTAACGCTAGAAGTGGGGCCTGGTGTCACCGAACCCATCGCGAACATCCTGTGGAAACATAATGGTAACCTGCTAGCCGAGTGGATTAAAGATGCGGTGCCTTTGACTTATTATAGCTTTTTCAAGGCAGCACAACCCTCGATATAACCAACGGACGTCTGAAAATGACAAAAATGACTCCAGCGCACAATGGCGACTACACAGTGGAGATAAACAGCAAAATGCAAAGTCAGTATTACGTGGTCAAATCCATCGAGAAAGTACGTGTACCTGAAGTGGTTCTGAAGCCGATTGCGTGTAACCGTGAGCACCACGAGGACTGCAAGGTGTCCTGCGAAGGAAACACAGTAGGAGTTGGACCTGTCACTTACAGGTAGGGACCCATTCGGACTACTCTCTCTGTGTGTGTGTGTGTGTGTTTTATGGTTAAACATTCAAACTTTAAAAAAAGTCACTTTGATCAGAAGGCCTGTTTACTGTTTATAACTTTGTTTTGAATTAATTTCGTGTTGTTCACTCACTCACTTACTCACACACACTCACTCACACACACACACTCACTCACTCACTCTCAAAATTGAATGACTAAAAGATACTAGATGTTGTTTGCCTTTGAAACCACATATTTTTTTAATGCCCAGTGAGATGACAAAGTTGACCTAGTTTGGTTATTTAAAGCTTCTTAGAAAAAGGAGGTAGGCTACAGAACTGCTTTGCCAAAAATAATCAAATTGACAATCTACATATTGTTTGTGTTTTCATTTTCTTAAGATTATTTTTTGGCATTTTCAAGCTTTATTAGATAGTACAGAGTTGAAATGGCGAGAGAGAGGGGTGGGGGGGGGGGGTGACCTGCAGTAAAGGTCCACGGTCGGATTTGAACCCGCGACCACTGCAACGAAGGCCGGAGCCAATATGGTACGCGCTCTATCCACTACACCACCGGAGCGACCCAATGTTTAAAAATGTTTAATGTGATCTGTAAAACATGTTGTTACCTTGTTTTGAAAAGTGCTTTATAAGTTATACTATTTATTTGTTGTATTTCAGCTGGAGGAAATGGGTCGAAGGACAAGAGTCATTAGAGCTGATGCCAGATACTACCAAGGATCTGGACATCACCAAGACAGGTTCAGCAGACGTTCACTATTTCATCTGCAATATGAAGAACCCCGTCAGTGAGAAGGAGAGTGAAGCCAAAGACAATCCCTTCTTCAACCCTGTTCCACCGATACCCCCGGGTCCAATAGCTGGCGGCATCTTTGGTGTGATTGCCCTGGTTGCAGTTGTGGTGGTTGGCTATTGGAAGAGGGAACCTATCAAGGACTTTTTTTCTAAACCCAGTGATAATGGAAATGAGTCTCCCCAGCCACCTGAGTCCGTAGCACTCAAATCTAACGGGGAAAACGCCCCCGAAAACCCTGTCTAGTCTGGATGAAATCAGCTCGAGTAAATCTGAACGCTTTTTTTTTTGCTTTTTGACTTCAGAGACTGCTGGCGCTTCCTGCATGTAAAGCCCAGTTCAGACCAAAGATTCTCCTTTCAACGAGGCGGTTTTAGAACGTTGCAGGGGGAAAATGTCGCAGGAGTGTGAACTGCGCGTTGCAGCGTGTTGCAAGCAGTCGCAGAAGATTCAACATTTCAAATCACCAGGTCCAGTTTTTTTTAAGAACGTCTCGTCGTTGGGAGTTGCGAGTTGCAAGTCGTCGCGAGGTGAATCTTTAGTCTGAACTCTGAACTGGGCTTTAAGAAAACAACTGTTGTTTGTTGTGACAGTGAGTGACACCTCATCTCATGATAACATCTTGATCAGAGGAAAAGATGATTATAATATGCACCAGGGAAAGTCAGAATTATGAGTTAAAAAGACAAAATTGAGATAAAGTAAAGTGGTTAAATTATCCAATTTGATCATCTTTAAGGTCAAATTTTAACATTACATTTTTTTTAGCTATTCAGTGGAGCATTTTTGCCTTTTTAAGAGAGACTTAGTTATAGCTGGAAAAGTAACAAGCAATGTGGGGTGAGAACCACTCCACTACTAAAAGCGCCCCATAATATCTACTTTTTATCTCATGTAAAAAAAACATATTCCCAAGGAAAGATATATCGATTGAGATAAATGAGTAGAAATCATGAGATAACATTCGGATAATTTAGACTTTTCATTTCATAATTTTGACTTTTTTTTATATCATAATTATGGCTTCCCACAGGAATATCTTAAATATTTTTTTACTATCAAATTCTACTAATGCTCCCGCTTAGCTTTGGCGACTGTGTCTCAGGTGGTTAAGCGGGTCGGCCAATGATCGAAGGGTTGGCGGTTCGACCCCCGCCCTGCCACTTGTGTCATGGTTGTTGTGTCCATGGGCAAGACACTTCACCCACCTTGCCTCGTGTGAATGTGTCTGTATGACTGCTGTATGTTTGTGGCAGCCACGCTTCCGCCACCGGTATGACTGTGTGTGAATGAATGGAACCTGGAACCCTGTAAAGCGCTTTGAGTGCCTAGACAAGCGCTAAATATCTTAAGTATACTATAAATGTTAGTATAAGTATCTTGTTCAGCACTTTGGTCAACTGATGTTGTTTTTAAATGTGCTATAGAAATAATTTTGACTTGGACTTTAAATAAATCCAATTCATTATTATTAATCATATTACCCGAAATCATACCACTCAAATGTTAGGCGAAAAATGGATGTAGAAAAGGCCTGAGTAAATCTATGAAGGCTTTTCAGAAGGATCACAACCTATTGACTTCAGACAGGTATCGCTTCCCACATATTAACAACACAAATTGTTGTTTGTTTGACATTTTTTTTAGCTTAAAAATTCCTGAGTTTTTATTTCAAAAATTAAAAAATAGTCCCTAGAAAGTCATAAATATGAGATAAATAGTAGAAATTGTGAGAGAAATGCTGATATAATTGGACTTTTATTCTCGTATGTCTTAATCTGGGGATATGATCATTGATAAAATCGAAAGTCAGAATTTTTTTTCTTTTTATCTCAACATATGGCTTCCCCACGGGTATATTTTTACTTAATTATTTTAAAAGTATTTTGCAGTTTTCTTGTGTAAATTTGATCAAAATCTTAATTTATTTTTTGCCATTGATTAAGACCACTAGCACTTCGTACATATTAAGAAAACATCTTTTGTGTTATTTCTTTTTCATTTTAAATTTAAATTTTTTTGGATCCTCGACTGTTACTTGAAAGAAAAAACTGTCAAAAACTGTTTTGAAAAGTGACTGTTTTTATCTCTGCCTTTAGACAGACACCTTTTTATATAGTTAGTGAGATAGTTTGTGTAATATAATATATTTATCAATCATTGACAATACTTGTGATTCTGGTCAGAAGGGAAGACGGATAGAGCATATCTCATTAACTAGTTTCTAATGTCCAACATTTCATTTCACAGTTGAAGGAAAATCCCATCTGAATTGATGACTTTACTTAAAGGCGGGGTTATATGATTTCTGATTGGTCAAAGTGTACATGAGCTGTACACTTTGACCAATCAGAGCGAGGCTTCGATTCTCTGTTCTTATTGGCTGTTGTTGGGACTGTCCATTCACTTTGGCACCGACGTTGTTGGTGTGTAGAGCGTGTCAGGGAGGGACCATAGGGGAGGGACCAAAGAGAACAAGTGGAGCGGTTGAGGTATTTGGATTCGAATCTCTATCCCAACTGCTATTTTCTCCCCAAATCATATACCCCAGCTTTAATACAAATTAACTTGCAGAAAGGTAATTCAATTTACACAAGGCACGTTAAAATTGTTTTTTTCTCATCTCCCCTCTCTCAAGTTCCCACACTCCAGAGGGGGTCAGAGCACAGGGTCAGCCATAGTACAGCGCCCCTGGAGCAGTTTGGGGTTAAGTGTCTTGCTCAAGGACACAATGGTAGAGATGGTGGGCACCTATAGATGTAATAGCAGCCACCACTAGTTTTACAACTAACACCCTCCTGTCCGGTGCCGGGGATCCAACCAGAGACCTCATGGTTACTTATAATCTCATTGTTTTCACTAGGGCTGTGCCTGTGTATCATGTATCACACAAAAAATTTAAATATCGTGATTGAAATTTTGTATTGAACGACTTGACAGTTTTTGGTTATGCGACGGTGTGGAGGCATTTTGGTCGGTACCATAAAAAAAGTATTGAACTTGGGGACACAGCCCTAGTTTTTTTTTGTATTCCGATCCGAAAATTCATTTATTTCCATGATTTTCACATGGGGAATTAAATGTACTTCCATTTTAGTATTTTAGTATATACTTTACACGTTAGTATGCCATGAAAATATCCCCCAAAATTGTGTGTTAATTTCTGTAAAGGTTCTAAGGTTTTAAAGGCACTTATGAAACAAACGCTTTTTGAGTTTTTTTTAATCACTGCTTTTTCTATGTTTTAACAATCTGCCAGATATACAGCTCTGGAAAAAATTAAGAGACCAGTCTGGATTTTTCTTAAATCTTCATCTCTACATTACTTAATGAAAATGCTCGTAAATGACAAACAATGTATTTGGAATTTGGTAGAAAATGTTGTCAGTAGTTCATATTATAAAACCAAAATGTTCATTCTACTCAAACATATGCCTATAAATAGTAAAACGAGAGACACTGAACATTTGGAGTGGTCTCTTTAATTTTTTCCGGAGCTGTAAATATGTGAAACTGTTATGGCAGAGACTGTTGAGTGTTGAATTATAAAATGTTGTCAAGACTAACTTGTAAAAAAGATTCCATCCAACCCATGTTTGTGATGCTGCCATCCTGCATAGTTAAACAAATCTTTTTAAAAAATGACTCAGATTTAAAGACCTACTTCACCGGTTGGAATATGAAGGTGTATTGAACACGGAGATCCTATTTAGTATAAATGTGCAAAAAAAATTGGCAGAAGCAAAGTGTTTACAGGGCCTGCTGGATCGCCAAAATAAGAGAAAGAGCTTCCCGAAAATCTACATAGTTTTTTGTGATGTGATTCGTGTCAGGTTGCTCTATAGCAGTTTTTAACAAGAAATTAAGACCAGAAAAGTAGTATAATAGGTCCTCTTTAAGTTAATGCTCATTATATAACACCTGTGTCAAATAAATAAAAAATAAATAAAAACTTAAAAATTTGCTAAAAGAGCATGTTCAGAATTCATTGTCTGTCTATTATATACAGTATGTTATGAACCAAAACATCTCGAACAATCACTTTATAGTTATTTTTTTTATTGTCTGTATTTATGCACTGAATTCTGTCATGTAGTTTGACTTGCTACGTTTTTTTTTTTGTCAACCGTCCTAGATAGATTATTTCCCTGCGTTCCAAATCTCATCCTCTTTCTTTTTACTATTCTACATACATACATCTGACCATAAACAGTATGTAGTTAGCATGTAGTATGCTACAATTGGGATCATACTTGTACTAATTTATTTCTGCATAACATTGTGCCTTGAACTTGCCTCTTGCTTTATATATCCGTCTCATCGCTGGTTGTTTTCACCGGGAGGCTCAGTCCATGTGATGTGTAACTTCTGCTGCAGTGGATTGTGGGTCAGAATCGCCCCAAAAAAAGCTGCACATTTTCCACACTTAAAAAATCACCATCGGATTAAGTAGGACATCTGGGTATTTTTAAGCATGCTACATCTGACATCAAGTATTGGGACTAACAAAATATTTTTCTACCAAACTAAATAGCAGAAAGTATGGGGATTGGAACGCAAGGTAAATAAAGAGGATGCGTTTTTAAAATGATGCCACTTTTTAATTTATTGTACTTAGTGCTTTTTTCAAATTTCGATTTGGCGTATGATTGTATTTGTACAAAGTGCCTTCATGAATAAATTGTTGTCATCTCCTGTACAAACTGTAGAATGTCATTATTGTGTCCTGTTTACATGCCAGTTTACAGAGCCTAGGCTGTGTATTAACACAAGATTTTTCTTTCAGCTCACACACAGTACAGACAGGTAGCGGATCATGAGGAGATATTCACTGATTTTGTCAAAAGGTGATTTCGACAATAAGCGTTCACCAGAATCGCTAACTTTTTCTTTTTTCAATCATAGGCTTAAAATTCTGATTATGGGACTTTTAAAGGTACATTGCGTAGTATTGATCGGTCTTTTTCAGAGCAGACTTGGTATGAATGGAATATAATATCCATAAGTGTGTTTTAATTAGTGTATAACCACTTGAAAACAAGAGTTAAACAATTTTAAAAAATCAGATTATTGGATTTATACTTTTAAAGATACAGTTTGTAGTATTTATTGGCCTTTTCCAGAACATAAATAGAATACAATATCCATAAGTTTGTTTTAGTTAATGTATACAATCACTTGAAAAAAAAGCTGTTATTTGTTTGTTGAAATGGACGCGGGTTTTTGAAAACGAACCCGGAAGTAAGCGTAGGATCACACTCCCATACATACACACGACGCACTACGTCGCATTTACTCTCTGGTGGTGCTGACCGACTTTACATGGGATGGATTTGGAAGAAGCATTTCAAGTCGTCGGAGAATTTGGGTCTTATCAGAAGCAAGCGGTGGCTGTCTTAGTTCTCACGCAGGTTAGACATGTTTTTAAATGTGTTTTTATGTATTTAAGACAAACGAGAAGCAAACTGAAAAAGCGCTACGTGGCTTTCAAGCTCTGTCGCAAAGTTTTACACCAGACGTCGTTGAAAAATATTAAGATTTGAGTTTTGCTTTGTTTTTCCACAGCTTTGAAATGTAGCAGGACACATTAAAACACAATTTTACACATCTATGAAGAGTAATCTTTAATTCGGCCCACCACAAAAAGTTTTTTTCTAACGCGTAAATAAACTGTTTTGACTAAAATAACAAACATCCCCCGCGCTGTATTCCAACATAGACGCTCGTTGCGAAAACATGTCAAAAATGTGTAACCTATTTATTCAAAATGGATCAGCTCATAGGCACGTCAGATCTATGCCGAATATATCACAACAGTCCCACACGTTCATAAATCATTCATAGGGATTTACCCCTTTGGTCTTAATGGTCTAGAATTTGAAGTTTGATCGCAAAAGTACGCATGTTTTAAGGGATAACTACTTCCTTGTGTTGATGGTGATGATAGATAGATGGATAGACAGACAGACAGACAGATAGATAGATAGATAGATAGATAGATAGATAGATAGATAGATAGATGGATAGATAGATAGATGGATAGACAGACAGACAGATAGATAGATAGATAGATAGATAGATAGATAGATAGATAGATAGATAGATAGATAGATAGATAGATAGATAGATAGATAGATAACACAACAAACATAATCAAATGAAAGTAGCAATAAAAACAATAGATGAAACATATGGCAATATTGATAGCAATAAATATAAAGATAGAAAATATGCAACTGTTGGTAAAAATAAATGAAACAGTAGTCAAACAATAATTTGATCTATAACAACAATAAAACAGGCATTAGGCTTTAGGCAGTGGCATGCACATATTGATAAAAGTGCCTTTATTCAAATGTTTATTCAAAACAGTGTATGTGACTGTGTGTGTGTCTCTCTCGCCTCTTTGTGTGTGTGTGTGTGTGTGTGTGGGGGCCTGTCTTTTGTTCTGGTGTTGTTGTGCTTGTTTCCCCTCCTGTCTTTCCTTCTCTTTGCCTCTGTCTCTCCTACTCCTTCTTGTCTCTCTCTCTCTCTCTCTCCCCCTCCTCTCTCTCTCTCTCTCCTCTCTCCTCTCCCTCTCTCCTCTCCTCGCTCTCTCCCTCCCTCCCCCCCTCCCTCCTCTCTCTCTCTCTCTCTCCCTCCTCTCCCTCTCTCTCTCTCTCTCTCTCTCCTCCCCTCCCTCCTCTCTCTCCTCCTCTCCCTCCCTCCTCCTCCCTCCCCCCTCCTCTCCTCCCTCCTCTCTCTCCCCCCCCCCTCTCTCTCTCTCTCTCTCCTCCCCCCTCCCTCCCTCCCTCTCTCTCCTCTCCTCTCCCTCCCTCCCCCCCCCTCCTCCCTCCCCTCTCTCTCCCCCCCCCCTCTCCTCCTCTCTCTCCTCCCTCCCTCCCTCCCTCCCTCCCTCCCTCCTCCCTCCTCCCTCCTCCCTCCTCCTCCCTCTCTCTCCCCCCCCCCTCTCTCTCTCCTCTCTCCCCCCCCTCCCTCCTCTCCTCCTCTCTCTCTCCTCTCCTCTCCTCTCTCTCCTCTCTCTCCTCTCTCCTCCCCCCCCCCCTCTCTCTCTCCTCTCTCCCTCCCTCCCCTCTCTCTCTCTCCCCCCCCCCCTCTCTCTCTCTCTCTCCCTCCTCTCTCTCTCTCTCTCCTCCCCCCCTCTCTCTCTCTCTCTCTCTCTCCTCTCTCTCTCTCTCTCTCCTCCTCCCCTCCCTCTCTCTCTCTCTCTCTCTCTCCCTCCCCCCCCCTCTCCCCTCCTCTCCTCCCTCTCTCTCCTCTCTCCTCCCTCTCTCCCTCTCTCTCTCTCTCTCTCTCTCTCTCAGGTGTACATGGCCAGTCAGTCGATGCTCATAGTGCTTGTTGGAGCTTCTCCTCACTATCTGATCGAGGACCAAGCTGAAGCTCAGACCGATCGACTGGAACTCACTCAGAGAGTCACTTTCACTGAGGACGTCGACTCTATAGTGACAGAGGTGTGTGTGTGTGTGTGTGTGTGTGTGTGGTGATACTGTGTTATTCTGTGTGTGTGCGTGTGTGTGTGTGTGTGTGTGTGTGTCAAGACATCGACTCTATAGTGACAGAGGTGAGGGAGGCTCGCATTCTGAATTGACTTACTATCTCATAATAATAATTTTAAAACATATTATAACTCAATCGGAGGATAATCAAAATAATCCCATTGGAAAGTAATGTTTATGAGAAATTATATCATTATTATGAGCCAAGAAGTCAAAAATTGTGAGATAAAACACTAATAATATTGGGTTTTTAGCTAATTATTAATGTTTTGTATCGTAATTTTGACTTTTTATGTAATCATTTTGAATTATTCTCTTCTAATCATGATTTACTTGTAGGATGTGATCATTTATAATCCAAATATCCCAATGGAATCAGTCATTTATGAGATTTAAAGTCATAATTATTTGTTATTTATAAGAAGTCGAACTGTGAGTATTGAGTATTTACTAAGTTTTCTCTGTCTGCCTCCCTCTCTCCCTCTCCCTCTACCTCTCTCTCTCCTTCCCTCCCTCTCTCCTCCCTCCCTCCCTCCCTCTCTCTCCCTCCTTCTCTCTCTCCCTCCCTCCCCCTGTCCCTCTCTCTCCCTCCCTCCCTCCCTCCCCTCCCTCTCCAGTGGTTCCTGATAAAGCACAATGCGTATAAAGTCAGCCTTGCCGGCTCTCTGTTCTTTGCTGGTCTGCTGGTTGGAAACATCGTGTTCGGACCGCTGTCAGACAAGATCGGAAGGAAACCCATTTACCTCACAGGTCAGAGGGGAGAGACACACATATGTTTGAGGTTAAAAGCTCTAGTGCGTAACTTTTTCTCTCTGTCCGTCTGTCTCTCTCTCCCTGTCTGTCTGTCTGTCTCTCTCTCTCTCTCTCCCTCCCTCCCTCCCTCCCTCCCTCCCTCCCTCCCTCCCTCCCTCCCTCCCTCCCTCCCTCCCTCCCTCCTTGTCTCTCTGCCTGCCTGCCTGTCTGTGTCTCTGTCTCTCTCTCTCCCTGTCTGTCTGCCTGTCTGTCTCTCTCTCCTCACACGTCAGAGGGGAAAACACACATATGTTTTAGGTTTAAAGCTATGGTGTGTAACTTTTTTTATTATTATTTTTTTTTTTTTTAAGATTATTTTTTGGCATTTTCAAGCTTTATTAGACAGTACAGAGTTGACATGGGGAGACAGAGAGAGAGAGAGAGGGGGGGGGATGACCTGCAGTAAAGGTCCACGGGTCACAGATTTGAACCCACGACCACTGCAACGAGGTCTGAGGATACGGATTGTGCTCTTGTCCTCCCTCAGGCCTGTTCTTCGAGGTGATCTTTGGCTACGTCTCTGCGTTCGCTCCGAGTTATGAAGTGTTCGCCGTGTCTCGGCTGCTGGTGGGGATGATGAACGGGGGAATCGGATTGGTCTCCTTCGTCCTCACTCAGGAATATGTGGGGAAACCCTACTGGGCCATGACTGGTAGGGGGAAAAACTACACTCAAAAAGACAATTTTTTTTTTTTTAATTCTTTTTTTTAAATTCTTTTTTTTTTTTTTTTTTTTTTTTAAGATAATTTTTTGGCATTTTCATTTTGCGGTGTGGGAAAATACCACACACACAAAATTAAACTATTATTTTTTCACATAATATATTTATTGTAGTTTTTCCTTTTTTTCACAACACATACACAAAAAAACAATAAATAAATAATAAAACAATAAAAAAAAAAAAAAGAAAAAAAAGAAACAGGGGTATGTGGGAAAACCCTACTGGGCCATGACTGGTAGGAGGAAAACTACACATACAATATCACGCAATTTTTTTTTTTTTTTTTTTTTTTTCTAAGATCATTTTGGGCATTTTTCAAGCTTCATTTGATAGTATGGGCCATGCGCATACTCATACTTTTTTTTTAAATATTTTTTGTAGTTTTTCCTTTTTTTCACAACAAAAAAGCCCTACTAACGTCCTCCCTCC
>CM047514.1:1700076-1710076 GCA_026122265.1 Ammodytes dubius | reverse complement strand
CCCCCCTCTCTCTCTCTCCCACCCTCTCTCTCCCCCCCCCCCCCCCCCCAGCGTGCGCTCCACTCCTCCCTTCCCTTCTCATCTTCTGTGTGAGCGGAGTGTCTGCCGGCTGTCTGGGTCTGCTGCTGCCCGAGACCCTCCACGGCCCGTCAGCTGAGACCATAGACCAGCTGACTGACAGCACACACAGCCGCACGCTGCAGGGCACGGTGAGCACACACACACACACAACACACACACACGCACACGTACACGCACGCACGCACGAGACGCACACACTCACACATCACTCACTCACTCACTCACTCACTCACTCACTCACTCACTCACTCACTCACTCACTCACTCACTCACACACAGTCGCGTGCTATAGGGCAAGGTGAGGAGATGACTAGATTGTGGTGTGTTGTGTGTGTGTGTGTGTGTGTGTGTGTGTGTGTGTCTCTCTCTCACTATGTTTGTGTGTGTGTGTGTGTCTCTCTCTCTATGTTTGTGTGTGTGTGTGTGTGTGTGTGTGTGTGTGTATGTGTCTCTCTCTCACTATGTTTGTGTGTGTGTGTCTCTCTCTCTATGTTTGTGTGTGTGTGTCTCTCTCCTCTCTATGTGTGTGTGTGGTGTGTGTGTGTGTGTCTCTCTCTCTCTCTATGTTTGTGTGTGTCTCTCTCTCTGTGTGTGTGTGTTTTTGTCAGCTGAAACTATCGATAAACTGACCAACAACGCACACACACACACACTCACTCACACACACACACACACACACAGTCGCGTGCTATAGGGCAAGGTGAGAGATGATTAGATTGTGTGTGTGTGTGTGTGTGTGTGTGTGTGTGTGTGTGTGTTGTGTGTGTGTGTGTGTGTGTGTGTGTGTGTGTGTGTGTGTGTGTGTGTGTGTGTGTGTGTGTGTGTGTGTGGGTTTGTGTCAGCTGAAACGACAACATGTGCACACACAATTAGAGTTCTGTGGAAAATAGATTCAGGAAGTGAAACCAGTATTTGTTGTACCAGTAAGCGTGGCAACAACATATCAGAATATTAAAATAAAAATTTGCATTTGCGAGAAGTTGAGCAATGATGATACAGAAGCCTTTTGGTCATGGACAGCTATCGAGAAAAGTTATTTAAATTCAAATGTTTCAGTTCTAAGGCAGAAATAACTTAAAGGTGCACTGTGTAATATGACATCATCAAGAAAGTTCTAGAAAGTTCTAGAATGCAACGCTCCCTGGGTAACCCCAACCCTTTCGAATAATAACAGAAGCTACAGTGGCCTTCAAGGACAAGAATAATTCTAAATTCTAAACAATGCACCTGATGACATTCCAACTATGACACTTTCAAGATGGCGGCACTAGGCCTTGGTCCAAAATATGCAGAAATATGGACATATATGAGACCCTTTCTAAGGGAAAAAATAATAATTAAAAAAAAAAAAATTCAGCTATTATGCACTAAACTAAATGTACTTATGGATATTATAATTACTTTCTACAAAATCTGCTAGGAAATAAAACCAAAAATTGTACACACTGCAGGTTTAAAAAAAAACAAAAAAAACCTACTGAAAACAGCGTATAGTCATATATCCTATACATCTTAATAGTAGAAACAATTTATTCTATTTTGTCATGTAAAAATACAGGTATGTTTAAATAGTAAATGGACTCCACTTATAAAGCTCTTTTCCCTGGTTTTTCACAGACCCAAAGCGCCTTACATTGTTTTGTACACATTCACCCATTCACACACATTCATACACCGATAGCAGCAGCAGCAGCTACCACGCAGGGTGCAAGCTAACTATCAGGAGACATTTAGGGTTCAGTGTCTCTTTGCCCAGGGACACTTGGACATGTGGCGGGGAGACGGGGGATCGAACCACCGACCCTGTAACCCAGTGGGACGACCGAAACCGCCCGACACACTTCACCACAGACGTTTAAGTTAATGCTAATGTTAAAAATAATATAAATATCTTATGGCTGATTTATATAATGATAAAAAGCTTCAGAAGTATGAAGGGCTGGAGGCTAAACCCAGGAATATAAAAACGTTTATCACATCAAAGTTTAAGATAATATGTCACGGAATGAAGTTTCTAATAACAGTCTGTTTGATAGATTAAAGGCCTCAGGATAAAAACAAGTCTTTGCCAGTGTGTGTGTGTGTGTGTGTCTGTGTGTGTGTGTGTGTGTCTGTGTGTGTGTGTGTGTGTGTGTGTGTGTGTCTGTGTGTGTGTGTGTGTGTGTGTGTGTGTGTGTGTGTGTGTGTGTTGTGTGTGTCTCTCTCTCTCTGTGTGTGCCTGTGTCTCTCTGTGTTTGTGTGTCTCTCTCTCTGTATGCCTGGTGTGTGTGTGTGTGTGTGTGTGTGTGTGTGTGTGTGTGTGTGTGTGTGTGTGTGTGTGTGTGTGTGTGTGTGTGTGTGTGTGTGTGTGTGTGTGTGTGTGTGTGTGTGTGTGAAAACAGGTCTTTGACAGTTTATAGTTGTGACTGTGAAGGATTTGGCATCTCCTACTGTTTAACAACTTGTGTTTCAGTTGAGATGATTTAAAAGTGGAGTCAGTGATTCAGGAGAATGCTTGTTGTGCCCATTTACAGAGCCTAGGCTGTGTATTAACACTAGATTTATTTCCCTTTTTAGCGCACACACAGTACAGACAGGTAACGGATCATGAGGAGATATTCACTGATTTTGACAAAAAGTGATTTTGACAACAAGCGTTCTCCAGAATCACTCACTCACTCACTCACTCACTCACTCACACACTCACTCACTTAATGTAGAAATAACAGAAAAAAACATGCTCTAATAATTAATATATTTATATTTTTTTTGGTTCACAGGCTCTTTTGTGCGAAGATGACAAACAGAAATTAATCAACAAATGAAGATGGCGCCTTGTCTTCATCAGACATTTCACATTTTCTCAGTTGTATTCCTTACGGAGCTGCTGGCCTTAAAATGGTGAAATGTACCTTTTAGAAAACCAACTTAAAGGGGCCGTTCCCAAATGTCCCAAATGTAAACTGTTATGTGTGGAGCTATGCCATTGTAAACGGAGGCAGGGGACAAGTACATACTGCTCACAAAAACAGTCTGAAATCAGGTACAAGAGGAGTTATATTGGGAAAAGCAAGATGGCTGAAACATTCACTGCCTTTTGATATCAATGTCCTGAATGTGCATTTGTGCCTTATGAGCAAAGAATATATATTTTTTTTTTCGAAGATTTTTTTTTGGCATTTTTTCGCTTTATTAGATAGTGTGGAGAGACAGAGATGAAATGTGTCAGAGAGGGGGAATGACATGCAGAGAACGACCCGGCTGGATTCTATAACCCTGGTCTGCTGTGAAGAGGACTGAGACTCTATGGAAACCCCAAGAAATAAGAGGTGGGATTTTGAAAGTTGCTAACTTCAGAAAATGCCAGCGTTTCCAAACTGGAGTAAAAAGAGAAGGCAGGGCTGTAGTTGGATACACACTTTTTTTCTAAACAGATAATTACAATATGTTAAAGGCCAAATGGGCGTTTTTTTTATGGTGTGAGGATTAAGTAATATAAATTTCTTTCTGAGTGTAAGTCATTTTTTTTTTATTACTTTTTTTTTTAATTAAAAAAATACATACAAGATTTTTTTTTTTTTTTTTTTTTTTTTTTTTAATATCCCACTTTTTCATTGATAAAATACCAGTTCCGTACATTTTTTTTAATTTATTTTATTATACATTAAATTATTTTATTATTTCAACAATACACCGCCCTTATTTCCTTATTATCTTGAGTTTTATTTAAACATATATTTCCTAGAGGGACCAGAGCAAGGAGAGAGAGTACATACTATGGACCAAATGCTTTGAATTCAGGTACAAGAGAAAAGCAAGATGCCTTTTTGTATCATTTTCTGAATGTGGCGTTTTGTGCCTTATGAGCAAAATTTCCAACTAGGAAAGAAATTGATTTTACATTCCAGAGAGGTACGATAATCAAAAAATCTGCTGTTTCAGTGGTCCCTTTCTTATAAGAGATAAAGGTTGCGTTCCGAATCGCATACTCTTTCTTTTTCTATTCTACATACTAAATAAAAAGAATCTAGTTAGGATGCAGTAGGCATACTATTGGGACATACTTTTACTCTCTTATTTCATCATAACATTGCGCCTTGATCTTGCCTCTTGCTTTTATATCCGTCGCATCCCCGTTTGTTTTCATACGGAGGCTTCGTCGATGTGATGTCACTTCACGGCGCACTGGATTGTGGTCAGAATCGCCCAAATAGATGCAGTTTTCAACACTAACAATCTTGGCCGGATGAAGTTGGACATCCGGGTACTTCTAACCATCCTAAATCTGGCCACAAGAATCGGACATCCTAAATCTTTTTTCTACCGTACTATATAGTAGAAAGTATGCGATTCAGAACGCAACCATAATGTTATAATGACATGGCAGTGTTTAATATGGACACACTTAGAACATGTCAAGGTCAGAATTACAGAAGTCCTGCTTGGTGTCTGTTTAATCTTTATTTTTAGGTATCACGACATAATGTATATTTTCTGTGCAGCAGCGCGAGCTTGGATGTTTAGTATTTGTTTATAAATACATAAATAAGTAACAAGCAAAGGAAGTTACATATGACGTAAGACCTTTAATTGTGGGACCAAAACGATTCTGACATTCCCCCTGACGTGTGTGTGTGTCTGTCTGTCTGTCTGTCTGTCTGTCTGTCTGTCTGTCAGTCTGTCTGTCAATCAGCATTCACTTTAGACAAACTGAATTAATCATCAATCTGTAATTGATCGAAAGATTGCAGCAAAAACGATTTTGTTTCTCTCTGTGTTGTGTGTGTGTGTGTGTGTGTGTGTGTGTGTGTGTGGTGTGTGTGTGTGTGTGTGTGTGTGTGTTTTGTGTGTGTGTGTGTGTGTGTGTGTGTTGTGTGTGTGTGTGTGTGAGTGTGAGTGAGAGAGAGAAACTTTGTTGTGACCGTAACAGTTCCCGAACCTGAAATATTTCAACATTTCAATATTTCATTTAAGAACATTGAAACACTTGATCGGCATTTTGCCTTCCGTGCCTTTAAGAATTGATATATACAGCTCCGGAAAAAATGAAGAGACCAGTATGGATTTTTCTTAAATCTTCATCTCTACATTACTTAATGGAAATGCTCTTAAATGACAATATTCTTATTGTGGATTTGGTAGAAATGTTGTCAGTAGTTTATAGAATAAAACCAAAATGTTCATTCTACTCAAACATATGCCTATAAATAATAAAACAAGAGACACTGAACATTTGGAGTGGTCTCTTGATTTTTTCCAGAGCTGTGTGTATATTATTTGTATAGTACTTTATTGAGATGTAATTATTACATATATATATCAAGATATTTGAAATCAAATGTGGTCTAAGATGTTTTATATGCCATAATTTTGTATTTGTGTAGGCCTATACAATCACACTATTACAATGTTTACAATATAATAAACTATATGTGTATATGGGACCGTAAAAATAGTCATTGTTTTTAAATTCAATGTCGTCTTGTGTTATTTTCTCGAAAACATAACTCAGCCTTGTCAATGCATGAGTGCGATTTTTGGGGATTTCTTGCGAGGAACTTGTAAATCGAATCATTTGTAGTGGCATAATATATTCCAAACTGGTGTAAAAATCCACCATTAAGCATCTTTCGGCATATTTTTAAGTACAAAATGTCTCATAAATCAGACAATTAACAACATATGAACAAATCCTTCTGTGATAACCTTCAGAATAGTGCTGAGAATGATTATGGAAAGTTTAGTTGATGTAAGTGCTTTAGAAAGTTGAGATTTCTGGTTCAGAGTATTTGAAACAAACTAATGTTGAGATAATGTCCGTTAAAGATGGTTGTATAGGAAAAGTATACAGACGTAAACATCAAGTCAAGTCTATTCAATAGTCTATTCTATTCATTCAGATATATTCATCCTTCGTTCTTCATCAACATTCAGCAGTGAAGCTACAGCAGCGTCGGCATTCACCGCAATTTCTTCAGGAATTGCATTTCTAGTGAACTCTTAAGATCTGTCACAGACTGTGTAGAATTTTGGGATTTTTTTTGGGAATAAATTATTATAATATCCAGTAGTACGTTTAATTTAGTGCATAATAGCGGAAATTTTTTATTTTATATTTTTTCCCCTTAGAAAGGGTCTTTTATATCTCATATTTCTCCATACGTGGGGCCAAAGCATGGGCGCCGCCATTTTGGAAGCGTCATAGTTGGAATGTCATCAGCTCTACAGAAGCACAGAATGGAACAGTTGACCACACTGTGTCCATCAGAACTACCAGCTGGAATGTTCTTGAAGAATGTCTGTTGCTTCTCTGAACGGGAGCCATAGAGACCAACTGATTTCATATTACACACTGCACCTTTAATTTCTCAAAAACTTTCTCTCAAACTGCTGCTTCTAACTCGTAGACCGTTTGTCCAATCGTCAAAATCATCAAACTGTGAGAAGCACAATTCCCTGCTGAGGATTTATTGAGAATACTGTGTCTGTAGCTTAAAACATGTGAGAAATAGATGAGTTTAAAAAAGTGGTACTGTTTACGTTTCTCCAGAAAAGTCTAGTCTCTGTAACATGGGAGTGTATGTGGCAGTTTCTTGGACTTTGTTTGGATTTTGGATTTACTTTATTGATCCCCAATGGGGAAACTGGATCGCCACCGTAGTCTGTACAACATACAACACAGGAATACAGTAACAACATAAAACAAGCATAGTCACAGGGGAGTGTGGTCCACTACCATAGTAAAAATAGGTTAAAAAAGGGAATAAATAACAATATCAATCAATCAATCAAACTTTATTTATATAGCACTTTTCATACAATCAAATGTAACACAAATTGCTTAATACAACCCCCCCCCCCCACACCCAGAGATATGCATACATGCAAAAACATTCCCCCTCCCACCCATCCATACCCCAAAATAAGAAATTCATTAAAAACAGGAAGGAAACTGTGCTGAGGAAGCGCCATCATCAGAGAGAAAACACTAGAGACTGTAAAACTAAAACAATTCAAAAGAAAGACATAAAATAAATAAGAGCTCTTTATAGCAATTAATAAAAACATTAAAAATAAAAATTATAGATAAAAAATAAATAAAATTACATAGGATAGAAATGAATAAAATTAGAATTAAAAATAGTGATAATAATAATTAATAAATAAAATAACTAATAAAAGTAGTTATAAAAAGTAAATAAAAGCAGGCTACCATATGTAGCCTGCTTTTTTGACTGCGGGGTGGTAGGATGGCCTAGAGGTAAGGTGGCCGACCAGTAACCATGAGGTCAGGAGGGTGTTAGTTGTAAAACTAGCAGAGGCTGGTATTGTGTCTACGGTGCCCACCATCTCTACCATTGTGTCCTTGAGCAAGACACTTAACCCCAAAACTGCTCCAGGGGCGCTGTACTGCGGCTGACCCTGCGCTCTGACCCCCTCCGAAGTGTGGTTACTTGAGAGGGGATATGCGAAAAGACTAATTTCAATGTGCCTCGTGTACAACTGACAAATAAAGATAACTTAACTTAACTTAACTTAACTTAACTTAACTTAACTTAATATATATATTAGTTTGCCCTTAAAAATATCAACACTCTCTGCGGCCCTCAGGTTATCAATATAACAATATTATGATGTGCAAAAATCAAATCAAATCAGCAGTCATGATAAGAAAGCCTAGCTGCTGCAGGAACAAAACACCTCCTGAATCTCTCTGTAGAGCATCCCGGTAACAGTAGACTTGGACGCTCACACAATCAACATATGAAGGTCCGTCTGCTGCGGTAGTCACATGTGTGCGACCAGGTCAAGCTGGGGAGGACGGACATGCTGCAATAGATGTCATAAGTAGAGAAAATCACCAAGGAATTTGATCATAAAACCTTTATACAAGTCAGTTCAGCATCAACAAGAATGTTGTGTGTTTCAATCATAGATAGTATATCATTTCAATTGGCAGTCAGGTAAGGGGGGTGGGAGGGCTCAGAGACAGACTGTTTACTGCTGCAGGGGGGGTGTATCCAAGGGAGGGGGGGGGGGCTGGGGGAGGAACAGTCTGAGTGCTCTTCAATAAACATTTGAGGAATCTAATCTTAAACATACAGGAGTAAGGGGGCGCCTTTAGCTCAGTTGGTAAGGCGTCCCCCTCCCGGGCCGGGCCCAGCAGCGGACCCGGGTTCGATTCCCACCCGCGGTCGTTCTCTGCATGTCACTCCCCTCTCTGCCCCATTTCACCTCTGTCTCTCTGCACTATCAATAAAGCATAAAAATGCCCAAAAAATATCTTTAAAAAAAAAAAAAAAAAAAAACATACATACATACATACATATAGGAGTAATACAAGATAAATACAATGTTTCTTATTGCACTAATAATTCTAACATCCGGAGATATATCAGATGCAACATTTGCCATTACAACACCGTGGCAGCCAATAGTGAGACAGCAGTAGGACAGGTGCAGAAACTTACACCTTTAATTGTGATTATCTCTAGCTGCTCTGTTCCACTGTCACACAGACCTTCACTGGTAATATCTTCAGTTCCCTCATGTTAAACCAAGGAAACATCCTCTCAGTGAAAGTGTGTGTGAAGGTGTGTATGTGTGTGTTAGTATCAGCATCAGAGAACGACAGCTTTCCTCTGTTCCAGTCCAGATTCACTCTGATCCTCTGGAACTTCTTCTTCACTGGGAGAACACTGTCTGGACCTGATGGGGACCCTGCGTAGTATTTACCTCTATAGAGATATATTCTCCAGCATCCAGACCGGAAGGGTCCCTTCCTCTGGACAGACTCTGCTGACACACCCAGTCCCCAGGATATACTGTCTCCAACCTGGACGTCCCAGCTGTGAGTCCCTGAGTTAAAGCCCTCAGAGCTCAGAACAGAGCAGGCACTATCAAACCTCTCTGGATTATCAGGAAGCTGCTGTCCCTCTCCTTCTCTCACACTGGTCAGATCTTCAGACAGGATGAGATATGGACCAGCAGTGTTTGGGTCCAGAACCAGAGGAGTGTAGGAGACCATGTCCTTCATCTTGTTCCAGATGTTGAAGGTCAGGTTGCCCAGGTGTTTGGCCTCGTCTATCAGAGCTCCTGAGAGCAGCTGTGGATCATCTGGCAGGGGGCGCTGCTGGACTCTGTCCACTGCAGCCTTGTAGTTGAGCAGGAATGAGACGTCTTCAGCTCTCAGCTGCTCCTCTGTGGCTCTGACTGTGTCTGAAAGAGCTGCTATCTCTCTGCTCAGAGCCTCCATCTTCTCCTTCATCTTCTGACTCTTCTGCTCCTCTTCCTCCCTCAGTGCAGCCATCCTGGCCTTCTCTTCCTCTTCTAGAAACTGGTGAAGCTTCTTAAACTGCTCCTGAATCTGCGTCTCTGTGCGTCGGGCCTGGACCTTCACGTGTTGTGCTGTTTGATCAGACTTCACTTTAACTTGTTCAAAAAGCTTAACTTCTCCTTTAAGGGCTCCAGAGTTTCCTCTAGTTTCTTCTTGTGTTGTGGTGCAACTTCATTGATGGGTTTGAATCTGTGACGTCTGTGTATTTCTGAATCTCTGCAGACGACACAAACTGGCTGCTGATGGTCCAGACAGAAGAATTTGAGTTTCTCAGAGTGCAGACTGCAGAGAGGCTCTGAAGCTTTCTGATCTCTCTCCAGTAAGAAGGTCTCACACAGGTTCTTTAACACCAGGTTACAAGGTGGTTGTCCTTTTGAAGATCTTCTCTTACAAACTGGACACTCCCGTGTTGGTTTCTCTCTCCACCAGTTCTTCAGACATTCTTTACAGAAGCTGTGGCTACACGACAGAACAACAGGATCTCTAAAGACGTCTGTACAGACCGAACAGCAGAAATCCTCCTCTAACCTGGAAGCCATTTTGTCTGTGAGTGCAGCTGGAAACAGAGCAGACAGAAAGTACAGTCAGTAGTGGCTCTCTTCC
>CM047514.1:1692576-1697576 GCA_026122265.1 Ammodytes dubius | reverse complement strand
TGTGTACGTTTTATAAAGCCGATATCTCAGTCAGCTGCTCTGCATGTAATCGGCAAATACATTTATTGGAGGATCCCGAAATTTTTATCCAATCACAAGAGAGAACGCTACAAACCGACACCCGTCTCACTCATGGTCTCACTGCCGGTCGGACTGCTAACTGCAGTAACTGACAGGAAGTTAGCTAAAAGAACCATTCCGCTTACAGCACCTTTAAACTTTTAGAAAACTGTGCTCTGGAGTTTGTACCAGAGCTGGGATGGTGAACCTCTAGCAGCTGGTGAGAAGAGGAAAAAAAAGAAAAAGGAGAGTTCTGCCCATTCAGCAAACAGACAAGGATTAGTCAAATAAACACCTGAATGTACATGTTGGACCTTTTGATTGAATGGCAGCCACGCTTCCGTCAGTCCGCCCCAGGGCAGCTGTGGCTACTATGGTAGTTTACCACCACCGGTATGACTGTGTGTGAACGAATTGAACCAAAAAAAATCTAATGTTGAGATAATGTCCGTTAAAGATGGTTGTATAGGAGAAATATACAGACGCAAACAGACAAGGTTTAGTCAAATAAACACCTGAATGTACATGTTGGACCTTTTGATTTATACTAGTATGAAAGAAGACATGTTATGGAAGATAAATAGACAGATATCTCACCTTTTCTATGCCTGACTTTCACTTATAATTAAGCGTGACAACTTTTAATTCCAACAAGTAAAAATGTAATATTCCCTTCCAATCCCCATACTTCCCTACTATTTAGTATGCCAGAAAAAGATGTAGGATGTCCCAATACATGCAAGCCAATTGTAGTATGCTGAAAATACATAAATGCCCCACTAACTCAAATAGCATTTTGGAGTACTCGCCTTTATTCTTGACATTTCTTGACATAATGAAAATCAATCTTCCTTATCTGATTATTTTTTCTCTCCTGTCCTTGGCCCTAAAACTCTTCTGTACTTTAGTATGTAGTGTAGTAAAAAGACTAAAACTCTTCTGTACTTTAGTATGTAGTGTAGTAAAAAGAAAGAGTATGTGAATTGGAACACAGGGATAATGTATTTTGATCTTTGATTTTTTTGGTTACGTATTTATTTTAGGGTCAACGGGGTCAGTAAAGGAATCCCAGTTGCAGTGACGCGTTGTGAACTGTAGATGACGCTGCAAACCCTCTCAGCGAATCAAAACACAGGGATCGAGCTCGTGGGGGTGGGGGTGAAGGGAAGGGGACATGACGTCACTGTTGGGGTATTTTCAAGATGGCGCTGGACTGTGGTCACCGGGAATACCGCTGTTGCCGCAGCAGCGAGATAATAAACGTTCACGGGATTTAATTAATCTTTTACTAGAATGACAGAGGGAAATACAGGCATTTTAAAGTCACAATGCGAACGAGGGAAGGAGTGTCTGTTGGTGATGTTGTAAAGTCACGGTTGGATTAAATAAAAAATGGTAGCTCCTGCTTCTTCAAAGAACAACACAACCTACTGTGGTCGTGGAGCTCGGACCGGGGAGCCCAAGGATTTCACGCCGGGTTCGGTGCTCGATTGTCGGACTGAGTGGACGCCATGGAGTCGGTAAAAGAGAATGGAGGGTCCTTCGGTGTGGACTTAAACGAGAACGAAAATGGTGAATTAGGCGATTTAGGAGGTCCGAAATCACTCATAAAAGACGCACTCATAGCTGTGAAGGGTCATGTTTATTTGACCGGTAACGGTAGGAGTGGAAACGTAAACACAGACGATAAAAATAGCGATAAAGTGATTTTGGAGAGAATTATTTTTCCAACTGACAGTACTGGCGATGGTGGGGAGGACCATGGCGGCCTTAACGGGTTTACCGAGTCATTTGGGCCGTTTGAAGGGGTTGTTTGTGGGGGTTTGAGGGCGAAGGAGACGGCCTAGCTTCCTGTCCAACGGGCTACGCGGTTTGGTTTCACAAGCGATGGTGGGTGAGAGCGGAGAATCGAAGGAAAGCAAGCCGGATTCCGACGTCGATTCTCGGGCAGAGGAGCCAACTGACACCGCTGACGAGGCGAATCATGCTCCGTTGACCGTGGAGACGCACCAACCAGGGTTAGTGACAGCGTTCTTATTATGAGTGAAAATTCAAGCACTTTTGATATACAAGTTCAATATATGTGGGGGAATACGTTCTTATAGTATAATTTCATACATTTCCCTATCTGTTGAAGGTGGAGTCAGTGATTATGGAGAATGCTACATTGTCAAAATCAGTGAATATCTCCTCACGATTAAAACAACCTGTCCAAATATTGTGAGCAGCGTGAACGGAAAAAAATCAAGTGTCAGACGGTACACAGCAGCAAATGCTATGGAGGGGCCCTTTGTTAACATACCAGTTTACAGAGCCTAGGCTGTGTAACAATTTTTTTCAGCACACACTGTACAGACATGTAGTGGATCGTGAGGAGATATTCACTGATTTAGACGAGAAGTGATTTTGAATAGTAGTCAGCGATACTGAAGTATTCTCCAGTATCGCTGACTACTATTGACTACTGACTACTATTGACTACTATTTAATTGCTGCCACTCTTCACCACTGTGTAAATGTTTCAATTGTTTTTCTCTTCACCTGTTGTTGTGTATTTGATGTATTTGCATTGAATATTGTTTATGTATTGTTGTTTTTCCTTTGAATTTGTTTGATCTCGATGTCATTGTAAATGAGGGCCACTCCTCAATTGGTCTCTCAAGGATAAATAAAAATAAAATAAAAATAAAATAAACATCTTTAAAAATTGACTTTTAATCCCATAATTTTGACATTTGTGTAATATTTTAAGATTTCAAACACACTTTTAATTTTTTTTCCATTTTTTTGCAGACTATGTATGAGCCCTGACCAACAGAACTGCGAATGCACCCCAGTCAACACCACTACTACAGCTTCAGCCCTTGACTTGTGCCTTGATGAACAACACACAGCCAACGGAGACATAGATGTGGATGGTGATGTGGATGGTGATGTTGACAGCCCAGAAAGGGAGTTTTCCAGCCCGTGTTCGGAGCGTGATTTTGGGGAGGAAGTGAAAGAAGTCAACGGCGGTTTTGGTTTTAACATTGTGACAAAGACCAGAGAGCCTTGGGACCTGTGGCCCGACGAATCTGAATATAACTCCTCTGAAAATATAAACGACTCGGACTTCCATTTTGAGCCGAGTGCAAAGCAAGAAGGATGCCAAAGTGACTGCAGCGAAACATTGGTGTAAGTTATTGACAATTTGTTCACTGTATAGGCTTTATATTTGTGGTCTAAATCGCTAGTTTCATCACAATACGATATTTGTTGTATCATTAGACAATATTATGATTTGAAATACGAGAGGGAGGATGTTGTGGCCCTATATCCGCACGGCTGTGATTCGGTTGTAGGCACAAGGGCGCACCTTTTTAAAGGCTTTTCATATAAAGGTGGAGTCAGCGATTCTGGATGACGCTTGTTGTCAAAATCAGTGAATATCTCCTCATGATCCGCTACCTGTTCTTTGAATGTCACTAGCTTTGTTCAGATATGAGTTTACAGAGCCTAGGTACAGACAGGTAGCGGATCGTGAGGAGATATTCACTGATTTTGACAACAAGCGTTCTCCAGAATCACTGACTACACCTTTTTAATCCTTCTAATTTTTTCTAAACAAATTAAATTCTTTGTTTTTTTTCTTCTATTTTATTTTCTTAGGGAGGACGCCCCACCAGCACCTGCTTCCCTGTCTCACGACCCCCCCACTATCTCTGGATCGAAAAGTGCCAAACTCCCCAAACTCCCCAACGGTGAAATAGACCTGCCCGAACCCACGATCACACGCAACCATGACTACTACGCAGAGGACACCGACGATTTCACCGACTTCATCAGTTTACCTGTGCGACCGCAAACCCTACGGACTAACAACCCCAACCTCACCTTGTCTCTGAGTTGTGACGCTACTCCTTTATCGCCCCACGAAGAAGAAGAAGAAGAAGAAGGAGAAGAAGGGGGAAATGGGTTTTACTATGAGGGATACGAGGAGGATTTTCGGGCCAGTGGTGAGGCAGGGAGACGGAAAAGCGCTCCGGATAATCTACCGGATCTCGCGGGGCAAACGGACGGATCAACAGACCCTAAGATGATGCCAAAGAGGTTCGGGATCGCTGATTTCTTCACTAGGTAAGAAGTACATGATTAGAAAATGTTTTGGTTAAAAAAAAGCTAAAAAATTGGTCCTCACGAAGATGCATTTACAAGTACACAGACACACACACATATAGGCTACATACAGATGCACAGAAACTCACTCACACACACGCACACACACACACGGACAGACTGACCGAAAGGCAGGCAGGCAGACAGACAGACAGACAGACAGACACAGACACACACACCTTTGTACAGAAAGTGAGATGATGTAATGGTCTGACCCTTGACAACAGCTGTAACATGTGCATTGTGGTGGCAGAGGTTAAAGGTGTAGTCAGTGATTCTGGAGAACGCTTGTTGTCAAAATCAGTGAATATCTCCTCATGATCCGCTACCTGTCTGTACTGTGTGTGCACTGAAAAAAAATCCAGCGTTAATACACAGCCTAGGCTCTGTAAACGGGCATGTTGCTAGCTACGGTGGTCCCTCTTTGCTTACATACCAGTTTACAGAGCCTAGGCTGTGTAATAAAACACTGGATTTTTTTTACAGCACACACAATACGGACAGGTAAATCATGAGGAGATATTCACTGATTTTGACAACAAGCGTTCTCCAGAATCACTGACTCCGCCATTTAAAGTGTGTGATGGTTGAAAGCAGCTTTTAAATAGAAAGCAGAAGAAGAGAGAGAGCATTCTAAAGCCCTAAGGAGAGAGTCACTATGAGTCACTGAACCATACTGTACAACATTGTGTGTGTGTGTGTGTGTGTGTGTGTGTGTGTGTGTGTGTGTGTGTGTGTGTGTGTGTGTGTGTGTGTGTGTGTGTGTGTGTGTGTGTGTGTGTGTG
>CM047514.1:1685076-1690076 GCA_026122265.1 Ammodytes dubius | reverse complement strand
AGTACTATCATGCAGCTGCAATACAATGGATTATTAATTTTTTTCTCCCCTTTTTTCCCTCCCGCACATACCCCACCCATATCCCACCCAATCACAAACAGTCCTACATTAAAAAATCAACACACAAAGCAATACACAACGTCAAAAAAAAACGCACAAAAAAAAACGCACAAAAAAAAAAAAGAATTCTTCTTTCTTAAGTCAACATAACCAACACCAGTGGATAGAGCGCGTACCATATTGGCACCGGCCTTCGTTGCAGTGGTCGCGGGTTTAAATCTGACCCGTGGACCTTTACTGCAGGTCATCCTGTCTGTCTGTCTGTCTGTCTCTCTCTCTCTCTCTCTCTCTCTCTCTCTCTCTCTCTCTCTCGCTCTCTCTCCATTTCAACTCTACTACTACTACTACTGTACTATCCAATAAAAAATTTAAAAAGAAGCTTGAACATAACCAACACCTTGCTATGTCATGTATACAGCAAGGTGCCCCTGGTAGTTTTTGTTATTATTAAAATAATTTATTTTCTGTGTGCAAAGTAAAAAAAAAAATTTAATCATCCCAAATAAAAGTAGCGTGTTCAGAAAAGCTGTGTTTAAAATTCCTTGCTCAGTGTTACAGGGGAAAAAATATATAAAAAAATTGAAATTTTCATAGGGGGGCTAATCATTTTGGCCTCAGCTGTATGTGCTTGCTTTTTACTAAAGATGTCCTTTTTACTGTGAGACAAGATTGAATGCGTATATATCTTGAATAAATGGCAACCCTAAGTTAAGCTCTGTCTGTCTGTCTGTCTCTCTCTCTCTCTGTGACTCTCTCTCTCTCTCTTTTCTGAGACTTCTCTGTTTCCCTTTTAACCTGTAATTTAATTTAATTTAAATGTTTTATTACTCATTCACTTTTCTACTGTCTATTCTATACTTGATGTATTTTAATCTTGATGTATGTCTTGCCCCTGTAAAGCACTTTGAATGGCCTTGTGTCTGAATTGTGCTATAGAAATAAACTTGCCTTGCCTTGTCTCTCTCTCTCTCTCTCTCTCTCTCCCTCCCTCCCTCTCTCTCTCTCTCTCTCTCTCTCCTCTCTCTCTCTCTCTGTCTCTCTCTCTCTCTTTCAGGAGCCTGTTTACTAGGAAATCCAAAGAGCCCAAAGCGCTTTCCCACAATGCAACGGGGTGGCGACTGTTTGGCAAAGCGGCGGCGGCACAGACAGCGAGTGATGTCACCACGACAGAGTCTACAGAACCAGAGACCGCTGTGTCCAGGCAACAGGTGGGATATATACACACTGAAACGCACACACTAAAATGCACACACACTGAAACGCACACACACACACACTGAAACACACACACACACACACACACACACACACACACACACACACACACACACACACACACACAGGCATACACAAAACAGACACACACCCAGACACATGCATGTCACTCCCCTCTCTGCCCCATTTCAACTCTGTCTCTACACTATCAATAAAGCATAAAAATGCCAAAAAAACAAAACGAGATGGTTTCATCTGAAGGGGTCATCCTAGTAAAATAATTTAACTATCTATTTTATCATCTAAATCTAATTTTTTTTTTTTTTTGTTGGCATTTTTATGCTTTATTGACAGTGTAGAGACAGAGTTGAAATGGGGCAGAGAGGGGAGTGACATGCAGAGAACGACCGCGGGCTGGAATCGAACCCGGGTCCGCTGCTGGCCGAGGCCCATGGAGGGGGGACGCCCTACCAACTGAGCTAAGGGCGCCCCCCCTAAATCTAATTTGACACGCCACAGATTGAGTTAAGATGCAGAGTGGACAGATGTTAATACTGTTAGTCTGTGTCTGTTTACATACAACATTGTGTGTGTGTGTGTGTGACTATGTGACTGTGTGTGTGTGTGTGTGTGTGTGGGGGGGGCGTGTGTGTGTGGGGGGGCATGTGCGGTCGCTAGGCAACTTCCACCCACAGTCTGCAGCTGAGGATGTATATTATTATCCCCTCAACCCCATCACACACACACACACACACACACACACACACACACACACACACACACAATCCCTGTATCCGCCACTTGCTGCTTTGTATAAGGTCCTTGACAACACACACACACACACACACAGCTGCTTCTCTGCCGTCATCTAGAGCAGGTGGTATCCTGGATATATATACACACACACACACACACACACACACACACACACACACACGCGCACACACACACACACACACACACACACGGAGAGAGACAAAAAAATTAAAAGGGGCGCCCTTAGCTCAGTTGGTAGGGCGTCCCCCCCCCATGGGCCTCGGCCAGCAGCGGACCCGGGTTCGATTCCAGCCCGCGGTCGTTCTCTGCATGTCACTCCCCTCTCTGCCCCATTTCAACTCTGTCTCTCTGCACTACCAATAAAGCATAAAAATGCCAACAAAAAAATATCTTAAAAATAAATAAATAAAATAAAAATAAATTATAATTAAATGAAAAACCCCATCAATACATTTCTATGAGATAATTTCAAATTCACAATCTCAAATGTCTCGGACAATTTTTCTTGTCTAGTGACCCATGGAGACTCATGCTCAGGCCAATGTTCACGCTTGTATCATCAACTGAAAGATTCTGATGAAAATAAGTACTAAGCCTCTAGCAGCATCTGTATACAAGAACATAAGCACCTAGCCGCTCCACTCACATGAACAAACTCATTTTCGTCTAAAGACTGAATGTAAAAGCTGTTGTTTATTTATTTATGTATTTGTTTATTGAACAGGGACAATGTACAGCACATAAGCAGTACCAGATTTAGCTATAAGATCATTTTCATCTGTAGTCCCTGGGCAGGAAACAGAGTATACCATCTCTGTCAAAAGCGAAACCTAACACTGAAGTATAAAAACAATAACACACAATTTCACAACAGTAAAACACAACAACACAATACGAACAATAAAATCACAACATTTAGGACACCACAACAACAACAACATCACAACAGTAAGACACCAAGAAAACAGGACATCACAACATTAAAGGTGCAGTGTGTAATATGACATCATCAAGAAAGTTCTACAAAGTTCTAGAATGCAACGCTCCCTGGGTAACCCCAACTCTTTTGAATAATAACAGAAGCTACAGTGGCCTTCAAGGACAAGAACAATTCAAAATTTTAAACAATGCACCTGATGACATTCCAAAAACATGGATTCCTCCATAAGACTTGCCTGCTCAATGTACAAAATGTAATATTAATATTTGTAATTCTCCGCTCAGGAAGATAATTCAGATTATTGGCAGAGGTGATTTTACACCAATGAGGACATATTTATGAATGAGGATATTGATTTTAGCTAATACATTACTTAAAATGTTACACAGTGTCCCTTTAAGAGATCTATGCATGATGGGTACGTGCTTGTCAGAGTGAGACTGGTGTGCAGCTGGAGTGAAGATGAGTCATGCGTTAAAGCTCTGCTCCAGATGTTTGGCTTCAGAATGAGACACGTCAGACTCTAAGCTGAGGAGAGAGAGACTGTGTGTGTGTGTGTGTGTGTGTGTGTTTGTGTGTGTGTTACCCTCTCTGTCTGTGTGTGTGTGTGTGTGTGTCTGTGTCTGTGTGTGTGTGTGTGTGTGTGTGTGCCTCCTCTTTGTCTATATGTGTGTTACTCTGTCTTAGTCTCTCTCTCTGTCTGTGTGTGTGTGTTATTCTGTCTCTGTGTGTCTCTCTCTCTGTCTCTGTGTGTGTGTGTCTCTCTCTCTCTGTCTGTGTGTGTGTGTCTCTCTCTGTGTGTGTGTGTGTGTGTGTGTGAGAGACTGTTTCCATTGAAGTCAGCTTGTGTAGCTGCGTAGCATTTAGCTATTATAATCTTCATCATAAATTGTCGAGTATTATCCCTCCAGTTTGCATACGTTTTGCGTATTTCAATTTGACTCCTGCTTATATGAATATAATATAATATAGTATGCTGAAAATACATAAATGCCCCACTAACTCCAATAGCATTTTGGAGCATTCGTCTTATTATTCTTGACATTTCTCGACATAATGAAAAAAAAAAAATCTTCCTTATCTGATTGTTTTTCTCTCTCCTGTCTGTGGCCCTAAAACTCTTCTGTACTTTAGTATGTAGTGTAGTAAAAAGACTAAAACTCTTCTGTACTTTTGTATGTAGTGTAGTAAAAAGACAAAAACTCTTCTGTACTTTAGTATGTAGTGTAGTAAAAAGACTAAAACTCTTCTGTACTTTAGTATGTAGTGTAGTAAAAAGACTAAAACTCTTCTGTACTTTCGTATGTAGTGTAGTAAAAAGAAAGAGTGTGTGATTTGGAACGCAGGGACAGTCTGTGGCTAAATCACATGATCTAGTTCCATGTGACTTTCACTTGATAGTGGAACTGATGACAGAGCAGTGAGGGAGAGACAGAGAGACACTGGTGCCCCCTTGTGGATATTTATGGAATTATTTTTTAAATTTTAATTTAATTTAATTTTAAATTTCTATTTTTTTAATTATTTGTTTTAACATAATATTTTTAATGTAACATTTTAATTCAATTGATTATTTTTTAATGAATTTATTAATATTTATTTTTATTATTATAATTTTTTTATATATTTTTTGGGGGGCATTTTCCCTGCTTTATTAGACAGTGTGTAGAGACAGAGTTGAAATGTGTCAGAGAGGGGAATGACATGCAGAGAACGACCCGGGCTGGATTCTAACCCGGGTCTGCTGTGAAGCGGACAGACAGACAGACAGACAGACAGACAGACAGACAGACAGACAGACAGACAGACAGGCAGACAGGCAGAGAGGGGAAAGACATGCAGAGAACGACCCGGGCTGGATTCTAACCCGGGTCTGCTGTGAAGAGGACTGAAACTCTGAGAAATAAAAGGCTTTTTGTCCAGTTGACCCACAGCTGGCCTGCTACTGGGAATAAACAGCTTATTGTGCAGCAGGACACACACACACACACACACCACACACACACAC
>CM047514.1:1667576-1672576 GCA_026122265.1 Ammodytes dubius | reverse complement strand
TGAAAATGCCAAAAAATAATCTTAAAAAAAATAATGTTATTCTTTTTATTTTCAGGTGTTTGCTGCTCTGATGAAGGAGGGAACTAAGGAGACGGACAAGAACAACAGCCCGGCGTTGAGAAGCTAACGCTAAGCTCTGGTAGCTAACACGAGCTAACGCGACTTTCCATTCAAACTAATACAGTATAAAAAAAACACTTTAGCTTCGAGGCTAAATAAACTCTACACACTCCAGAAGGCTTTTGCTAAGAAGAAGAAGAAGAAGAAGCCCCAATGTGAATTTTGGAGTCATGACGTCAGCTCTTCAAAATGGCCGCCATAGCTGTGTCTATGTGAAACCGTTTGCAAGGTGAAGAAAAAATATACACTGCGTTCCAAATCTCATACTCTTTCTTTTCTCTATTCTACATCTGACCATAACAAGAATCTAGTTAGGATGCAGTATGCTACAATTGGGACATACTTGTACTAATTTATTTCATCATAACATTGCGCCTTGATCTTGCCTCTTGCTTTTATATCCGTCGCATCCCCGGTTTGTTTTTCGTACGGAGGCTTCGTTGATGTGACGTCACTTCCGGTGCGCACTGGATTGTGGGTCAGAATCGCCCCAAATAGGATGCTGTTTTTTCAACACTAAAAAATCTCGGCCGGATCTAAGTAGGACATCCGGGTACTTCTAACCATCCTAAATCCGACCACAAGAATCTCGGGACATCCTAAACCTTTTTTTCTACCATACTAAATAGTAGATAGTATGCGATTTGGAACGCAGGGCTACGTTTTTGTCAGTATTTCAACATGTAATTCTATGAAAAATTAACTGCAGTGTCACTACTTTATCGGCCAAACTATGAACTGGAAAATAAACCTTTCAGATGATATAACCTGGTAGTATTTCCCCCCTGTCATCTGTATACTAACGGCACTTACAGCCAGCGTAAAAGCTATAGTGCGTAACTTCTGAGGGAATTCTGAGTCATTACAACAACACTAGTCGGTGTTATCTACATGAGGTAAAGCCTTCAGTGATGGCACATGGATTTTATACCTTCTGCTGTACGTCCAGGTTTTTTTTTCTTAGCAGTAGAATCAACAATTGAAACATTTCTTGGGCTCTTCTTGGGGATTTTTCTGAGCTCCTGCACCAGTGTCAGGGTGGGGGGGTGGCACCAGTTTGTAAACGCTGCCATACTGAGAAATACAGAGAGAGTTTTGTGGAGCTGATAATAGGCTTAATCAACTTTGTGTCAACTTGTTTTTGCGATGGCTTGACTGTAACCGACATTCATTCATATGAAAAAAGTTACGCACTATAACTTTAAGACTCCAAATCCCTAATTTCTTGGTGCTACAGACTTTTCTAAAAGCTTAAAATATAAATAATAAATGTCTAATGTCGCTCCTGGTGGTTCAGATTTGACACTATAACACAAATTTTGCTGCTTTTTGTTGAATTTTGAACTGTTCCTTTGAAAAATTGAAACGTTCATTTATAGACTGTAAGTTTTCATATGGAGGCAAAAACTAAGAGCTTGAGTTCCCAGAAAAATCTTTAAAATTACAAATAAATTTTTTTTTTTTTTTTTTTTTTTTTCTTTTTAAAGATATTTTTTGGGGCATTTTTATGCTTTATTGATAGTGTAGAGACAGAGTTGACATGGGGCAGAGAGGGGGAGTGACATGCAGAGAACGACCGCGGGCTGGAATCGAACCCGGGTCCGCTGCTGGCCGAGGCCCATGGGGGGGGACGCCCTACCAACTGAGCTAAGGGCGCCCCAGAAATAACACATCTGAACAGTGACTATGACTAAGTGCACACAGACAGACAGCGACTACATATTCAGATGTTATGTACTGTATATGTTCAGACACACTCCACTTGAATAAGGTTAACAAGTTAAACTAATGTTGAGATAATGTCCATTAAAAATGGTTGTATAGGAGAAATATACAGACGCAAACAAACAAGGTTTAGTCAAATACACACCTGAATGTACATGTTGGACCTTTGATTTATACTAGTATGAAAGAAGACATGTTATGGAAGATAAATAGACAGAAAAAAATATAGACAAAACCCTGCAGTTTCTCGCTTTAAATCATTTTAAATGTCATCCCGAATATAAAAATCAAACTAATTATTGTGTCTAAGGAGCTGACAGTTAATTGGTTGTGGATGGAGAAATTCAAAGTCAACAGACAAGGTCAAACTTATCCATGAAAACCATATAAAAGTACAACTACTAGCTCGGACACTGGAGCGAAACACACACAGCGATATTTAAACTAAAAAAACTTTTACACAGGTTAAGTTGTCTCTAGGGCTGCAACTAACGATTATTTTGATAATCGATTTATCTGTCGATTTATTTTCTCGATTAATCGAATATTAATCGATTAGTGTTTTGGTCCGTAAAATGTCAGAAAATGGTGAAAAATGTTATATACATTTTCCAAAGCCCATGTTGACGTCCTCAAATGTATTGTTATGTCCAAAACACACAGATATTTCAGTTTACTGTCATAATAGGATTAAAGAAACCAGAAAATATGTTTGTAAACGCTGCCATACTGAGAAATACAGAGAGAGTTTTGTGGAGCTGATAGGCTTAACCCCTTCAGACCCGCATTTTTTCTGCTGGGCAAATATTTTTCCTTTTAACTGATTCAGACTACTCTTGAACATAAAAACAGAGTGGATATTTTTTTTTTTTTTCGAACTCATGTTTTTATGAGTTTTTTTTCATGTCCATTCCAATGGACGCCAGGACACGATGCACGTAAAATGCCATAAAACATTAAAAATAAAAGGCATACATGTCCTCAGGTATGGCCTAAACATCTGGAACTGGATGTTTTTGAGTCTGTGTTAGGTTCTGAACATGAATATCAACTTGATAGGTGTATCACAGCGAGGGTAGGGAACAGCAGTGGGGTCATCACCAGGAAAGCCCAGTGCCTACTAGAAGAGAGGGAAATGCTATGACGCGGTCTGAACATGCACATGAAGACAATATATGTAGGATTGACATAAAAAATAAATCAGTTTTGCCTTCAGTAAACGATCATGGAACTTCCAACACATAACCATGCTTTTTATAGTATGCTAATTAACCTTTAACAAGGTTATTCGCCCAACTCCTGATGTCCATTGCAATGGACATCGGACTTTGAAAAAATCCTACAAATTAATTATGTGACATATGTTCAAAATAACTTCAAATATTATCACTTGTAATAGTAGAAATTATACTGAGAGCACGTTTGTTTGGCTAGCATGAACATAAATGTAGATTTTAGATGGAAAATGGGCAGTTACTCTTCCCTCTCTGGATCGGCTCAGCCATACTTGTCTTGTCAGATGTCTGTCACTCTCTCAGAGCATTCTCAAAGTCATTACATGATTTTGATTGGATAATCAGGATCCAATCAGTAACCAGCAGTGCTGACATCATCCAATTGCAGAGTATTTATTGGTTTAGAGAAAGAAATATGTCATGTCCATTCCAATGGACGCAGGGTCTGAAGGGGTTAATCAACTTTGTGTCAACTCGTTTGGGTGATGGCTTGAATGTAACCGACATTCATTCATATGAAAAAGTTACGCACTATAGCTTTTAATCTGAAACTTTTGCCCTGTCAAGTGAAGTCGCATTAATTACCTTATGTATACTTTGTGGTGAACACTCATTTTGACCCCCCCCCCCCCCCTCCCCCCCGCACACACACACTGAAAATAATTAATTATTTCTTCTATAACAACCAGCAAATGAGACGCCATCTATAAAAATATGGACCAAGGAGACAAATTCTTACAATTCTCAATTACAATTTTTTTTGTTAATTAAAGCTGGGGTATGCGATTTCTGATCAAAATTAACATGAGCTGTACACTTTGACCAATCAGAGCGAGGCGCCGATTCTCTGTTCTTATTGGCTGTTGGGACTGTCCATTCACTTTGGCACGACTTTGTTGGTGTAGAGCGTGTCAGGGAGGGACCAAAGGGGAGGGACCAAAGAGAACAAGTGGAGCGGTTGAGGTATTTGGATTCGAATCTCTATCCCAACTGCTATTTTCTCCCCAAATCCTCCACCCCACAACATGGCGGGCAAAAGTAAACTGGTGTGACTCCTAATTGAACAAACTCTATATTACTGATGAAACAATAACATTATTTAAAACTGCGCTACACTAACTTTAATGTGAATTTGGCTATTTCAATGTTTCAATGTGTTACCGAATCACGATGCGTACAAGCTGTTAACTCACACTCCAACACTCCCTTCGTCACAGAAATAATTCAGCATTTTTCAGCAAGATTTTATTTTTATTTTTATTTTTTCTTGCAGCTACACTCACTACACTTCAGTGCAATGACCCTCAATACAAACTATTCAAAAGCATTAAAACAGAGCAAGCGTCTTTTTTTAATTTTTTTTTATTTAACCTTTATTTAACCAGGAAAGTCCCATTGAGATTAAAAACCTCTTTTTCGAGGGAGTCCTGGCCAAGAGGCAGCAACAAGTTACATGTTCACTCACAATAATACACTCACAACATATAGACAGAAATTGAAATGATAAAAAGAATAATAAAATAAAATCAGAAAAAACAGTTTTCAATTAAAATAATAAAAACAGTTCCAAGTAAATGAAAAGTCTTGTTATCTGATTTATCATCTATTCACTTTTATTATGTTTATTTGCAGGTATTAGATACTTTTTTCATGAATCCATCTTAAATATTTGAAATCAGTTTTTTCGAAACACAGACAGATGTGACAGTGACACTCTCTCAATCTTTATTTTCAACACTTCTGGGGTTTTTTATTGTGTTAATTTAAAAATGTACCGTTTCTTTAAAATATATTCTTAAAATGATGACGTCTGTGTACGACTAACACTCCCGTTTTAGATTTTTTTTTTTTTTTTTTTTTTGACCAAAATCAAGTTATGGGGAAAATATATTTAAATTTGTGTTAAATTAAACACAACCA
>CM047514.1:1655076-1657576 GCA_026122265.1 Ammodytes dubius | reverse complement strand
TGATCTATTTTTAAAAACAATTCTAAATTTTAAACAATGCACCTGATGACATTCCAACTATGACACTTTCAAGATGGCGGCACTAGGCCTTGGTCCAAAATATGCAGAAATATGGACATATATGAAACCCTTTCTAAGGGAAAAAATAGTAATTAAAAAACAAATGTTCAGCTATTATGCACTAAATTAAATGTACTTATGGATATTATAATTATTTTCTACAAAATCTGCTAGGAAATAAAACCCAAAATTCTACACTTAGCTTCTGTTATTATTCTAAAGGGTTGGGGTTACCCAGGGAGCATTGCATTCTAGAACTTTGTAGAACTTTCTTGATGATGTCATATTACACACTGCCCCTTTAAAGCTGATACATTTGTATATGTTATAGAATTATCAGCAGTTAATTAAGAAGTGGAATTAATAAGCTTTGGCTTCCACATGCTTTTTTTACGGACACATAGGATTCATTTATTTATTAATATTGTTTATGACACTTCATAAATAGTAATGTTTTATGTGTGCAGTTTTACATGTTTCTGTGTATTTGTACTAAGTAAATATAATGGCAAATATATTAATTTTTATTTTGGCAAAAAAAAAAACTAACTATGACACTGAGTTTCTAGGTTTAAATTGAACACTGATATAATACTGTACATATGATTATTCTAAAACAATAGTTTTAAGAACCCTTTAATATTCTGTAAGCTGTTTACAAGAGGCTCATATTAAAATAACTATGGGGTCTGTTTGGGAAAAATTAGGCTAAGAAATACACAAATAAAACAGACAAAACAATAAATATATATATGTAGTTTTTAACAACATTAAACAATAACTAGACATTGTAGATTTGCAGACTCTAAACCACATTTTACCTGTAAGACGTAGATTTTATTTTATAATTAATTGTTAGTATTTTTTAAAGATATTTTTTTGGGGGGTTTCTAACCTAATGAAAGCACAGTGCAGAGTAGAAATGGGGAGAGAGGGGGAAGTCGGAGTCGAATAAAGGCCACTGCTATAAGAACTTGGCCTTATGATTTTCACATATAGATATTAATTTATTTCTTTAAGTAAGTATCCACATACAAATTGATAAAAATATGTGTATCGACAGTAAATTTTCTTCTTCATTTTGTTATTAAAACCAACATTCTCATCATTGTACATCTGAAAGATAATAGTAAACTGATTACCGACATGTAGTTCTCTTTTAACTTTGTCTTGATAGTCAAATAGTTCGTCAGATAGTTTCCAAAGTATTTCCACCTTTTCTTTCCTCAATTTTTTATTAATTAATTGATTTATTTTTAACCAAACTCTTGACGATAGATTGATTCAATTATATTTTCAGACATATCAAAATTTACAAAACAAAATGAAAAGCATAAACAAAAATAAGCAAATAACATATTGAATTGATATGCCTGAAAAGGAGTAGGAAGAAGTATAAAATTATTTAATCCTACCCCCTTTTCCACAGCTCAATAACTTATATTTATTATATCAGCTTCCTGTGTTCCTTATAATCTCTTTTACAAATCTATACAAATCTACTTTTCACAAGATCCAAAACTTTTTGATGCTCATGTTTGTGAAAGTTCGTATCCATAGTAACATGTCAATGACACATTTGAAATATTTATTCTCTGATTGTTTTTTTTGTTTTTTTTACACAAATATGAATCTTATAATTTTTTTTAAATTCAGTAGTTTTTTCAAGAAACGTTTTACAAAAATTGACGTTCATCTTCTTAATATTACCTGACATACTGTATTTCTCTGTGCTTTAAATCAGGTCCCATTCCTCAATATTCCCCCAAAACTAACTAAAGGTAAAATAAAGGTCAAGTTATATGAAAAGCTGAAAATAAAGTTGTGCGTGTAGTAGAGTGAGCTGATGCTGATTAGACATGAAAATGGATCATGCGTTTAGCTATAGGAGCTGTGTGTGTGTGTGTGTGTGTGTGTGTGTGTGTGTGTGTGTGTGTGTGTGTGTGTGTGTGTGTGTGTGTGTGTGTGTGTGTGCGTGTGTGTGTGTGATGTCATTGTGTGTGTGTTGCATGTCTTCTTTTCTCTCGTCTTTGTTAAAATGTCTCCAGTGTGTCTGGGAAAGAGGCACGCACCCCGTGTTCACACACACATGACGCGTTACCTCCGTCCCTGTGTGTGTGTGTGTGTGTGTGTGTGTGTGTGTGTGTGTGTGTGTGTGAATGTCCTACTCCCACATGTCTCTTTAGGCTCCCGTGATCGCCGCCAAATTCATGGTTTCATACGAGATCCCACGCCATTCTTTAACTTCTGTTTTAGAGGTGAGATCTAGGCTACTAAATCTACTATTTAGTATGGTAGAAAAAAGATTTAGGATGTCCCGATTCTTGTGGCCAGATTTAGTATGGTTAAAAATACCCGGATGTCCTACTACATGATTTTCAGTGTTGAAATCAGCATCCTATTTGAGTGATTCTGACCAACAATCCAGTGCACATTCACT
>CM047514.1:1642576-1645076 GCA_026122265.1 Ammodytes dubius | reverse complement strand
AAGGAAAGCCTCCCAAGGTTGTTCTACAAAGACAAGCTGGCAAGCTTGAACCTTTAGCCCTGTGACTTTGTTCTGTGTGTGTGTGTGTGAGTGTGTGAATTGTGTGTGGTGTGTGTTGTTGTGTGTGTGTGTGTGTGTGTGTGTGTGTGTGTGTGTGAATCTGTGTGTGTGTGTGTGTGTGTGTGTGTGTGTGTGTGTGTGTGTGTGGTGTGTGTATCTGTGTGTGTGTTGTGTGTGTGTGTGTGTGTGTGTGTGGTGTGTGTGTTGTGTGTTGTGTGTGTGTGTGGTTGTGTGTTGTGTGTGTGTGTGTGTGTGTGTGTGTGTGTGTGTGTGTATTAACCATTGTTGTGATTTAATCTCACGGTCAAATAATGATGATAAGATAAGATGGCGTTAGTGAAAGCTGGTGATGACTGGTTGGGTTATACAGGGGGTGGAAGTTACTTAAAGGTGCAGTCAGTGATTCTGGAGAACGCTTGATGTCAAAATCACTTTCTAGTCAAAATCAGTGAATATCTCCTCATGATCTTCTACCTGTCTGTACTGTGTGTGTGTGTTGGAAAAAAAAATGTTGTTTGTCAGATTTTGACAAAAGGGATTAACTGACTGCACCTTTAAACCTGCAGTGTGTAGAATTTTGGGTTTTATTTCTTAGCAGATTTTGTAGAAAGTAATTATAATATCCATAAGTACATTTAATTTAGTGCATAATAGCTGAAAAAAATGTTTTGAATTATTATTTGTTCCCTTAGAAAGGGTCTCATATATGTCCATATTTCTGCATATTTTGGACCAAGGCCTAGTGCCGCCATCTTGAAAGTGTCATAGTTGGAATTAGGTGCATTGTTTAAAATTTAGAGTTGTTCTTGTCCTTGAAGGCCACTGTAGCTTCTGTTATTATTCTAAAGGGTTGGGGTTACCCAGGGAGTGTTGTATTCTAGAACTTACTTGATGATGTCATATTACACACTGCACCTTTGAAGCTATAAAAATGGGTCTGATAAAAATTGTAAATCGACAAATAAAATGGTATAAATTGGTTTGATATGAAATTAAAAAAAATCTTGAAAGCCAGATACGTTTCTATAGTAGGAAGGCAGTGAAACAGACAACCAATTCACAATATTAAGGGGAGTACAGCATGCACGCACACCATACAAAAATAGTTTTCTTTCTTTCAAACAACTCAAAGTTCCTCATAGCAACTTTAAAAACATTAAACAGGGGCGCTCCGGTGGTGTAGTGGATAGAGCGCATACCATGTCGGCTCAGGCCTTCGTTGCAGTGGTCGCGGGTTCAAATCTGACCCGTGGATCTTTGTAATAGAGTTTTTTTTCAGTAGTTTGTGTGTACCTGTCTATCTGTGTGTGTGTGTGTGTGTGTCTGATTTTTGTTCAGTAGTTGTCCTGAACAAAGTAACACACACACACACACACACACTCGCTGTCTGTCACCACGGAGACAAGAGACGATGGTATTATGTCTTTGTTTGGTTTTGGATTTGAGCAAATCCCTCTTTCATCTCAGCAGTCATCCTTTCTCCTCTTACAGACGGTGGGTGTGTGTTTGGTGTGAGTGTGTGTGTGTGTGTGTGTGTGTGTGTGTGTGTGTGTGTGTGGTGTGTGTGCTTGCGTGTGTGTGTGTGTGTGTCTCTCTCTCTCGCTGTCTCTCTGTTTGTGTGTGTCTGTGTGTGTGTGTTTTGTCTGTCTGTCTGTCTGCCCGTCTGTCTGCCTATCTGTCTTTCTGTCTGTCTATCTGTCTTTCTGTCTGTCTATCTGTCTGCTATCTGTCTGTCTGTCTGTCTGCCTGTCTGTCTGTCTGTCTGTCTGTCTGTCTCTCTGTCTGTCTGTCTGTCTGCCTATCTGTCTGTCTGTCTGTCTGTCTGTCTGTCTGTCTGTCTTGCTGCGAGTGTCTCCATGCTAATGTGATGTGAAAGCTCTTAATCCCAGTGAAAACACACAGACACTACACCACGGATTGTTTTATAATACCTATTGTTACTATTGTTACAGATTATAGGTGTGGGTGTGTATGTGTGTGTGTGTGTGTGTGTGTGTATGTACCTTGTGTGTTGTGTGCGTGTATGTGTCTCTGTGAATACGTGTTTGTGTGTGTGTTTCTCTATGTGTGTGTGTGTTTATGTGTGATTATGTGTGTGTGTGTGCATGAGTTTCTTTTTAATTTTTTTTTTATTTTAAAGATTTTTTTGGCATTTTTATGCTTTTTATTGTAGAGACAGAGTTGAAATGGGGCAGAGAGGGGAGTGACACACAGAGTACGACCGCGGGCTGGAATCAAACCCGGGTCCGCTGCTGGGCCCGGCCCGGGAGGGGGACGCCTTACCAACTGAGCTAAAGGCGCCCCCGTGTGCGTGAGTTTCTATATGTGAACATGTGTGTGTGTGTGTCTGTCTCTCTATGCGTGTGTGTGTGTGTGTGTGTCTCTATGTGTATGTGTGTGTGTGTCTACGTGTGTGTGTGTGTCTCTACGTGTGTGTGTG
>CM047514.1:1610076-1622576 GCA_026122265.1 Ammodytes dubius | reverse complement strand
GCCAACTAGCGGTGTAAAAAAAAAAAAAAACAACCAAAAAAAATCATATATACTCCAAATGGCCTGAAACATGCTCCTAAATACTTTTTGGAAAAATTATTTTCTTAGGACTCAGCACTTAGAGAAATCTTCCCAAAATTTTACATTGGGGTCAATGGCAGCTATATGAAGGAAGTGAGCTACAACTCCAAAACTTCGGACAAATGTCTAAGGGGCCTGGGGCACCTCCCACACCAAAGGCCAACCCTTTGCCCATTTCCCTCGACGAGTGGCACAACTTTGAAATTTTCAAATTCGATTTAACCCTAACCCTAACCCTAACCCTAACCCTGGTCATGATAGCGCCAACTAGTGGTGTAAAAAAAAAAAAAACCAACAAAAAAAATCATATATACTCCAAATGGCCTGAAACGTGCTCCTAAATACTTTTTGGAAAAATTATTTTCTTAGGACTCAGCACTTGGAGAAATTTTCCCAAAATTTTACATTGGGGTCAATGGCAGCTATATGAAGGAAGTGAGCTAGAACTCCAAAACTTCGAACACATGTCTAGGGGGCCTGGAGCACCTCCCACACCAAAGGCCAACCCTTTGCTCATTTCCCTCGACGAGTGGCACAACTTTGAAATTTTCAAATTCGATTTAACCCTAACCCTAACCCTAACCCTAACCCTGCTCATGATAGCGCCAACTAGTGGTGTAAAAAAAAAAAAAAACAACCAAAAAAAATCATATATACTCCAAATGGCCTGAAACATGCTCCTAAATACTTTTTGGAAAAATTATTTTCTTAGGACTCAGCACTTGGAGAAATTTTCCCAAAATTTTACATTGGGGTCAATGGCAGCTATATGAAGGAAGTGAGCTAGAACTCCAACACTTCGCACACATGTCTAGGGGGCCTGGGGCACCTCCCACACCAAAGGCCAACCCTTTGCCCATTTCCCTCGACGAGTGGCACAACTTTGAAATTTTCAAATTCGATTTAACCCTAACCCTAACCCTAACCCTAACCTGGTCATGATAGCGCCAACTAGTGGTGTAAAAAAAAAAAAAGAAAAAAAAAAAATCATATATACTCCAAATAGCCTGAAACATGCTCCTAAATACTTTTTGGAAAAATTATTTTCTTAGGACTCAGCACTTGGGAGAAATTTTCCCAAAATTTTACACTGGGGTCAATGGCAGCTATATGAAGGAAGTGAGCTACAACTCCAAAACTTCGCACACATGTCTAGGGGGCCTGGGGCACCTCCCACACCAAAGGCCAACCCTTTGCCCATTTCCCTCGACGAGTGGCACAACTTTGAAATTTTCAAATTCGATTTAACCCTAACCCTAACCCTAACCCTAACCCTGGTCATGATAGCGCCAACTAGTGGTGTAAAAAAAAACAAAAACAACAAAAAAAATCATATATACTCCAAATGGCCTGAAACGTGCTCCTAAATACTTTTTGGAAAAATTATTTTCTTAGGACTCAGCACTTAGAGAAATTTTCCCAAAAATGTACATGGGGGTCAATGGCAGCTATATGAAGGAAGTGAGCTAGAACTCCAAAACTTCGCACACATGTCTAGGGGGCCTGGGGCACCTCCCACACCAAAGGCCAACCCTTTGCCCATTTCCCTCGACGAATGGCACAACTTTGACATTTTCAAATTCGATTTAACCCTAACCCTAACCCTAACCCTAACCCTGGTCATGATAGCGCCAACTAGTGGTGTAAAAAAAAACAAAAACAACAAAAAAAATCATATATACTCCAAATGGCCTGAAACGTGCTCCTAAATACTTTTTGGAAAAATTATTTTCTTAGGACTCAGCACTTAGAGAAATCTTCCCAAAATTTTACATTGGGGTCAATGGCAGCTATATGAAGGAAGTGAGCTACAACTCCAAAACTTCGGACAAATGTCTAAGGGGCCTGGGGCACCTCCCACACCAAAGGCCAACCCTTTGCCCATTTCCCTCGACGAGTGGCACATTTTTGAAATTTTCAAATTCGATTTAACCCTAACCCTAACCCTAACCCTAACCCTGGTCATGATAGCGCCAACTAGCGGTGTAAAAAAAAAAAAAAACAACCAAAAAAAATCATATATACTCCAAATGGCCTGAAACGTGCTCCTAAATACTTTTTGGAAAAATTATTTTCTTAGGACTCAGCACTTAGAGAAATCTTCCCAAAATTTTACATTGGGGTCAATGGCAGCTATATGAAGGAAGTGAGCTACAACTCCAAAACTTCGGACAAATGTCTAAGGGGCCTGGGGCACCTCCCACACCAAAGGCCAACCCTTTGCCCATTTCCCTCGACGAGTGGCACATTTTTGAAATTTTCAAATTCGATTTAACCCTAACCTAACCCTAACCCTAACCCTGGTCATGATAGCGCCAACTAGCGGTGTAAAAAAAAAAAAAAAACAAAAAAAAATCATATATACTCCAAATGGCCTGAAACATGCTCCTAAATACTTTTTGGAAAAATTATTTTCTTAGGGACTCAGCACTTAGAGAAAATCTTCCCAAAATTTTACATGGGGTCAATGGCAGCTATATGAAGGAAGTGAGCTACAACTCCAAAACTTCGGACAAATGTCTAAGGGGCCTGGGGCACCTCCCACACCAAAGGCCAACCCTTTGCCCATTTCCTCGACGAGTGGCACAACTTTGAAATTTTCAAATTCGATTTAACCCTAACCCTAACCCTAACCCTAACCCTGGTCATGATAGCGCCAATTAGTGGTGTAAAAAAAAACAAAAACAACAAAAAAAATCATATATACTCCAAATGGCCTGAAACGTGCTCCTAAATACTTTTTGGAAAAATTATTTTCTTAGGACTCAGCACTTAGAGAAATTTTCCCAAAAATGTTACATGGGGGTCATGGCAGCTATATGAAGGAAGTGAGCTAGAACTCCAAAACTTCGCACACATGTCTAGGGGGCCTGGGGCACCTCCCACACCAAAGGCCAACCCTTTGCCCATTTCCCTCGACGAATGGCACAACTTTGACATTTTCAAATTCGATTTAACCCTAACCCTAACCCTAACCCTAACCCTGGTCATGATAGCGCCAACTAGTGGTGTAAAAAAAAAAAAAAAAACAACAAAAAAAATCATTATATACTCCAAATGGCCTGAAACGTGCTCCTAAATACTTTTTGGAAAAATTATTTTCTTAGGACTCAGCACTTAGAGAAATCTTCCCAAAATTTTACATTGGGGTCAATGGCAGCTATATGAAGGAAGTGAGCTACAACTCCAAAACTTCGGACAAATGTCTAAGGGGCCTGGGGCACCTCCCACACCAAAGGCCAACCCTTTGCCCATTTCCCTCGACGAGTGGCACAACTTTGAAATTTTCAAATTCGATTTAACCCTAACCCTAACCCTAACCCTAACCCGGTCATGATTAGCGCCAACTAGTGGTGTAAAAAAAAACAAAAACAACAAAAAAAATCATATATACTCCAAATGGCCTGAAACGTGCTCCTAAATACTTTTTGGAAAAATTATTTTCTTAGGACTCAGCACTTAGAGAAATTTTCCCAAAAATGTACATGGGGGTCATGGGCAGCTATATGAAGGAAGTGAGCTAGAAACTCCAAAAACTTCGCAACATGTCTAGGCCTCCACACCAAAGGCCAACCCTTTGCCCATTTCCCTCGACGAGTGGCACAACTTTGAAATTTTCAAATTCGATTTAACCCTAACCCTAACCCTAACCCTAACCCTGGTCATGATAGCGCCAACTAGTGGTGTAAAAAAACAAAAACACAAAAAAAATCATTATACTCCAATGGCCTGAACGTGCTCCTAAATACTTTTGGAAAAATTATTTCTTAGGACTCAGCACTTAGAGAAATTTTCCCAAAAATGTACATGGGGTCAATGGCAGCTATATGAAGGAAGTGAGCTAGAACTCCAAAACTTCGCACACATGTTAGGGGGCCTGGGGCACCTCCCACACAAAGGCAACCCTTTGCCCATTTCCTCGACGAATGGCACAACTTTGACATTTTCAAATTCGATTTAACCTAACCCTAACCCTAACCTAACCTGGTCATGATAGCGCCAACTAGTGGTGTAAAAAAAAACAAAAACAACAAAAAAAATCATATATACTCCAAATGGCCTGAACGTGCTCCTAAATACTTTTGGAAAAATTATTTTCTTAGACTCAGCACTTAGAGAAATCTTCCCAAAATTTTACATTGGGGTCAATGGCAGCTATATGAAGGAAGTGAGCTACAACTCCAAAACTTCGGACAAATGTCTAAGGGCCTGGGGCACCTCCACACCAAAGGCCAACCCTTTGCCCATTTCCCTCGACGAGTGGCACATTTTTGAAATTTTCAAATTCGATTTAACCCTAACCTAACCCTAACCTAACCCTGGTCATGATAGCGCCAACTAGCGGTGTAAAAAAAAAAAAAACAACCAAAAAAAATCATATATACTCCAAATGGCCTGAAACATGCTCCTAAATATTTTTGGAAAAATTATTTTCTTAGGACTCAGCACTTAGAGAAATCTTCCAAATTTTACATTGGGGTCAATGGCAGCTATATGAAGGAAGTGAGCTAGAACTCCAAAACTTCGCACACATGTCTAGGGGGCCTGGAGCACCTCCCACACCAAAGGCCAACCCTTTGCCCATTTCCTCGACGAGTGGCACAACTTTGAAATTTTCAAATTCGATTTAACCCTAACCCTAACCCTAACCTAACCCTGGTCATGATAGCGCCACTAGTGGTGTAAAAAAAAAAAAAACAACAAAAAAAATCATATATACTCCAAATGGCCTGAAACATGCTCCTAAATACTTTTTGGAAAAATTATTTTCTTAGGACTCAGCACTTGGAGAAATTTTCCCAAAATTTTACATTGGGGTCAATGGCAGCTATATGAAGGAAGTGAGCTAGAACTCCAAAACTTCGCACACATGTCTAGGGGCCTGGAGCACCTCCCACACCAAAGGCCAACCCTTTGCCATTTCCCTCGACGAGTGGCACAACTTTGAAATTTTCAAATTCGATTTAACCCTAACCCTAACCCTAACCCTAACCTGGTCATGATAGCGCAACTAGTGGTGTAAAAAAAAAAAAAAAAAAAAAAAAATCATATATACTCCAAATAGCCTGAAACATGCTCCTAAATACTTTTTGGAAAAATTATTTTCTTAGGACTCAGCACTTGGGAGAAATTTTCCCAAATTTTACACTGGGGTCAATGGCAGCTATATGAAGGAAGTGAGCTACAACTCCAAAACTTCGCACACATGTCTAGGGGGCCTGGGGCACCTCCCACACCAAAGGCCAACCTTTGCCCATTTCCTCGACAGTGGCACAACTTTGAAATTTTCAAATTCGATTTAACCCTAACCCTAACCCTAACCCTAACCCTGGTCATGATAGCGCCAACTAGTGGTGTAAAAAAAAACAAAAACAACAAAAAAAATCATATATACTCCAATGGCCTGAAACGTGTCCTAAATACTTTTTGGAAAAATTATTTTCTTAGGACTCAGCACTTAGAGAAATTTTCCCAAAAATGTACATGGGGGTCAATGGCAGCTATATGAAGGAAGTGAGCTAGAACTCCAAAACTTCGCACACATGTCTAGGGGGCCTGGGCACCTCCACACCAAAGGCCAACCTTTGCCATTTCCCTCGACGAATGGCACAACTTTGACATTTCAAATTCGATTTAACCCTAACCCTAACCCTAACCCTAACCCTGGTCATGATAGCGCCAACTAGTGGTGTAAAAAAAAACAAAAACAACAAAAAAAATCATATATACTCCAAATGGCCTGAAACGTGCTCCTAAATACTTTTGGAAAAATTATTTTTTGGACTCAGCACTTAGAGAAATCTTCCCAAAATTTTACATTGGGGTCAATGGCAGCTATATGAAGGAAGTGAGCTACAACTCCAAAACTTCGGACAATGTCTAAGGGGCCTGGGCACCTCCCACACCAAAGGCCAACCCTTTGCCCATTTCCCTCGACGAGTGGCCACATTTTGAAATTTTCAAATTCGATTTAACCCTAACCCTAACCCTAACCCTAACCCTGGTCATGATAGCGCCAACTAGCGGTGTAAAAAAAAAAAAAACAACCAAAAAAAATCATATATACTCCAAATGGCCTGAAACATGCTCCTAAATACTTTTTGGAAAAATTATTTTCTTAGGACTCAGCACTTAGAGAAATCTTCCCAAAATTTTACATTGGGGTCAATGGCAGCTATATGAAGGAAGTGAGCTACAACTCCAAAACTTCGGACAAATGTCTAAGGGGCCTGGGGCACCTCCCACACCAAAGGCCAACCCTTTGCCCATTTCCCTCGACGAGTGGCACAACTTTGAAATTTTCAAATTCGATTTAACCCTAACCCTAACCCTAACCCTAACCCTGGTCATGATAGCGCCAACTAGTGGTGTAAAAAAAAACAAAAACAACAAAAAAAATCATATATACTCCAAATGGCCTGAAACGTGCTCCTAAATACTTTTTGGAAAATTATTTTCTTAGGACTCAGCACTTAGAGAAATTTTCCCAAAAATGTACATGGGGGTCATGGGCAGCTATATGAAGGAAGTGAGCTAGAACTCCAAAACTTCGCACACATGTCTAGGGGGCCTGGGGCACCTCCAACACCAAAGGCCAACCCTTTGCCCATTTCCTCGACGAATGGCACAACTTTGACATTTTCAAATTCGATTTAACCCTAACCCTAACCCTAACCCTAACCTGGTCATGATAGCGCCAACTAGTGGTGTAAAAAAAAAAAAAACAACAAAAAAAATCATATATACTCCAAATGGCCTGAAACGTGCTCCTAAATACTTTTTGGAAAAATTATTTTCTTAGGACTCAGCACTTAGGAAATCTTCCCAAAATTTTACATTGGGGTCAATGGCAGCTATATGAAGGAAGTGAGCTACAACTCCAAAACTTCGGACAAATGTCTAAGGGGCCTGGGCACCTCCCACACCAAAGGCCAACCCTTTGCCCATTTCCCTGACGAGTGGCACAACTTTGAAATTTTCAAATTCGATTTAAACCCTAACCCTAACCCTAACCCTAACCCTGGTCATGATAGCGCCAACTAGTGGTGTAAAAAAAAAAAAAAACAACAAAAAAAATCATATATACTCCAAATGGCCTGAAACGTGCTCCTAAATACTTTTTGGAAAAATTATTTTCTTAGGACTCAGCACTTAGAGAAATTTTCCCAAAATTACATGGGGTCATGGCAGCTATATGAAGGAAGTGAGCTAAACTCCAAAACTTCGCACACATGTCTAGGGGGCCTGGGGCACCTCCCACACCAAAGGCCAACCCTTTGCCCATTTCCCTCGACGAATGGCACAACTTTGAATTTTCAAATTCGATTTAACCCTAACCCTAACCCTAACCCTAACCCTGGTCATGATAGCGCCAACTAGTGGTGTAAAAAAAAAAAAAAAAAACAAAAAAAATCATATATACTCCAAATGGCCTGAAACGTGCTCCTAAATACTTTTTGGAAAAATTATTTTCTTAGGACTCAGCACTTAGAGAAATTTTCCCAAAATTTACATTGGGGTCATGGCAGCTATATGAAGGAAGTGAGCTAAACTCCAAAACTTCGACAATGTCTAAGGGGCCTGGGGCACCTCCCACACCAAAGGCCAACCCTTTGCCCATTTCCCTCGACGAATGGCACAACTTTGAATTTTCAAATTCGATTTAACCCTAACCCTAACCCTAACCCTAACCCTGGTCATGATAGCGCCAACTAGTGGTGTAAAAAAAAAAAAAACAACAAAAAAAATCATATATACTCCAAATGGCCTGAAACGTGCTCCTAAATACTTTTTGGAAAAATTATTTTCTTAGGACTCAGCACTTAGAGAAATTTTCCCAAAATGTACATTGGGGTCAATGGCAGCTATATGAAGGAAGTGAGCTAAACTCCAAAACTTCGACACATGTCTAGGGGGCCTGGGGCACCTCCCACACCAAAGGCCAACCCTTTGCCCATTTCCCTCGACGATGGCACAACTTTGAATTTTCAAATTCGATTTAACCCTAACCTAACCCTAACCCTAACCCTGGTCATGATAGCGCCAACAGTGGTGTAAAAAAAAAAAAAACAACAAAAAAAATCATATATACTCCAAATGGCCTGAAACGTGCTCCTAAATACTTTTTGGAAAAATTATTTTCTTAGGACTCAGCACTTAGAGAAATTTCCCAAAATGTTACATTGGGGTCAATGGCAGCTATATGAAGGAAGTGAGCTAAATCTCAAAAACTTCGACACATGTCTAGGGGCCTGGGGCACCTCCACACCAAAGGCCAACCCTTTGCCATTTCCCTCGACGAGTGGCACAACTTTGAAATTTTCAAATTCGATTTAACCCTAACCCTAACCCTAACCCTAACCTGGTCATGATAGCGCCAACTAGTGGTGTAAAAAAAAAAAAAAAACAACAAAAAAAATCATATATACTCCAAATGGCCTGAAACATGCTCCTAAATACTTTTTGGAAAAATTATTTTCTTAGGACTCAGCACTGAGAAATTTTCCCAAAATTTTACATTGGGGTCAATGGCAGCTATATGAAGGAAGTGAGCTAGAACTCCAAAACTTCGCACACATGTCTAGGGGGCCTGGGGCACCTCCCACACCAAAGGCCAACCCTTTGCCCATTTCCCTCGACGAGTGGCACAACTTTGAAATTTTCAAATTCGATTTAACCCTAACCTAACCCTAACCCTAACCTGGTCATGATAGCGCCAACTAGTGGTGTAAAAAAAAAAAAAAACAACAAAAAAATCATATATACTCCAAATGGCCTGAAACATGCTCCTAAATACTTTTTGGAAAAATTATTTTCTTAGGACTCAGCACTTCGGAGAAATTTTCCCAAAATTTTACATGGGGTCAATGGCAGCTATATGAAGGAAGTGAGCTACAACTCCAAAACTTCGCACACATGTCTAGGGGGCCTGGGGCACCTCCACACCAAAGGCCAACCCTTTGCCATTTCCCTCGACGAGTGGCACAACTTTGAAATTTTCAAATTCGATTTAACCTAACCCTAACCTAACCTAACCCTAACCTGGTCATGATAGCGCCAACTAGTGGTGTAAAAAAAAACAAAAACAACAAAAAAAATCATATATACTCCAAATGGCCTGAAACGTGCTCCTAAATACTTTTTGGAAAAATTATTTTCTTAGGACTCAGCACTTAGAGAAATTTTCCCAAAATGTACATGGGGGTCATGGGCAGCTATATGAAGGAAGTGAGCTAGAACTCCAAAACTTCGCACACATGTCTAGGGGGCCTGGGGCACCTCCCACACCACAAGGCCAACCCTTTGCCCATTTCCCTCGACGAATGGCACAACTTTGACATTTTCAAATTCGATTTAACCCTAACCCTAACCTAACCCTAACCCTGGTCATGATAGCGCCAACTAGTGGTGTAAAAAAAAAAAAAAACAACAAAAAAAATCATATATACTCCAAATGGCCTGAAACGTGCTCCTAAATACTTTTTGGAAAAATTATTTTTAGGACTCAGCACTTAGAGAAATCTTCCCAAAATTTTACATTGGGGTCAATGGCAGCTATATGAAGGAAGTGAGCTACAACTCCAAAACTTCGGACAAATGTCTAAGGGGCCTGGGGCACCTCCCACACCAAAGGCCAACCCTTTGCCCATTTCCCTCGACGAGTGGCACAACTTTGAAATTTTCAAATTCGATTTAACCCTAACCCTAACCCTAACCCTAACCCTGGTCATGATAGCGCCAACTAGTGGTGTAAAAAAAAAAAAAAACAACAAAAAAAATCTATATACTCCAAATGGCCTGAAACGTGCTCCTAAATACTTTTTGGAAAAATTATTTTCTTAGGACTCAGCACTTAGAGAAATTTTCCCAAAAATGTACATGGGGGTCATGGGCAGCTATATGAAGGAAGTGAGCTAGAACTCCAAAACTTCGCACACATGTCTAGGGGGCCTGGGGCACCTCCCACACCAAAGGCCAACCCTTTGCCCATTTCCCTCGACGAATGGCACAACTTTGACATTTTCAAATTCGATTTAACCCTAACCCTAACCCTAACCCTAACCTGGTCATGATAGCGCCAACAAGTGGTGTAAAAAAAAAAAAAACAACAAAAAAAATCATATATACTCCAAATGGCCTGAAACGTGCTCCTAAATACTTTTTGGAAAAATTATTTTCTTAGGACTCAGCACTTAGAGAAATCTTCCCAAAATGTTACATTGGGGTCAATGGCAGCTATATGAAGGAAGTGAGCTACAACTCAAAAACTTCGGACACATGTCTAAGGGGCCTGGGGCACCTCCCACACCAAAGGCCAACCCTTTGCCCATTTCCCTCGACGAGTGGCACAACTTTGAAATTTTCAAATTCGATTTAACCCTAAGCCTAACCCTAACCCTAACCCTGGTCATGATAGCGCCAACTAGTGGTGTAAAAATAAAAAAAAACAACAAAAAAAAATCATATATACTCCAAATGGCCTGAAACATGCTCCTAAATACTTTTTGGAAAAATTATTTTCTTAGGACTCAGCACTTGGAGAAATTTTCCCAAAATTTTACATGGGGGTCAATAGCAGCTATATGAAGGAAGTGAGCTAGAACTCCAAAACTTCGCACACATGTCTAGGGGGCCTGGGCACCTCCCACACCAAAGGCCAACCCTTTGCCTATTTCCCTCGACGAGTGGCACAACTTTGAAATTTTCAAATTCGATTTAACCCTAACCCTAACCCTAACCCTAACCCTAACCTTAACCCTAACCCTAACCCTAACCCTAACCCTAACCCTAACCCTAACCCTAACCCCAACCCCAACCCCAACCCCAACCCTAACCCTAACCCTAACCCTAACCCTAACCCATCTAACCTTAACCCTAACCTTAACCCTATCCCTAACCCTAACCCTAACCCTAACCCTAACCCTATCCCTAACCCTAACCCTATCCCTAACCCTAACCCTAACCCTAACCCTAACCCTAACCCTAACCCCAACCCTAACCCTAACCCTAACCCTAACCCCAACCCTAACCCTAACCCTAACCCTAACCCTAACCCTAACCCCAACCCTAACCCTAACCCTAACCTTAACCCTAACCTTAACCCTATCCCTAACCCTAACCCTAACCCTAACCCTAACCCTATCCCTAACCCTAACCCTATCCCTAACCCTAACCCTAACCCTAACCCTAACCCTAACCCCAACCCTAACCCTAACCCTAACCCTAACCCCAACCCTAACCCTAACCCTAACCCTAACCCTAACCCTAACCCCAACCCTAACCCTAACCCTAACCTTAACCCTAACCCTAATCCTAACCCTAACCCTAACCCTAACCCTAACCCTAACCCTAACCCCAACCTCAACCCCAACCCCAACCCTAACCCTAACCCTAACCCTAACCCATCTAACCTTAACCCTAACCTTAACCCTATCCCTAACCCTAACCCTAACCCTAACCCTAACCCTATCCCTAACCCTAACCCTATCCCTAACCCTAACCCTAACCCTAACCCTAACCCCAACCCTAACCCTAACCCTAACCCTAACCCCAACCCTAACCCTAACCCTAACCCTAACCCTAACCCTAACCCTAACCCTAACCCTAACCCTAACCCTAACCCTAACCCTTGGGTGCTCAACACAACCCTGCGGTCAGCCTGATGTCACGGAGAGACGCTGGCTGTGACGTCAGAGGCCGGCTGACAGCCGAACTGTGTCGTCTTACACTGGACTATGCAATCGGTCTCTCCTCCACGTAACGTGATTTGTTGTGCACTCTGTTGGGGTGGTGGTTTGACCTCTGGAGGAAGGGAATTGTTATTTTATCGTTGGGATTTGGTGCATTTGTTTTGTTGGTCTTTATAAGCAGTAGGGTACTGCAGTAATGCCTATGTCTGTTAGGCATATTGAGGTGTTTTTTCCCGTCCGACCTGGCGAGGATGGAGTATACGTGAGGGTTAGCCTACAGCAGAAGGCTAACATTAGCCTAGCATACAGCATACATTAGTTAAGAGTTTTGTCTCGATATTGAAAATTACTCGATACTTTTTCACCAAAACAGCTCGTATAGACAGACAAGAGTCGTGGCTTAAAAGAAAGTAACGTGTATTTGTGGAAGGCATGTCGTATTACGTTTTTTTTAAGTTTGTTTGCGGAATACTGTGTCATTCAATACAAAGTGAATGGAGCGCTGTGTATTATTTTATTGTGTATGGGCGTGGCCTCCGATTATTATCTATCTATCTATCTATCTATCTATCTTATCTATCTATCTATCTATCTATCTATCTATCTATCTATCTATCTATCTATCTATCTATCTATCTATCTATCTATCTATCTATCTATCTATCTATCTATCTATCTATCTATCTATCTATCTATCTATCTATCTATTTAAATAAATATAAATGAAAA
>CM047514.1:1600076-1602576 GCA_026122265.1 Ammodytes dubius | reverse complement strand
TGAGGGAAGACTGAGGGAAGAAAAACCTCATTCATTATATTATAATAGTTATTTTATAATGATAGAACGCTGGTTCCGTATGGGTGAAGTATTCCTTTAAGGAATGATTTGAAATGTTGCAACTGAATATTGGTGTCTTATAAACAGACAAGGGGTTTGGACATTTAATGTGCAGGACACAAACACAAATATAAAAATACAATAAGTATAAAATGTCTGTTTAAAGTAAATTCCACTTAAAATGTTTAAGTTTTCTTGATGTCTATTTGACGACAAGGCATATTTGTTCCACATATTTGTTTACTTGTATTTCCAGAAACAACAACTTTCCTAAAATCATGTTCAATAGTTTTAAAACTTATGAACAGAATCCATGTGTTGACAGACGGATAAAATCAACCCTTTTTTTAAATTCTTAAAACTCAAAACGAAAAAGTTACAATACATTTTTTATTTATTTTTATTTTTCCTTAATGTATCCTCGAAAGATCAATTGAAAGGTGACCGTTATTTACAATGATGTTGAGTAAAGTAGTAAGTAGTAAGTATTAATCTGCATAATAAGTTATCTCAACACAAAGATAATAAGTTGGCTCAAATGTATAGGCAGACTTAAATCAAAAAGTTGGTTACACTTTAGTTTGATAGTCCACTTTTGACACTCAACAAGCCATCAGTTAGTTGAATCCACGTTTCTTATCTGTTGAACAAGCTCTGTCGAATATCAACCAACCATCTACTAATTGGCAAGGCAAGGCAAGTTTATTTATATAGCACAATTCAGACACAAGGCCACTCAAAGTGCTTTACAGGGGCAAGATTAGAATACATAAAACACATTATAAAACATTTAAAAGCGAATAAAAGAAGCAAATAAAATAAAAATTGCAGGTTAATTAATAGTGCAACTTATTGTTAACTTACAGTCAGTTGAATACATGTTACTTATCTGTTGAGATAGTTCTGTTGCATGTCAACTCATTCACTGTTGACATGCAACTGTGTATCTACTGATGGCTTGTTGAGTGTCAACAGTGGACTATCAAACTAAAGTGTTACCAAAAAGTTTAAGTTTTTCTTGATGTATATCTGACGACAGGACCATTTTGTCTGTAACTTCTATATCAGATGAAACACGACTCTCTTCCACTTATTAAATCATGTCCATAGTTTTAAAACTTAAGAACTAAACGTAGGTGTTGACAGACGGATAAAATCAGCCATTTTGGATCTATAGATTGACTGACATTACCTCGTTATCGCCTTTGCCCTTCATTCATTTACTCTGGTGTCAGGGGAGCGAGGGAAAACTTTCTCTCTCTCTCTCCCGCTGTGTGTGTGTGTGTGTGTGTGTGTGTGTGTGTGTGTGTGTGTGTGTGTGTGTGTGTGTGTGTGTGTGTGTGTGTGTGTGTGTGTGTGTGTGGAGTGTTGGGTTTCCAGGATAGACGGTGTAAAATATCAGACCGACGCTTCCGTTGTAAATTGACAAACGTTCCCTTGACTGACACTGACACACACACACACACACACACACACACACACACACACACACACACACACACACACACACACACACACACACACACACACACACACACACACACACACACACACACACACACACACACACACACACACACACACACACACACACACACACACACACACACACACACAGAACAGGAAGTCTGTCGGCTCAGGTCAAAAAGCTTTTGAAATATGATGTGGAGCTCAATTCATACATCAAAGATTTCTTAATTTTTTTCTGATGGCCATAAAGTTGCCAAGAAGTGCTACTGCAAACCTATGTGCAACTGTGTTAGTAGAACCTACAATTTAAAACATATTCACTTAATGTTGCAATTTTGTACAGAAAAATATAAGGGCCACAAGAGAGGAGAAAAAAAATAGTAAGTATTTTTTTTTTTCAATATGTACTTCAACAATTAAACCTTCAGTAGGGATTTAATTAAATTGCTTGGTGTGTGTGTGTGTGTCACTGTCTGTATAATTGTGAATGTGTGTGTGTGTGTGTGTTTGTGTGTGTCTACTGTATAATCGTGTGTTTGCTTGTGTGTTTGTGTGTGTGTGTGTGTCTACTGTATAATGGTGTTTTGTGTGTGTGTGTGGCTTTGTGTGTGGCTTTGTGTGTACTTGATAATTCTGTGTGTGTGTAACTGTGTTTACGTTATAATTCTGTGTGTGTGTGTATGTCTGTCTGTTTGTATTTACTGTAAAAATGTGTGTGTGTCTACTGTATAATGGCATGTGTGTGTGTGTGTGTGTGTCTCTACTGTATAATGGCGTGTGTGTGTGTGTGTGTGTGTGTGTGTGTGTGTGTGTGTGTGTGTGTCTCTACTGTATAATGGCGTGTGTGTGTGTGTGTGTGTGTGTGTGTGTGTGTGTGTGTCCATCCAGTAGGCTACATGTGGTCTAATTAAAGCCCAGAGATGACAGAGCGGTGATGTAATGAGAGAGATCTGATTGAGACATTACAATA
>CM047514.1:1578307-1592476 GCA_026122265.1 Ammodytes dubius | reverse complement strand
ACAGCCGGAGCACTGCGCGCGCAGCCCTTTCTTTATATGTCCATGGCGTACCCTGTGTTCCAATCCCCATACTTCCCTACTATTTAGTATGCTAGAAAAACATTTAGGATGTCCCAATACATGTATGTCAATTGTAGTATGCTGAAAATACATAAATGCCCCACCAACTCCAATAGCATTTTGGAGTATTCGTCTTTATTCTTGATATTTCTGGACACAATAATAAAAAAAATCTTCCTTATATGATTTTTTTTTCTCTCCTGTCTGTGGCCCTAAAACTCTTCTGTTCTTTAGTATGTAGTGTAGTAAAAAGACTAAAACTCTTCTGTACTTTAGTATGAAGTGTAGAAAAAAGACAAAGTATGTGATTGGGAACGCAGGCACAGCCCCATCATAGGGCCTACTCCGAATCATATACTATTTATTTTTTCTATTCTACATACTACATCTGATGATAAAAAAAATAATTTAGAGGCTGCAGTAGGCATACTATTATTGGGACATACTTTCACTTATTTATTTCATCATAACATTGCGCCTTGATCTTGCCTCTTGCCATTATATCAGTCTCATCCCCGGTTGTTTTCATACGGAGGCTCCATTTCCAATTTTAGAATACTGCATGAAAGCGAACTAGATACTGTTTATGATAAGATGTAGTATGTAGAATAGAGAGAAGAAAGAGGAGGAGATTTGGGAGGCAGTGGAGTTATTGTAACATTTATATTGTGAATGAATTATTTAAATTTGACAATAAAGCGTTAATGTGTTACATTCTAAATAATTATATCACTCATGACACCATGTTATGCTGGACAAATCAATTCGGGTCACACGCAAACACGCGCACACACACTCTCTCTCACACACACACCACACACACACACAACCCCACACACACACCACCACACAACACCACACACACACACAAAACCGCAACTTAAACAAAATACATTAGCAGCGACCACAGAGAGGTAAATACTATTATAATAAGTTTTACATTTGGCCTTAGTCTTTTACAAATAATAAATTAATATAGTCATTTTTTTGGTATTAATTTATTCATTGCCTTTGAAACTTTTCAGTAATCTCTATATTTTTCATCATTATTAAACGACAGACGGACGGACGGACAACGACATACAGACAGACAGACAGACACAGAGACAGACACACAGACACAGACAGACAGACAGACAGACAGACAGACAGACAGACAGACGGACGAGACGGACGGACAGACAGACAGACAGACAGACAGACGGACGGACAGACAGACAGACGGACAGACGGACAGACAGACAGACAGACGACGATAGACAGACGGACAGACAGACACACACAAAGAAGATAAAAGCAAACAAGAGTCCATTCAGTTCATTTTAAAAGCATTTTAATGGCTTTTTGCACATATGTAACAGAGAAAGGGGGAGAGAGAAAGTCTACGGGTGCAGATCCAACTACTAGCAGTGACCCCCAGTCCACACAACACACCCATTACCTCATCTTAAAATACTCCCCAAAAATACCCCTCTAACCCCCCTAAACCCACCACCCACCCACCCCACCCACACCCATCGTGGCATTATTGATTGTGCAATATGAGGAAATATATCTTTACTAAGCTTACAGTGACAGAGGAATGCACACTATATTCATCAAATTGCCAGATAGATTGTAGCAGATAGAAAAAAAAAAAAAAAAGAAAAAGAAATATTTCAGAACCAAGTGTTTTTTTTCAACCAATGTTAAAGTCCAAGCCCCTCCCGCCCAAAGCAACAGCAGAGTAAAACAAACACACCTACATTTATTTTTACACTTTGGGGGCTATTCCACTATTTCCTGGGATTGTATGGAAGTTAATTCATGACAAAAAATTAAAATCAAGCACATAAAAAAAATGTGTGGGTGTTATAGTATATTTTGCCCAATTAATCGTCTAACAAGCAGAGCATTGATTTTTTGGGGGAAATTAACCCCCCCAAAAACTGCTGTGTTGTTTTTTGTTGTTGTTTGTTTTAAAGCTCACTGATGTTTTGGTATTCGGGGGTCCTAATATGCCAAGTATGGAAGCCCACAATGAGGATTGTTCTACTAATATTGACAGGTTAAATTTGCTTATGAGCTATCGAACGCGTAGGTTCTGTAACTCAAAACACGATGTCAGGTAAGTGGCAGTGAGGCATGTAGTCCTCAAGTTATGAAGAACAAATGTCCCAAAGTTTTGGCACACAAAGGCAAACAAAACTATTGAAACTACAGCATGAAAATTCAAAAAAAAATGCGATAAAGAGGCTGTTAAAAAAGTCTAAATTCTGCCCTTAAAAATAGCCATGTTTAAAAATCTGTTTCTTCACGCAAATTTGAATTTTATATTTCTTTTCATTTTTTGTCATTAATTAACTTCCATAAAGGGACAAGGAACTCTTACGTCATTGGTCGAAAAAATAAAATCTGAAATTTCAAAATAAAAATGAAAAATGCTGAAAGCCAACAAGCAAAGCGACCGACTGACTAAATTTGCAACATTTACTCACTTCCAATAAATGCTTTTTTTTTTTGTTATTTTTATTTCGTCCACTTCAACAGCAAATGCTTTAAGTAACAATTTTTTGTTTTTATATACGTACATCTATGTCTCCATTACTTGTCAGACTAAATAAACCTTAAGACAGAGAAAAAAATACATTTCGGAAGGTAACATATAACATAATCAAAAAAAAATAAGAAGTGGGCAAAAACTGTAAATCAAAATGTATAAAATAAAACTTACTTGATGCTTTAAAGCAATAGTGCGTAACTTCTGTCTCTCCCCCCTCCTCCCCATGAGGAATTTATGAGTAATTACAACAACAACACTGTCTGTCGGTGCATCGCCATCTACATGAGGTAAAAGCCTTCAGTGATGGCACATGGATTTTATACCTTCTGCTGTACTCTATGTCCAGGTTTTTTTTCTTAGCAGTAGAATCAACAACTGAAACATTTCTTGGGCTCTTCTTGGGATTTTTTTAATGAGCTGTGTCGGTGGGTTGGGTGGGGGGGGGGTGAGGAGGGAGGGTGACACCAGTTTATAAACGCTGCCATACTTTTGAATGTAACCGACAACGCATTTAACAGTATATTAAAAAAGTTACGCACTATAACTTTAAAGTTTGTAATTAACAAACATTCTTACTGGTCTTTAGTTACTTATTGTCATTTCACCATCAGAACTCCTTCATTCAGAATTGTTAATTGTACACATTGGTTTTTTTTAAAGAAAGTTATATTCAAACAAAGCTTATTTTTTTTACGGATGCTAGGTCTTATTAGTATAGCAATAATAATAATTATTATATTATAAAAAGGTGGAATTATTGAACACAGGTTTACACATTGTTTTTGTTATACACAAGTTATACATACAAGTTCTCAAAGCACCGCAGGGTAACGCTCCAAATTACAACCACTTTTATTATTTATTTTCGTTTATCAACAGATAACTGATGATACATTTTGCTTTTCACAGGTTTTATTGCACAATTTCACAATTTTAACCGACATAAAAAGCAGAATTGTTATGTATTCAGTGCACACAGCTCCAGGTGGTTGTTTTTTGAACTTTGAATTGCAATTTTTTTTTTTTAAGGTTAAACTTGTGTTAAAATGTGTCATATTTGGCTTTTTCACAGCATGATTTTGAAAGTTTTTTTTTCATACTATCCCATAGTTGCTGAAGACATTTCTATGGAAGAGGATTAGGGCCAAAAATAAGAAGAGGACTCTACGCACTCCAAGAATTAAGTCGAAAAAATTACGAAAAAAAGTTGTACAAATATTGACATATTCGAACTTACAGGATCAAAACACATAAGCAAAATGTTATCAAAAGTTGTGTGTGTGTGTGTGTATATGTATATCTGTGTGTATATGTGTGTGTGTGTGTGTGTGTGTGTGTGTGTGTGTGTGTGTGTGTGTGTGTGTATGAGTGGGCATAAGACAGACAATGTGCTACACAACCTAATTTTGACGGAAAGCAGACGTCGTCTTAGCACCACTTATAATTGCACATAGAGAGCAATGTTATTAGTGGAGCTTAGAGGACGTCTGCTTTCAGTCAAAATGGGGTTGGAGCCCATTGTCTGTCTGTCTGTCTGTCTGTCTGTCTGTCTATCTGTCTGTCTGTCTGTCTGTCTGTCTGTCTGTCTATCTATATGTCTGTCATTCTGTTTGTCTGTCTGCTTCAAATCTGTCAATATATCTTTACAACTTTACCGCAGTCTGGAAGTGTCTAGTTAATTTTCAACTTTGAAATTTTGACTTTTTACTTAAAGTCCATAGTGAAAAATGACCCCAACGCTCTTCCATAAATTTTTCAGAAATGGAGAAGTGTAATTCTTCAGAGGTTTACCCTGCTGTGGTCTCAGTTTTTTCCCCACTACAGAGGGATACACGTCATCTTGCAAAGACAAGGCCTCGCAAAAAAAAAAAAAAAAAAAAAAATTAAACAAAATAAACAAAACAGGAAACAGGAAACAGGAAACTACCTACAACTTCCTAAACAGAAAATAAAAATAAAAAATAAAAATAAAATAAAAAATTAAATTGAGACGGCTCGGGAGCGTTAACACAACCCACGACAAGGCAATAGTCGACGAAATAAAGCCGGAAAACAAACATTAGGAGATAAAAAAAAAAAAAAAAAAAAACACAAATAATAATAGCATTAAGAATAGTAAGAATAGTTATTTTATTGTGGTAACTTCTCTATATGGCGTGCGTGTTGACATCGCTCGGCAATCAAAAAAAAAACTCTTGGCTTTTATTTTGATGACATTAGCTGCCTAAATAGTTTTTTTTTTTTTTTTGCAATTTTTTGCGATTTTGCAAAACCCCATTTTTGAAACCTATTTCCTCTCCGCTTCAATCTGATCTCAAAACATTTTCTTATACGTTTTTTCCTGCTCTTCCATATCGTACAAAAAAATACCTAACAGAGGACACAGGCAAGGTGTATTTTTGATGTTTTTTCGTAGCTGTTATATTTGTATTTTTGTTTGTATTTGCTCTGAGCCGAACCCCGGACGTTTGATAGGCACAGAGTGACAAGAGTTTTGGCTCGGAGCTTGCATGCTGGAGTCACGCTTATTTAAGAGAGAGAAGAAGAGAGAAAGAAAGAGAGAGAATAAAAAGAGAGAGAGAAAGCAGCTGTTTGGGGGGATTTTTTTTTCTTATATATATATATATACAGCTCTGGAAAAAGTTAAGAAACCAGACCACTCCAAATGTTCAGTGTCTCTCGTTTGACTATTTATAGGCTTATGTTTGAGTAGAATTAACATTTTGGTTTTATAATATAAACTACTGACAAGATTTCTACCAAATTCCAATACATTTTTTGTCATTAAGAGCATTTTTTTATTAAGTAATTCAGAGATGAAGATTTAAGACAAATCCAGACTGGTCTCTTCATTTTTTTCCAGAGTTGTATTTGACATCATAGCAACTGCTAATGCTGTAACTACAAGAATCGTTAATTTAATTAAAAATTAAACACTAATTAAAAATGATTGGTTTAGTGTGTTTTTCTGTATTCCTCCTTCTTGAATTGTACATACAGTAAAGATTGATGATATAGATTCATTGGCATCAGATTGAAACGCATTGATGCTTATACAGTACGCTTTTATTTTGACATCGTCTCTGCACGTCTGTGAATGACAATGTAATGTTGTACATTAAACCTGCAGTGTGTAGAATTTTGGGTTTTATTTCCTAGCAGATTTTGTAGAAAGTAATTATAATATCCACAACTACATTTAATTTAGTGCATAATAGCTAAAAAAAAAATTTTAATTATTTTTTTCCCCCTTAGAAAGGGTCTCATATATGTCCATATTTCTCCATACCTTGGACCAAGGCCTAGTGCAGCCATCTTGAAAGTGTCATAGTTGGAATGTCATCAGGTGCATTGTTTAAAATTTAGAATTGTTCTTGTCCTTGAAGGCCACTGTAGCTTCTGTTATTATTCTAAAGGGTTGGGGTTACCCAGGGAGCGTTGCATTCTAGAACTTTGTAGAACTTTCTTGATGATGTCATATTACACACTGCACCTTTAATGGCTGCTAAAACTGCATTTATTTTATTAATTTAACTCACATTTTTTTATTAAATTTTTTATTTAAATTTTCGCAATTTAATTTTTTGAGCATTTATTCTATTCGTTAGCACACTATCAGTTGCTATGACATGGACTTTCTTGAACTTGAACATATTTATTTAACCGGTTATGGATCGATATATTGAGTAGCAACCCCAAACAGCACCACAGAAGAAGAAAAAGAAGAAGGAGGAGGAGGAAGTAGAATTAAAGATCAGAATCTTATCGGTAACATTTCACAATAAAAGGTACCTTAATTAATGGTGAATTAAACCCTTTAACTAACCATAAATTAAAGCACCCTTTATTTTGCAAAGCGCTACCATCTTATTTTTTCTTGCTAAACAGACTAAAGCGTTTCTCCTTGTCTCCTTTCTCTCGTTTGCCCGGGCTGGATTCGGCTGCTGTTGCCGCGGCCGCTGTAACCGTGGCTACGCCGGCGGGCAGCGTCTGAGCGCGTGCAGAAGGCGCCGGCGTGCTGTGGCCGCTCGGTGTGACATCATCGGACTTATCGCCAGAAACAGCGACGGAGATCGCCTGAATCCACGAGCTCATCTCCTCCTGTGAGACAAAGGGAAGGGGTTAAACATACTTCTTAGTGGTTCAAACACTCTCCCTGCGTTCCGAATCTCATACTTTCTACTATATAGTATGGTAGAAAGAAGATTTAGGATGTCCCGATTCTTGTGGCCAGATTTAGGATGGTTAGAAGTACCCGGATGTCCTACTTCATCGGGTCAAGATTGTTAGTGTTGAAAACTGCATCCTATTTGGGCGATTCTGACCCACAATCCGGTGCGCACGTGAAGTGACGTCACATCGACGAAGCCTCCATATGAAAACAAACGGGGATGCGACGGATATAAAAGCAAGAGGCAAGATCAAGGCGCAATGTTATGATGAAATAAAGAGTCCCAATTGTATGCCTACTGCATCCCAACTAGATTATTTTTATGGTCAGATGTAGTATGTAGAATAGAAAAAAGAAAGAGTATGCGATTCGGAACGCAGGGTCTACTTTATAGCCTTTATATCCAGGTGCTCATTTCATCCTGTGAGACAAAGAGAAGGGGTTAGTCAATATACACTTGATAGTCTTTCCCTGACTATATAGCAGCACTGAAGTGACCTCCATGACACCACTTTGCCTCTTTATTTTCTGCTTAACATTTACTTATAGTTTATGCAATGTCCTTAAACATCATAACATTGCGCCTTGATCTTGCCTCTTGCTTTTATATGATACCGTTTTTAAGAACACACACAACTGAAAAAATTAACACAAATACAAAAGGCAAAATGCAACAAACAACCAACTACTCTACTCTACTAGGTTTCTAAGGACATCAGTAGTTGGTTGTCAGTTGTGTGTGTTCTTAAAAACAATAAAAAATTATCCAAAAATAAAGTATTTAAAAAATATATATATTGAAAAAATTAGGCTTTAGTCGTAAATACACTTGATAGAGATTCAATCAACCAACTATATATTTAATAATAATTATTCTGCATAATATGGGACCTATAAAACCTTTGTAAACCTGTTCTAAAAAAGTAAAAATGTATATATGATATCAAAGTTTGGTTTCTCAATAAGCGTTGACTTTTTCGTCCTGTAAGACCAGGAGAAGGGGTTAGTCCAAAGTCAAAAACTTCTCCTCAAAGTAGCTACGAAGAACTTTGAGTTGTTGTTGATTCTAGCGCCCCCCTTTGAACCAAAGCGGTAGTGTTTTTATAACACCAGTGTCTTTTGTAAAAAGGTTTAAAATTGCAAAAACAACAAGAATACTAATATAGTTAAATAGAGATAGACATGGAGGGGCACTTCCATAATACTTACCAGTGTATATACAATATAAAGATAAAAAATCATTTGTTTTACTTACTTCATCTTTGGCTTGGAAGAGATACTCATTCCCGTCAGTAATCCTGTGGAAATAAGAGAATATATTCAGTTTTAAATCAATGACTTCAGTTATGTGAAACATCTTCTTAATATTTAAACTTTACAGCTATGGAAAGTTTTTAATTTAATTCTCGCCCGCTTAGTGATTGCTGCGACTAGATTTCCCCACATTTATTGTTCAAGCACCGGTCAATTTTTAGATGTCTTCTTTCATACTAGTATAAATCAAAGGTCCAACATGTACAATCAGGTGTTTATTTGACTAAACCTTGTCTGTTTGAGTCTGTATATTTCTCCTATACAACCATCTTTAACGGACATTATATCAACATTATTTTGTTTCAATACTCTGAACCAAAGATCTCAACTTCTAAAGCACTTACATCAACTAAACTTTCCATAATCATTCTTGGCACTATTCTGAAGGTTATTACAGAAGGATTTGTTCATAATATGTTGTTAATTGTCTGATTTATGAGACATTTCAACCCTAAACACTGATGTATTTTTAAATCATCCCAATCCTCACTTGAGTTTGAAGACGTGATTTTTCTTCTGGTAGTCGAAATAAATAAATAAATAGTTTTAATGTCAGTAATCAACTGGCAAAGTTTCATGATGATATTTATAAGTTAAAAATGTTACCTCCTATTCATCTGCAGTGTCTAGACTTTAAGAAAAAGGAAAGTTCCTCTGAGCAACTTTAAACTGTCAAAATTTGCAAACTAAATATATTTCTCTATTTGGCTTTAAAGGGGCCTGAAATACACACAGAGGAGAAACACTGTTTAAAGGGACACTGTGTAACATTTTAAAGGGGCACTATGTAAAATTTTAAGTAATTTACTAGCAAACATCAATACCCTCATTCATAAATATGTCCTCATTGGTGTAAAATCACCTCTGCCAATAATCCGAATTATCCTCCTGAGTGGAGAATTACAAATATTAATATTACATTTTGTACATTGAGAGGGCAAGTCTTATGGAGGCATCCATGTTGGTTGGAATGTCATCAGGTGCATTGTTTAGAATTTAGAATTGTTCTTGTCCTTGAAGGCCACTGTAGCTTCCGTTATTATTATTAAGAGGTGGGGTTACCCAGGGAGCGTTGCATTCTAGAACTTTCTTGATGATGTCGTATTACACACTGCCCCTTTAAATCAAAGTTAGTCTCCCTGTCGCCATCTTCCCTGTGGACCTACAAACAAACACTGAATTATTCTCAAATCATCCCAATCCTCACTTGAGCTTGAAGACGTGTTTTTTCTTCTTGTAGTCGAGGGCGACCTCACAGCTGGCGTCCTTCAGAGTCACGGGATCTCGCTGTGGTATGGGATGCCCTGACTGGCACTCTTCTGGTCCTTGTAGAAACCCATCTCCCGCTGGTTTATCACACAGTACACGTTATGCCACGACCTGCAAGAGACGGAGAAATGATTCGTATGTTAAAGAGCAGATTTCAGACTATTATTTTTTATTATTTATTACTATTTTTTTATGCTGGAATTCCTGTTTTCAAACGTTTTTTTTTTTTTTGTTGCTTTAAAAATAACTTAACTTTAAAATATAATTGCTGTGTTGTTTAAGCGTGAGTGAGTGAGTGAGTGAGTGAGTGAGTGAGTGAGTGAGTGAGTGAGTGAGTGAGTGAGTGAGTGAGCGAGTGAGCGACTGACTGACTGTCTGTCTGTCTGTCTGTCTGTCTGTCTGTCTGTCTGTCTGTCTGTCTGTCTATGCATCTGTCTGTCTGTGCGTGTGTGCGTCTGTCTGTCTGTCTGTCGTGCATCTGTCTGTCTGTCTGTCTGTCTGTATGTGCGTGTGTGTGTGCGTGCATCTGTCTGTCTGTCTGTCTGTCTGTCTGTCTGTGCGTGTGTCTTTCCCACCTGCTTGAAGCCTTCTTGTTTGCCCCTCCCACTCATGCTTGCGGTGCAGGAATCCCTCCAGTTGGGACGTAGGCGCGTCCTGTTGTGTTTTGGCCGGTAGGGTCGCTGCCTGGCTGGGTGCTTTGCCCTTGCGAGACGCACCGGGAGACCCTGTAGGACTGGGCTCCGAAACCCCATTAACCACTTCACCTCCTTCCGCTTTCTCCTGGTGGAAAGACATTGAGACAGTTTGGGGTTAGAGAAGGACCGTGGATGGATGGATGGATGGATGGATGGATATTGCTTATGAACCAATTTTTTGTTTAGGAATTGTAAATCAGAGCTGTTGCATGCAGAGCAGAGCAGAGAAGCTGTGGAAAGACTTTGAAACCCTCCTAAACTTTACCCCCAAACCGCCTCCTAAAAGAAATATGGTTTTATATATTCTCTTGTTTTGTGTAATAACCAATTTCCCCTGGATCTGTACAATACATAAATCTTATTAACAGTTGTTGAAAAGACGACTTTGCCAATATGTTAAAAAAAATAAAATAAAAAATTATCGTAAACCTGGCGACTTTTTTCTTTAAAAGACTTTTGAGAATGAAATGTAAAAAACTTAAAATAAATAAAAAGTTAAAAATCTTGATTTCTAGGAGGCCACAATAACAAAGGTCAACAATAAATAAAACAATAAATTGATACTTGAGTCCCAATCTCTTAACATGGCAACAATCTCTCAAAACTAATTCAAAGTTATCTTGAACACTCAACAAGAATTTAACAGCCATTTTTAATTATAAATGCATTATCAAGCTTTAGAAATAGTGTGAGCTCAGTGCTGGATTCAAGTTCTGATTTAGAAATATTGCATATTAAACAGCACAGATAGATAACACATGGTCATATCATGCAACAGGTTTTAGACATGCGTTAGAAAAAAAATCACAAAACACCACTCATCACACATACACACACACACACACACACACACACACAACAACGCACACGCGACGCACACACACACACACACACAGGTTTGACAGTGTGAAGAAATAGACAAGGGAAAAGGTAGAAGCTAGCACATAGACAGAAAAGTAAGTAGACAGAAAAAACTCAAACAATTATCAGACAAATTGCTTGGATGTCATTATAGGGCATTATCATGAGTATTTGTAAAGAGGGGATGCGATTTGCCTAGTATCAAAAAAACAAGATTTTTAATTTTAAGTTTTTTTTGCACACCACACCCACTCCAACCGGATGCTTATTACCCTGTTTACTGAGCGTCTTGGAGGAGAGATGGACGGATGGTTGTTGCTATGGGAACAGTTCAGAAGGGCTGGACCAATCCCGGGAGGTTTTACTGAAGGGCTGCAAGAGCTGGGCTTGATCCTGGGAACTTTTACTTAAGAGTCTGCAATAGCTAGACCGTACCAAAGATTTTTATTTTGGGGCTTGGCAACTCTAGATCAATCCTGGAAGCTTTCATTTAGAGTTTGTTTAAAAACTAACCCGATCCTTAGATTTGTATTTGGGGTTTTAGCAACTCTAGAATCAATCTCTGCAACCAACTTCCAAGGGACTTGAGGTCTGCTGCAACACTCAGCTCTTTTAAATCGGTCTGAAAACTTTTTTGTTTCCCTTTGAACTTGTAATTTAATTCTAATTTTTAAAAATGTTTTATTGCTTTTATTTGCTTAATTTCTATTCATGTTTTTCATTAGTTTTTTTAATGTGTGCTCTATACTTGATGTATTTTAATTTTGCTTCTGTAAAGCACTTTGAGTGGCCTTGTGTCTGAAATGTGCTGAACAAATAAACTTGCCTTGACTTGCCTTTTGTTAAGAACGTGAAAAGAGCTACGCTGATCTTAGGTCCTTGTACTTTTATTTAGAACTTGGAAAAGCTAGACCGATCTCCGAAGACTTAATGAAAAGGTCTGCAACAAGTGCTAGACAGTACCTAATTATTTATTCAGTGCTATGCCAATCTAGACCGATCCTTGAAACTTTTATGTAGCACATGGCAAAAGCCAGGCCAATTCTAGGAACTTTATAAAAGTTTGGCAAGAGCTAGTGTGAGCATTTATTGGGCAGCACATTAAGGGATCTACTAATCCTGGGACTATTTACTTAAAGCTCAAACAGTGTTGGGTAAAATCTAATAATCAAAGGCTTGGAACTCACCGAAAGACGATCCAAGTCTGGACCAGTTTTAGTAGCTACTTAAAGCTTAAAGTTCTTTTTTAAGTTTTTGGGGAGTTTTTTTTATCCTAGTGACATTCACTGAACTGAAATAGACTAATCCCAAGAGTAGTTATATGTATACAGTTTATCAAAAATAAAAGGCTGTTCCAACTGGGTCTAACCCAATCTTAAAAATTGCAACGCATTTGTATGTACCACAATAAAAGCCCTGTCAAAAAAAGGTTTTGTTTTCATATACCCTGGCAGTTTTTTCACTATAGACCTTATCAGAAATTGTCTTTGTGAGTCCTTTCCAAATGGAGAAATAGTCAAACCATTGTTTCAAAACCCGATTTCGATTCGAAACCTATTTATCGTTCAGCCCTAATGCACACCAAATAATAATACGCAGAAGTTTATATCTATATATATAAATTAATATATTCATATGTATATGTGGCCAGCCCCAGGGATGAAAAAATTGGTGAAGAAAAACATGAGGACAAAGAAACACAACATTGACAGAAAAACTAAAAAACTGAAATGCTAAAATGGTGGTGACAGCATGCAACACACATAAAAATAACACACAATATATGGATAGAAGTCACAACTAAACATGGATAAAAACACATGGACGGACAAACCAGAATGGGTCAGTATGTGCACCGATCGGTTTATTGGAAAGAATGTGTGTTAGTCAGGGAATGAGTTGGATGAATGGACATGCAACAAAAAAGAAATATAGAAATTATAACAATGAATGAACCATTAAAACAACAGAGATAATACAAAATGGTGGTTGCAGTGACACAAGATTCTAACCGTGGAAATATAATGGAAGAGGATGGATGGATGGTCTCACACACATATACACTCAGACACACACACACACACACACTGACACACACACACACACACACACACACACACACTGGGACAATGCTTTTAAGCTCATGGAGAATCAGTTTTAAATGAAGTGGTTGTGGAATGATTTTGGAGATGGATTAATTCGTTTACACATGTACTAATTAATAATTTTTTTCCTGGAATGATTTAATAAATTTTTTGACAAATATTTTTCTTTAGTTTAACTTTTAGATAATTCTGAATGATCCGAAGATCACAGAAATAACACACATGATACTCGAAAATATCAACGTTAAATATATACAGTATAAGTGACATTAGTGTTTTAATTAATTAAAAAATAAATTAAAGTTCAAGTTGAGAATTATACTATTTCAATCCTTTTTCTTACCGTACTGTAAAAAAAACAGTTTGATTATCTTAAACGCAATAACCTTTTAATTGGTATTTCCAAATTATAAACTCTAAGCAATTAAGTATTTTGGTCACATTTCATTATTCATTACAAGAGAATGCATGGTAATGTGTTAAATGAGTGGAACTTTCCATAGAGCGTATGTTGTATGTGTGATGGAAAATGTGGTGGTCATACACATACTGCACTCTATGAAAGAAAATGGAAATGTTGAATTTGGGAATGATTTGGGAATGTTTACAAACCTGGGGCAGGTAGATTAATTTCTTTAAACAAATGTTTATTTAGAATTTTTTTAAATACTTCATTTTTGGATTTATTTATTTTTTGAACACAAAATTACAACTGTAAAAGTGAACTTTTAACAAATGTTTAAAGTAACTTCAAAAAATATATTAGGGTATCTTTTAAGAAGTATTTTTGCCTTAGAAAAAAATACTTTAGAAGCTAGCATTGTAAATTTTGACTCTTGCATCTGTGATCGATAGCATTTTAAATAATTTAGAAATGTGTCAATGTGTTGCATGCTAATGATCAAGCTACACATATAGCAGCTTAAAACCCTTTATTTTAAGACAATAATAGTAAGACATAATTTATCTGAATAGGACTTAAATATAATTTGGACAATATACTTTCATATTTAATTTTTTTTGTTGTTTTTTTTGTCTTTTACATTCAAGTTTATTACTGGATATCTCAATATGCTGATGACACCTCCATTTATATTTGTAAATACATATTTTTACAAATCCTCGAATGCGTAATGCACCTGTCTGGGAACT
>CM047514.1:1553307-1570807 GCA_026122265.1 Ammodytes dubius | reverse complement strand
GAGGAACCAGAGACCTCATGGTTACTGGGAGGAGGAACCAGAGACCTCATGGTTACTGGGAGGAGGAACCAGAGACCTCATGTTTACTGGGAGGAGGAACCAGAGACCTCATGGTTACTGGGAGGAGGAACCAGAGACCTCATGGTTACTGGGAGGAGGAACCAGAGACCTCATGTTTACTGGGAGGAGGAACCAGAGACCTCATGGTTACTGGGAGGGGGAACCAGAGACCTCATGGTTACTGGGAGGAGGAACCAGAGACCTCATGGTTACTGGGAGGAGGAACCAGAGACCTCATGGTTACTGGGAGGAGGAACCAGAGACCTCATGGTTACTGGGAGGAGGAACCAGAGACCTCATGGTTACTGGGAGGAGGAACCAGAGACCTCATGGTTACTGGGGAGGAACCAGAGACCTCATGGTTACTGGGAGGAGGAACCAGAGACCTCATGGTTACTGGGAGGATGAACCAGAGACCTCACAGTTACTGGGAGGAACCAGAGACCTCATGGTTACTGGGAGGAACCAGAGACCTCATGGTTACTGGGAGGAACCAGAGACCTCATGGTTACTGGGAGGAACCAGAGACCTCATGGTTACTGGTCGGCCACCTTTCCTCTAGGCCATCCTACCACCCATGTACCGTATATCTCATGCTCATATACTAATGTGTATGTGTAGTTTGTAAGGCTTTATAGTATTATAATGTGACTGTATATCTCTGTCTCTCACCTCCTCAGCAGCGTAGTGCTTGCGGGCCAGCAGAGCTTTGCCCAGCTCGATGCAGGACGTGAAGCTGTCGTTTCGGGCATCGATCTCCGCCTTGATGCCCTGGTGGTTGTTCATCAGAAGCTCCACTGAAGACACGTCCCTGAACGCACCATTTAAAATCAATATTATACACCGAGCTACTACTGATAATACTGTCCCTGAATGCAACAAAAGACAACAGTGTGTAAAACTATTTTATACAGTTACTCAGTTACTACTCTTGTTTTTTTCTCTTTATAGGCATGTGTTTGAGTAGAATGAACATTTTGATTTTATTATATAAAGACACGTTCCTAAACACAAGACAGAGATAACATTTAATGTCAATATTATAAAGTTTATTTTATTTTTAACTAAAATACCAATACATATACAGCTCCGGAAAAAAATAAGAGACCATCATGGATATTTCTTAAATGTTCATCTCTACATTACTTAATGGAAATGCTCTAAATGACAATATTTTTTGGGGGGAATTTGGTAGAAATATTGTCAGTAGTTTATATCTTAAAACCAAAATGTTCATTCTACTCAAACATATGCCTATAAATAGTAAAAACAAGAGACACTGAACATTTGGAGTGGTCTCTTAATTTTTTCCAGAGCTGTATTTGTTAACATACTTTTTTTTGGTCATTTCAGGGATTTATAGTAATATAATTATAATTTCTGCTGGTAATTTGTCCCTCTTCTTTCCTCTGTTTCCATTTTACTTGAGTGCGAGAGTTACAAAAATAATGGTCAAAAATACTTAAAAAGTTATCTTGTTGTTTCCATTAGCTACGATAACTTCTCGGGCCACTAAAAAGATCAGATACAAACTAATATTTCAGTGACCACTATGTCCCTTACTGTGGCTTCTCCTGTGCCTCTAAAAAAAAATGTAAATAGTTTGACACTTAATTTAGTAGTGGTTTATTTAAAGTGACTTCCATTAAGTGCATTCAACCATAAAAGGTACAAACTCAGAACAACAGGAAACACTTAAGGACTATAGCTTCAAATAAAACACACACACACAGAGAGAGAGAGAGAGGAGAGAGAGAGAGAGAGAGAGAGAGAGAGAGAGAGAGAGAGAGAGAGAGAGAGAGAGAGAGAGTCATCTGTATGTTATGTTGTTATATGTTAAATATTTTTACTTGTTAATTTGATGATGTGCTTTGGCAATATTTTACAATACTGTAACTTTCATGCCAATAAAGCCAATTTGAATTTGAATTCAAATTGGAATTCGAGAGAGAGAGAGAGAGAGAGAGAGAGAGAGAGAGAGAGAGAGAGAGGGAGAGAGAGAGAGTTTGTTTTGGTTTACCGTGGCTTCTCCTGTGCCTCTATCAGTCTGATCACGTCTTCCATCCAGAGCATCAGGTCTCTCACCAAACTGAAGAACCTGAACTTATCTCCGGTGTCGTGAAGCTTCGCTCTCCGGCCTTCAGCTGCTTCTAGAAGGTTCTTCCAGGCCTCCAACACCTTAAAGAAACGGATAAGACAGACAGCAACAAATCAAACTAAACACCTTCATATCCTTTAAACCTGCAGTGTGTAGAATGTTGGGTTTTATTTCCTAGCAGACTTTGTAGAAAGTAATTATAATATTCATAAGTATGTTTAATTTAGTGCATAATAGCTGATAAAACTGTTTAGAATTATTTTTTTCCCCTTAGAAAGGGTCTCATATATGTCCATATTTCTCCATACCTTGGACCAAGGCATGGGCGCCGCCATGTTGGAAGTGTCATAGTTGGAATGTCATCAGGTGCATTGTTTAGAATCTAGAATTGTTCTTGTCCTTGAAGGCCACTGTAGCTTCTGTTATTATTCTAAAGGGGTGGGGTTACCCAGGGAGCGTTGCATTCTAGAACTGTCTTGATGATGTCATATTACACACTGCCCCTTTAAGACCACAGGCTGGATTCCGACTGAAAAATTATGACTTTAAAGCTATGGTGTGTAACTTTTTTCTCATAAAATGAATGTCGGTTACATTCAAGCCATCGCCAAAAACAAAGTTGATTAAGCCTATTATCAGCTCCACAAAACTCTCTCTGTATCTCTCAGTATGAAAGCGTTTACAAACTGGTGCCCCCCCCTAACCCCCCCCCGACACTGGTGCAGGAGCTCAGAAAAATCCCCAAGAAGAGCCCAAGAAATGTTTCAGTTGTTGATTCTACTGCTAAGAAAAAAAAAAACTGGACGTACAGCAGAAGGTATAAAATCAGTTTTAGGGAGATATTTTATTATTATTATTATTATTATTATTATTATTATTATTATTATTATTATTATTATTATTATTATTATTATTATTATTATTATTATTATTATTATTATTATTATTATTTTATTATATTTATTATTGCAAATGTATTGAGTATTTGAGCACCAGAGAACCGTGTGTGTCTGTGTGTGTGTGTGTGTGTGTGTGTGTGTGTGTGTGTGTGTGTGTGTGTGTGTGTGTGTGTGTGTGTGGCAGGGGGGGGGGCATAGCAGGCTTGGGAGGGGCGGGGGGGTAGATTAACGGGAAATAAGCAAATAAAAAAACAATGCATTCAACTGTTCAGATCACAGGAGGCACAGCACCAAACACATATCAGGAGAGAAACAATTCAACCTTAATCCTAGTTTTCTTATCTTAAAAATTGAATTTTTTAGACATTATTAGATGTTAGTCATTACATTTGTCAACTAAAACAGACAATGGCCATTTAAATGTTATATCTTGATATAAATCCCCGTTGAAATATTGAGATATATTGGGTTAGAGCATTTTATCCTTATGAACCCCTAACATTCACGTTTTCCTCATCTCCACCAGACCGACATGTTTGCAGAATGACTCTTTCACACTCAGCCATTATTTAGATCTTTTAACAAGGTCAATTAAAAAATATATATAGGTGAAAAAATATGTAGATAAAAAGTTGATGCATGATTTCAATCTTTCCAGGTCTTTTTTTTATTTTATTTTAAAAGGTGCTCTCAGGAACTTTCAGTGTGTGTTCATTCTAGCGCCCCCCTTTGGACAAAAGCGGTAGTGTTTTTACCACGCCAGCTGTTGTTCCTGGGTGAGCAAAGACATTAAGAAAAACTATATAAAAATAGCATTCTTTGCACTGATGGTCTTGTTTGCTGTTTCATATAATTTATGATCATCAGAAGAAAAATTAGATTTAAAAGTTCCTTGTAGCTACTTTTAAACGACAGATGTTTGCATAAATAAATATCTAAATAAGAAATATTGGGTTCAATGTCCTGGTTCTATCGTACCACCAACCAACCAAACAAACAACTTAAAAGCCTCGTCAGACCACAATACAGACAGTGAGGATTTTCCTGCACAGATGCTGGCCCTGCCTTCCAGTCCCCATGCTATCTACTATTTAGTATGGTAGGAAAAAGGTTTAGGATGTCCTGATTCTTGTGGCCAGATTTAGTATGGTTAGAAATACCCAGATGTCTACTAGATCTGTCCGAGATTTTTTGTTGTTAAAACAGCATCCTATTTGGGCGATTCTGACCCACAATCAGTGCACACGGAAGTGACATCACATCGACGGAGGCTCCGTATAAAAACAAATGGGGTCACCCCTCAATTGATCTCTAGAGTATAAATAAAGGTTAATTAAATGAAAAAAAAAAAAATCAAATATCAGGGGTTAATCCACACCTATGGAATATACTCCAGCCAATCAGAATAGAGTATTCACAAAGACTATGTATATAAGATGTATTCAACTTTCATCTTCATGCAACAGTGGCTTCATTTTTCTAATCTTAAAGTTAAAACACTTAAATACCTCCTTCACCGGTTGGAATATGAAGGTGTATTGAACCCTGAGATCCTATGTATGTATAATGTGCAAAAATTTTAGAAATCGGTTCATCCTAGCCTGAGAAAAGGCATCACACCTGTGCAAAATGTAGGGTTGGACAGTGAGACCATAAAACACTCTTTCTGCCTTTTCTCAGGCTAGGATGAACCGATTTAAAACAAAAAAAATGCACATTTATACTACATAGGATCTCAGAGTTCAATACACCTTCATATTCCCACCAGTGAAGTAGGTCTTTAACTACTTTTTAAAGACATCGACACTTAGACATTTTGTTATAATAAAAGTTGATGGAAACATGGACGCGACAGGCTGAAAGCAGCGATATTTCTAAATATTTTTCTATCAAGCAGCTATGTTTAAGCAAATGGGAACATAACTATTTGTAAGCACCGCTGACATATTCAAATGCATCTACAGTTAGTTAGGGAGGAACTATGGGACTAAATACCTATTGTAATATTAGCACTGACTGAGCAGACCCAAAGTTAATTTGCAAAATACTTGTAGCAGTAAATGGGTGGAGTTGTCATGCAGTAGAAATTATCAATCATAAAAACAGTTTTATAATATATTTATTTATTAAGAGATTTCACCCACATTAGGAGGTTAAGGGACAAACTCTAGAAGTAATTTGCAAATCACTGTAGTCTGTTGACTGAGACTAGGGGGGCCGGGAAAATACCTAAAATGTCGCTAAAGCAGCGATTCTGAAAAACACTTGTTGTCAAAATTACTTTTTGTGCAAAAATCATGAATATTTCTTTATGATCCGTTAAAAAAAAAAATCAAGTTAATACACAGCCTAAGCTCTGTAATGCTAAGGGCGTAATGCTAGCAAAGGTGGGCACCCTTTGTTTACATACCAGTTTACAGAGCCTAGGCTGTGTATTAAAACCAGATTTATTTTTCAGCGCACACACAGTATGGACAGGTAGTGGATCATGAGGAGATATTCACTGATTTTGACCAAAAAAGTGATTTTCAACAACAAGCGTTCTCCAGAATCACTGACTACATCCTTTAGTCATCATTTTAGTCTATACGTTACAAACTGCAGCCAAAATGAGCGCTGATGCAAAGCCGATGTTTTTTTTTTGTTGGGGCAAACGGAATCTCACCTGTTCCTTTCTCCTCTGCGTGGAACAGGGGAATACACATACAGGGAACGGTCAAAACACACACGCCATCACAAAACATGTTAAAAAAATTATTTAAAAAAAAAACACTCACTGATTTAAAATAACCAACAGTCAAGAGACCAGAAGATTATAGTGGAGCAGATAAGTGCGTCAATCTTTCATATGTGATACAAGCGTGAAAATTGTCATGAGCATGAATCTCCATGGTCACTTGACAAGAAAATTGTCCGAGACAAAAAAAAATAAAACATTTATGTAAAACCTTACATTTCTATGACATTTTTCAAATTCACAATTGTAAATGTTTCGACAATTTTTCTTGTCCAGTGACCCATGGAGATTCATGCCTCATAGACAATTTTCACGCTTGTATCATCAACTGAAAGATTCTGACGAAAATAAGCACTTAACGCTCCACTACTTGAGGACCTTAGAATTTAGATTTCTTAGCGTTCACCAACATTAAAAAAATTTAAAAAATGTCTGTCGCAGATTTCGATTTTTTTTGAGAGACTTGGAAAAAAACATATTTGCAAAAAGACAAATGTATGGAAATCAAGATAGATCTTTGATAAATAAATCAACAACTGCTTCATCTAGAAAAACCCTGTTGTCATATGGAGAAAATAAAATGAGGCAAAATAATGTTTACAAATGTAACTAAATAAAATATAAAGAATTCCTTTCGGGAGCTGGAAAAATTCACTTCACAACAAAACCAATGTGTAAAACTGGGCATTTATACTGTTATTATTATAATGTGAGGAGACTTTATCATGGTGTTTACAGTATTTTGACCATGCCCTGTACGATTGTATAACCTTAGTGTTTCATTATGAATAAAATCACTTTTCATGATTTTTAAGAAATAGCCGTTGAAATTTTGGCACCGTTTTTATCGACTTTACACAAGCAAAATATTCATCTTATTCAAGATCACACCATTTGACCCCCTAATCCATCACCTATAAAGTAATACTATAAATATAAATAACAAACAATGCAAAGTTAGTGCAGGAGCGTTGCAGCATGCATAAAAAAAAAGAGTAGTTTATAGTGAAATCAGTAACATCAGTGCTGCGTCCAATTCATTTTTCAATTCAGTCAGTAAGAGACATAGCCAAAAACGAAACATTTGCGAATGTCCTGGCCAAAACTTGCCAGGAGGTCGCATTTATGTCTCGCGAACGTCTGGCGAGCGCCGCACGAACGGAATGTCAGTCTAATTTTTCTCTCAAATCAGTCGCAATTTAGTTTCATATGTCGCCAACCCCTCGCAAAGTTGTCTCACATTTCTCGCACTTTCTGACTCGCTGAGACTAAATTCAGAAGGGTTTGCGACGCGTGCGACACACCTGCGACCACTCGGAGACTATTTTGAGAGTAGATTTGTCGCACACATTTTATGAACATGTTCAAAATTCAAGCGACAGGACTGCGCGGCTCTGCGACTCATGCGAGGAAATTTAAGACCCCCGCAAACGTTTGGAGACAGTTTAGAGACTCCCTCGCGAATGCAGTCTCCAACTTGTCGCAAACAGTCGCAGCCCAGTGAGATAGGGGCTTTACTGACTGAATTGAAAGTTACCTGAGCTCATATTTATGTCTGTATGTCTCACCTCTCCTTCTCTCTTCTGAATGTCGTCAGCTTTGTCCCCAGCGTACGCAGACTGGAGACGAACCGCGTCCTCTTGCAGCTGACGCACCTGAAATACACACGGAGGAAAAACATTGTTTAAAGAGGCACTGCGTAACATTTTAAAGGGGCACTGTGTAACATTTTAAAGGGGCACTGTGTAACATTTTAAATGGACACTGTGTAACAATCAATGCTGGTACAATTTTGAGATTTTTGTCTATATTCTATATATAAAACCTGTAGACAATAACCTCAATTAAGTTGCTTTAAAGCAGGTAAAACATTGTTGCAAGCACTGGTCAATTTTGAGATTTCTGTCTATGTATCTTCCATAACATGTCTTCTTTCATACTAGTATAAATCAAACCAACATGTACATTCAGGTGTTTATTTGACTAAACCTTGTCTGTTTGCGTCTGTATATTTCTCCTATACAACCATCTTTAACGGACATTATCTCAACATTATTTATTTTTTTCTTCAATACTCTGAACCAAAAAATCTCAACTTCTAAAGCACTTACATCAACTAAACTTTCCATAATCATTCTCAGCACTATTCTGAAGGTTATTACAGAAGGATTTGTTCATATGTTGTTCATTGTCCAGTTTGTTACATTTGTTTTATAAAATGAAAATAAAATGTATCAAAAATCAAAATTTCTGTAAAAACTTCAATGGAAAAAAATCTCAACTTGTAAAGCACTCACATCGACTAAGCTTTCCATAATCATTCTCAGCACTATTCTAAAGGTTATTACAGAAGCATTTCTTCATAGGTTGTAAACTGTCTGATTTACGAGACATTTTTTTCATCGCCCCTACCTGCGTCCCAAGTGCTTGAATATCGTGTTCAAACGTAGTGTGCATCCTCTGCAGGGTCTCCACAGTATTCTGATCTCTGCCCAGCTCCTCCGGAAGCTTCTTGTGTTTGTCTAGGATCCTGTGAAGTATTTCCTTCGCGTCGTGGTAAAACTTGTGCAGCTCGAAAGAGGCGGCGAGTATCTGCGTGCGAGTGTCTGCGAAAATCACAATCAGAATCAGAATCAGAAAAAAAATTCATTAATCCCAAGAAGAAGGGCAATTTAGTTCACAGTTCCCACAGCCTCGCAGTAAAAAAATAATTTAAATTTGTTTTATGTAAAAAGAATAAAAGAGAATAAAAAGACGTGTGAGTACCTATCAGCTCCAGCAGGTTGGCCTCGGGTAAAAAATCTCTCTCTCTCTCCCCCCCTCCCTTCCTCCCTCTCTCTCTCCCTATGTAATCTATGTAAAAAAGACATTGAGGAAGAGAATAAAAGAAGTGTGAGTACAGTACCTATCAGTTCCAGCAGGTCGGCCCAGGCTTCGTTCAAACCGTCCTTCCACTCGGCGATGGTTGCCGCGTCGCCATGGCCACTGTTGATGAGGTCGTCCGCCTGGCGATTCACGGCGTCAACGCGCTCCTGACCGATGGTGCCGGTGTCACGCGCAAACTCACGGAAACGCTCCTGCAGCATCTGGAAAGGACACAGAGGATTTTAGAGTGAATTTTAATCTACACTGACAGAAAATATAATTTTTTAGAGATTTAATTTAGAGATTTTTGCCTATTTAGCTTCCATAATGTATTTTTCCATATATATATATATATATATATATAATAATATATATATATATATATATATATATATATATATATATATAATATATAATAACTAAATCTAGAAAACCATGTACATCTAAAAAAATATCTAAAAGTAAATTTAAAAAATATATATATATTAAACAAAAAACTAAACATAAAAAAATGTATATCAAAACTTGAAAGATTAAAAATGAAACAGAAATTTATCAAAAAAAATGTATATATCTAAATAAAATAAAAAAATATATTTAAAAAAAATTATCTAAATAAAAAAAATTAAATACCGTAACATGCTCATAGTCTATAAAAAATAAAAATAAAAAATAAAAATTGTTTTATACTGACCGTAACATGCTCATAGTCCTGGCCCAGCTCATGGATCCGGCCACCACCTCACTCTACCTATGGCTTATTTACACCATTTTCACTAAACTAAACTGTATTCCTCAAGCTGTCATATCTCAAATATATCAGAAAAAAAAGAAAATGAATGTGTGTTTTAAAACAATAAATTAAAACGAAATTAAAAAAAATACAGAAAAAATAAAAACCGAAAAAAAAATTGTAAAAAAATTTAAAAGAAAAAATATATATAAATGTGTGTGTTATAGCCTACTGACCGTAACATGCTCATAGTCTATAAAAAATAAAAATAAAAAATAAAAATTGTTTTATACTGACCGTAACATGCTCATAGTCCTGGCCCAGTTCATGTGACCCTGCCACCACCTCCCTCTCTGCGATCCACTGCTCCAGATCATCCACCTCTCTGTTGAGCTGGAAGAGTCTGAATCTCTCGTCCAGCTTCCCCCTCCTCTCCTCAGACAGGTCCTTCAGCCCCGCATACAGCTTATCCACCTGGGACTGTCGCATGCCTATACGCTCACTGCAAAAAGAAGAAAACGGTTATTATATACAATACATTGCTCACTGGAAATACAGGGAGAGGGAGAGGGCATGGTTAGTGTACCTGTCTGGATGCCCCCTCCCCACCCTGCCCACCTGTCTGGTGATGCCCCCCACACCCCGCCACCTCTGAGACCCTCTCCACCTGAGCCCCCCCACGCCTACTGCCTACCTGTCTGATGCCCCCTCCCCTCCCCACCAGCCCTCTGCCTACCTGTCTGGGTGCCCCCTCCCCACCCTGCCTACCTGTCTGGATGCCCCCTCCCCACCCTGCCTACCTGTCTGGATGTTATATTAATAGAGTTATAGTAACCTACCTGTCTGGATGCCCCCTCCCCACCCTGCCCACCTGTCTGGATGCCCCCTCCCCACCAGCCCTCTGCCTACCTGTCTGGATGCCCCCTCCCCACCCTGCCTACCTGTCTGGGTGTTATAGTAATAGAGTTATAGTATAATGAACCCACCTGTCTGGATGCCCCCTCCCCCACCAGGTGTGTGTGTGTGTGTACCTGTCTGGATGCCCCCTCCCCACCAGCCCTCTGCCTACCTGTCTGGATGCCCCCTCCCCACCAGGCCTACCTGTCTGGGTGTTATAGTAATAGAGTTATAGTATAATGAACCCACCTGTCTGGGTGCCCCCTCCCCACCAGGTGTGTGTGTGTGTGTTACCTGTCTGGATGCCCCCTCCCCACCCTGCCTACCTGTCTGGATGCCCCCTCCCCACCCTGCCTACCTGTCTGGATGCCCCCTCCCCACCAGGCCTCTGCTGCAGCTGGAGAGCAGGTGCACGTTGTCGGCGTAATCCTCCACAGCTTGCTCCAGGATCTGATGCTTCTTCAGCATGGCCACAGAACTCTGCTCATCCTGACACAGAGAAATGCATAAAGTTATCATTTTGAATAATTATATAGGGGAAGGTGGGGTGATTTGTGCAACTTTTTACTCAAAGTGATTTTAAAGTGAGGCCTTGACAGTTATGTCTCCAACTCAAATATGTACATATATTTCAGGATGTTGTGCATCCCTGGCAATACAAACTTTGGATCTGGAATAAACTGTTTAAGAAATATAGCTTTCGGAAAAAAAGTTGTCTTGTCGCACAAATCACCCCACGTCATTGTGTCACAATGACAAAGTCACCATCATCATCTTTCTGGCCATCTGAACTCTCATCAGTGGTGTCGTTAAGTGGAATTGAGATGTCACTCTCTTCTGAGCTACTGTAGACAATCACTTTCTTTTGGTGACCAGCGTATACAGCCATGCCACTGGCACAACTCTCAGAAATGTACTTTGCACTAGTTGCTCCGTGCTTGTGGAACCAACTGCCACCTGACAAATGTGATTCCCCTACATTTCTGCCTTTAAATCAAGGCTCAAAACCCATATGTACACCCTGGTGTTTCCTCCCCATTAACTATCTTACCTCTGCACTACTATCTGTGTTTATGTGGATGTATGGGCTTTACGTCTTTTATTTTGGTTATTGTTATTTTACCTTCATTGTTTACCTACTGAATGCACTATGTACAGCACTTTGGACAGTGCAAACTGTCATAAATTTGCTTTTATAAATACATTTTACTTACTTACTTACTTATAACTCACCCAGGCCCTTGCGCACAAATCACCCCATCCCCAGAATTTTGGATAATAGGCATGATGCAGCAATTTAGGGTTGACATTGTGCTAACTATATAGACTCAAAGTGTAGCATACCAAAGCACTAAAACATGTGTCAAATGTTTTCAAACGTGTCTATAATTGTTCAGACACAATAATCAAAAAACCTTGATCATGGAAATTTTACTTTTTGTGTCTCCCTTCTTTACAGGATGAGTCAAATGGATGGCTCTTCTTAAATATGTGGTCACATTTCCAATTTCTTCCACGGTTTTCTAGAAACAAGGGGTTTTGCAACTTCCAAAATGCACAAATCACCCCACCTTCCCCTATTCATTATTATTTGTACATTTTATTGAGATATATATATATATATATATATATATATATATATATATATAAATATATATATATATATATATATATATATATATATATATATATATATATATAATATATATATATATATATAATTTAAGACAAAAAATTACTAATAATAAAAAATATATATAATTTTGTAATATTAATTATATATATATTTTTTTAGGCTAATTGATCTGTTTTATTACTATCTTTGTTTAATTTATTTATTATTATTTTTATAAATACCTGTTTTATAATTTTCTTCTAAATTGTCCAATTACAATTTATATACATGTGTATTTAATTGATTTTATTATTATTCAATTTTTTTTTTTTTTTAATAATAATTTTTTTTTTTTTTTTTTTTTTTAAGTAATTTGTCCACATGTACCTTGGCCTTTCTCTGACATCATGTTACAGCTCCTGTATCGCTCATCCAGGCTTCTGCCTTCGGCGGCAGTCACATGGATTGATTATTGGTTTATTTTATAAATTGTAATTTGAAAATAATCCTTTGTTCAATCAGGAAAATTACTGAATACATATATTTATATATATTTTTTACATTATTAATTCTATTTATTTTTTAATTTAGGCCAATTGATTTATTTTATTACTATCTTTTTTTTAAATATATTTGTTTAATTATTTTCTTTATTTTTTAAATTATCAATTGCAATTTCATATTAACTTTGTTATTTATTATTTTATTATAAAAAAATGTAATTAAAAAAAAAATAGAAATGCTCTTTCATTACTTCTTTGCCCTTACCTTGGCCTTCTCCTTGACATCATTTTACAGCTCCTGTTACGCTCATCCAGGCTTCTGCCTCGGCGGCGTCAAAGTAATACTGCTTGCGCTCGTGTGCTCGCTCAGACGGCCATGACGCTTCTCCGTCTCCTTCCTGATCTGTTCCCATAGCGACGTGGAGGTCATCGGGCGCTGGCCAATCAGATGCGCGTCGAGGGGGGCTGTCGTCCCGCAGCACGTGCTGACTGCGCTCGAATATGTCGTCGAAACGCGGCTGGTGGCCACGATCTCCTTCTGCAGGGTCTGGAGAGGGGGGTGGGGGGGGAGGTTTACATGTTTATTATCTTCTACAGGGTCTGGAGGGAGGGGGGGGGAGGGTTTACATGTTTATTATCTTCTACAGGGTCTGGAAGGGCAGGGGGGGGGGAAAGGTTTACATGTTTATTATCTTCTGGCTGGACAGGGGAGGGGGGGGAAAGGTTAACATGTTTATTATCTTCTACAGGGTCTGGAGAGGGGGGGGGAAAGGTTTACATGTTTATTATCTTCTGCAGGGTCTGGAGGGGAGGGGAAAGTTTACATTTTTATTATCTTCATGCAGGGTCTGGTAGAGGGGGGGGGGGAGGTTACATGTTTATTAGGGTCTGGAAGGGGGGGGGGGAAAGGTTTACATGTTTATTATCTTCTGCAGGGTGCTGGAGAGGGGGGGGGGGAGGTTTACATGTTTATTAGGGTCTGGAGAGGGGGGGGGGAAAGGTTTACATGTTTATTATCTTCTGCAGGGTCTGGTAAGGGGGGGGAAAGGTTAAACATGTTTATTATCTTCTGCAGGGTCTGGAGAGGGGGGGGGGGAGGTTTACATGTTTATTAGGTCTGGAGAGGGGGGGGGAAAGGTTTACATGTTTATTATCTTCTGCAGGGTCTGGAGAGGGGGGGGGGGAGGTTTACATGTTTATTAGGGTCTGGAGAGGGGGGGGGGAAAGGTTTACATGTTTATTATCTTCTGCAGGGTCTGGAGAGGGGGGGGGGAAAGGTTTACATGTTTATTATCTTCTGCAGGGTCTGGAGAGGGGGGGGGAAAGGTTTACATGTTTATTATCTTCTGCAGGGTCTGGAGAGGGGGGGGGGGGGGGGGGGGTTAATAGGGAAAGGTTTTTATTTAGCTTCCATAACTACTTCTAAAGCACTTACCAGGGTTCCTACACACACTACCAATACATTTTCAACATTAATTTTTCAATTAACATAAGTAACCTGATTTTGGGTCTGAAGAGGGTCAAAGAAGAGAGGGTGTTAAGATTGTGTATAATGAATTAATTAATTTTAAGATTCATTTTGGGCAGAGACAGAGATGAAATGGGTCAGAGAGGGGACTGAGCCTCTATTGGGGGGGAGGAGGGGGGGGGCTCTAACCACTACACTATGAGCCTTGTGTATTGAATTTTTTTAACGTTGAAAATTAAATGTTTTAATATTTAAAATAATATAATAATTTTTTGGGGAAATTCAAAGGCAAATTCATGTTGTTTACCTGGTTCTTCTTGATCAGCAGTTGAACTGTCTGCAGATTGTTCCCGTGATCTGTCGATGTAGCCAAAGGCATCCTCTCTTCAACCCAGAGCTACACACACACACACACACCACACACACACACACACACACCACACACACACACAACGATAACAAACAATATTATAATATAATAAATAATGAATTCTATTACTAAAAATAATAAATACACACAATTCTAAACAAAATCCCTTAACTGCAATATACATGTATTTTGTCTGTACACTTGCTTCATCCTTTTCTTGGGAATTTTATTTTTGGAATAAATACATTTCTAATTCCGAAAGTTAAAAAAAAATAAAAAATGAACTCCCTGTCTCAGTGTGGTTTGTGTGGTTGCCCCTTTACTTGTATAATGACAATAATAAGTAATTGTCTGTGGGTGCCATTGTATTCACGATTTCGTCCTCCACGTCCCTGTTGAACTGGTGTACTCGTGTATGTCCACTTTTTTTTTTAACTTATTTCGGAATAAACACATTTCAAATAATAAAAAAAAAATATCTGAATTTGTATTTTTTTATTTTAATATAAAAAAAGTTATTTAATTTATAAAAAAAATAAATAAAAAAAAAATAAATTTTTTTCATAAATTAGAATAAGTTTTCTTTTTTTCTGCACTCACCTTAGCTTGCTGCTCGCTGTCTTTGTTTCTTTGTGTATAACATAAAATAACAAACTAATTCCACTTACTATTTCGTCCTCCACGTCCCTGTTGAACTGGTGAATCTCCCTGGAGGCCATCAGGTTGTCTCTTCTCTTCTTGAGCGGCGCCTGGAGCCCCTGAAGCTTCTGCTCCACACCGACCCTCTGCCCGTCTGTCTCCTCTGGGCCGTCCCCCTCCTGCCCGAGGGCCCGGGCCTGGGTCTGCAGCTCCTCCACCTCCCTCTGACGCACATCCACCTGGGACTCAAGCATCTAGACAGAGGGGGGGAGGGGGAAGAGGGAGATTTAATAATCTAATACAATCTATCTATCTATCTATCTATCTATCTATCTATCTATCTATCTATCTATCTATCTATCTATCTATCTATCTATCTATCTATCTGTCCATTCACTTTGGCACGACGTTGTTGGTGTAGAGCGTGTCAGGGAGGGACCATAGGGGAGGGACCAAAGAGAACAAGTGGAGCGGTTGAGGTATTTGGATTCGAATCTCTATCCCAACTGCCATTTTCTCCCCAAATCCTCCACCCCAGCTTTAAGATGTCTTCTATTGTATTTTTTATTCACTTAAAATCTTAAAATTTTATTTAAATTCAAATTTGATTTAATTTTTCTCCATGTAAATATATATTAATTAGTTCTTATAAAGGCCGTTAAAGTCTGAATTCTCCTCACCTGCTGTTTCTTGAGCATGATATTAACGGAGGTCAGGTCTTTGCCGTAGTCGTCAGAGTGCAGCTGTCCGTCTAACCCGGCCAGCCACTTGTCCAGGTCGGCACAGCTCTGGGTGAACAGCTCGGCGCGGTTAGCATCGAACAGACACTTAGCTTTAGCCTGCGTGGTGGACTCCAGCTCCTCCCACATGGCCTTCAGCGAGGCGAGTTTCTCCCGCACCATGCCCTCTGTCTCTGGCTTCTCCGACATCAACGTCTGCCCGTCCTGGAAGAGCAGGGAGAGGAGAGAATAGCCGTATTAGACCACCAATCATCACAACAAAGCCCAACACCAAGGCCTCCTTTACTATCATACAAGCAGCTTTTAGTTTTTATGCACCAACAATCTGGAACAAACTCCCAGAGAACTTGAGGTCTGCTGCAACTCTCAGTTCTTTTAAATCGAGTCTGAAGACTTTTCTGTTTCCATTTTAACCTGCAATTTTCATTTTATTTGCTTCTTTTATTTGCTTTTAAATGTTTTTAAATCGAGTTTTTTTTTTTTTTTTGCTTCTTTTATTCGCTTTTAAATGTTTTATAATGTGTTTTATGTATTTTAATCTTGCCCTGTAAAGCACTTTGAGTGGCCTTGTGTCTGAATTGTGCTATATAAATAAACTTGCCTTGCCTTGCCTTACATAGGAAGACATTTAATTTTTTTCTGAAGTAAATAACCAAGAAAATTAAAAAAAATAAAGGTACATGTTTTTTTTTTTTACTTGGTAAGGTCTTTGCACACCGGACATGTCGGGAGTAAACAGCACGAAAATGTGAATCATTTGGAAATGTGAATTTTGACGCGTCTGTTTATCGGAAGATAGAAAAATCAAACTGACAGCGTCTGACCATCCTGGAAGAGCAGGGACAGGAGAAATAGTAGAAATATTAGATCGACAATGTTAAGATGTTAGACCGCCATTCATCACTATTTAAAAATGTGCAGAAATGATGGAAAAAAGACTGTTTCTTCATTTTTATATCGTCAACAAAAAAAATTACTTTCAACCCAAAATTTTGCAAAAAATAACCACATTTTAATTTTTAATTTTTTTAATAGTTATTATTAACAGGCGAAATAATCGCACCAAAACAAATTCTCCATTGTGCAAAGGTCTTACATTTTTCAAAAATCTGGTTTAAACTTTGAGGTAGAAAGTTAAGTATGATATGTTGTAAAACACTATATTTAGTGAGTGTGTCTGTGTGTGTCTGTGTGTGTGTGTGTGTATGTGTCTCCCTCTGTGTGTGTGTGTGTGTGTCTCCCTCTGTGTGTGTCTCACCTTGTCAATCTTGTCCAGCCACTCCTTGTTGCTTTGCAGTTCTGCCATAAAGGCCTGGTGCTTCAGCCACTTGCTGTGAAGGTTCCTGGCCTCATCGTAGGACATATCCTGAGCTGTGAGCATCTTCTCACTTATCCAGAGGGAGAGCTAGAGAGAGAGAGAGAGAGAGAGGGAGGGAGAGAGGGAGGGAGGGAGGGAGGGAGGGGGGAGGGAGAGAGAGAGAGGAGGGAGGGAGGGGGGGAGGGAGGGAGGGAGGGAGAGGAGGGAGAGGAGGGAGGGGAGAGAGGGAGAGGGGGGAGAGAGAGAGGGAGAGGGAGAGGGGCAGGGAGAGAGAGGGAGGAGAGAGGGGGCAGGGAGGGAGAGGGAGAGGGAGAGGGAGGGAGAGAGGGAGAGAGGGGAGGGAGAGAGGGGGAGAGGGGGAGGGAGGGAGGAGGGAGGGAGGAGAGAGGGAGGGAGGAGAGAGGGAGGGAGGGAGAGAGGGAGAGAGGGAGGGAGGGAGGAGAGAGGGAGGGAGGGAGAGAGAGGGAGGGGGAGAGAGGGAGGGAGGGAGGGAGAGAGGGGGGAGAGAGGGAGGGAGAGAGGGAGAGGGAGGGAGAGAGGGAGAGGGAGAGAGGGAGG
>CM047514.1:1530807-1535807 GCA_026122265.1 Ammodytes dubius | reverse complement strand
CGGGTCCCTGATGATCTGAGGGTCGCACGGCTTGTATCCTGCACGGGGGGGGGGGGGGGGGGGGAAGTCAAAATCAAGGTTATTTCTATGGCACATTTAAGAGTAACATTTGATTTGATTTGATTTGATTCAATTTATTTCAGACATATCACAAAAAAGAAAAATTAAAAGCATGAAAATACAATAAAAAAAAAATATGTTCAAATGATTTCACAAAAGAAATAAAAATAAACAAAAAAATAAACAAATAACATATTGAATTGATATGCCTGAAAAGGAGCAGGAAGAAGTATAAACTTATTTGATCCTACCCTTTTTTTTTTTTTTTTTTTTTTTTTTTTTTAAACATCAGTTGACCAAAGTGCTGTACAAAATTCAAAACCAAACGCCAAATAAAAAAGGTTAAAAAACAGAAAACTAAATGTCAAAACTAAAGTGAAATAAAGTTTTTGTGCCACCCTGTCTCTAAATATCTGAGGGTCGCACGGATTGTAGCCAGCAGAGGAGGGAGAGGAGGGGTTAATATGGGAGAGATTATTTATTAAAAAAATTCAAAAAAAGCTCAACTAAATCTATTTTGTGTGACGGTTTTTTTCAGCTTACTTACTTGAAACTCGTCAAAATCGGATCAAAAAACCTAAAAGAAAGTTTTTTTTTCAAAAATGGTCTCAAAAAAACGCCAAACTAATTGGAAAACCAAAGTAAAAAAAAGTTAGTTAAGCCACGATGAAAAATTAGCCGACCCAACGGAGCACAAATCAATACAATGCAATTTTTTTTTAAATGTTTTTTTAAAAAGGTGCTCTGAGGAACTTTCAGCTTTTGTTAATTCTAGCGCCCCCCTTTGGAGAAAAGCGGGTAGTGTTTTTTACTACGCCAGCTGTTGTTCCTGCGTGAGCGTATACCCATGACAAACCCCTCTCCCTCTCCTTCCCTTGCAAAAAAAATGTATGTAATTTATGATCAGAGGAAAAATTAGACTGTTTCAGAAATATTTAAAAGTTTTTCATAGCACCTTTAAATAAAAAGTTTAATGAATGCAAATCAAAAAACGTCAGACTGTGTCTCTCACCCTCCATATCGTCAGCGAACTTCTGGGCGTTGTTGCTGACAGTGCGCACGCGGGTCGCTCTGGCTGGAGATGTCTGCTTCCACCAGCGCGTGTTTCTGGAGCAGGTCTTCCACGCCAAGCAGATGTTTACCGTAATCCTGGGAGAGCAGGAGCATCTGGGGGGGGGGGGGGAGAGAGAGAGAGAGAGAGAGAGAGAGACAGACAGACAGACAGACACGCAGACACACACACACACACACACACACAAGGGAAAGGGCATTGGTTAATACAGACAGTCAAAATTCATCTAAGTTATCAATGACGCAACTGAATTCTCCATAATTTTTAATAAAAGAAAAAGAAAAAGAAAAAAAAAAAGAAAATTAATATAATTAATTTGAAATACAATTTTCGGAAGTTATCTTGTGTCCAATTTATAAATAAAAAATGTAATTTGCATTGCTTTTATTTGTAAAACTTCTTTATCTTAAAAACAATAAAAAAACAGATGAATCCACCATTATAATGTATACTACAAAAAAATGACAAGAAAGCAACAAAAAAACAGACAAATAAAAAAAATTAACAAAAAAAAACTGTCACAAAACAACAAAAAATCTACCAGAAAATTACAAAAAATGTCAAGATTTTTATTTAATTTTTTAAATAAGAAAATAAAAGGCCAAAACACCACAGAAAATGTTTAAAAAATACATCTTTCTCCTACCTTCATCTCATCCATCCAGTCCATGATGTAGAGCATCTCCTGGAACACCCTCTGTAGCCCCAGGTTCATCTCCAGCCGGAGTCTTCTGGCCTTCAGCAGCTCCAGGAGATATTCCCACAGGCGGATAACGTTGTCCTTACGCGCCGTGATGCGTTTGATGTCGTGGTAATTCTCAGCTTCCAACTCCCGAGCCACAGACACCACAGCCTGAAATATAGCAAGAGAAAAGGACATAGAATTTATCTTGATTATTTGAGGGTTTAAAGAGATTTGCAGGTTAAAAATCGAAATTCAACCTCATTTATTATAACCTTTTCTTGACACTCCTATTCAAAAAGTATATGTACGATTTGATATGTTTTACAAAACACACACTATATGCATGCTTCGCTGGGGTCTTAATCTATTAAATATTGAAGATTATATATAAGTGTTTTTGCAGAGTTGAGGCAGTTCCTTTGCACTTTGTTTCTGGCAATTTTACAGCTTTATTCTCTGAGGTTTATCCTAACATATGGGGGGTAATATGACCAGAAAATCACTTTGTAAAATGGTTGTTAACAAAAATAAGTATATAGTATATTCCCGTACATTGACTCTCTCCTCATAGGCGGTGATGTCTGTCTCGATGGCTTCATGTTTCTTAGTCGCTGCTTCCACTGCCTGCAGGTCGTATCCAAAGTTATCCTGGAACACACAGGGATACAGTGAGAAGGATACAATGAGTTATACAGATATACATTTAGACCAAGGGTTACTACTAAGACCTAGCCAAAGGTAACATGACATACATTTAGACCAAGGGTTACTCAGCTCTAACCATAGTTATACTGAAGAAAAAAATATATCATAATAACATTTATACAAAACAATAAAATAAATTGGTCAAGAAAGAGAGAAAAAATTTAAATTAATAAAAATAAAAATTATACATTTATACAAACGATTATTCCATATGAATATGACTGATGTACCGATTTACTAAATTTAAAAAAAATAGTAGGCAAAAAAAAATTAACATGAATGGCTGATGGTGTGTATTATATTTCTTCTTTACCTGTAAAAATCTAGTGTGCATCATTTTAATTTCATAACTTTAATTGTAACTTGGTAATATATTAAGGATAGATATATTAGATAGATAGATAGATAGATAGATAGATAGATAGATAGATAGATAGATAGATAGATAGATAGATAGATAGATAGATAGATAGATAGATAGATAGATAGATAGATAGATAGATAGATAGATAGATAGATAGATAGACAGACAGACAGACAGACAGACAATACAGATATTTACCTGTGAGACTAGCCTCTGGTTTTCACTCAGCCATGTCTCTCTCATAGCAGCCTTCCTGTCAAACCGTCGGGCCAGCTGTTCAAGTTTCTCCTGACGAATCAGCTCCGTGCGAAGGGCTAACTCTCGCTCATGCTCTGCTTTCTCTAACCGCTCCCAACACTAAGAGAGAGAGAGAGGGAGGGAGAGAGGGGGGAGAGAGAGAGAGAGAGAGGGGGAGAGGGAGGGAGGGAGGGAGGGGGAGGGAGGGAGGGAGGGAGGGAGGGGAGAGAGGGAGGGAGGGAGAGAGAGAGGGAGGGAGAGAGAGAGAGGGAGGGAGAGAGACAGACAGAGAGAGACAGAGAGACACACACACACACATTTTCATTTAAAAAAAAGCATTTAAAAAACATCTGATTTTGGCACAAATCACACCCTCCATTTCTCCATAGATCTTTGACAGCGTTGACAGAGATTCATATCTACGTTAAAGTTAAACATAGTAATAAAAATGATTCTTAATGTTTGGAATAAGGAGATAGCCCCCTGCTTTGATATGTGGCTCATGGAGTTCTCTAGTACTTTATATATGGAGAAAATCAGTTATGAGATTTAAACAATGTCCTTAGAAACCATGTGTGTGTGTGTGTGTGTGCGTGCCTGTCGTGTGTGTGTGTGTGTCTCTGTCTGTCTGTCTGCCTGTGTGTGTGTGTGTGTGTGTGTGTGTGTGTGTGTGTGTGTGTGTGTGTGTGTGTGTGTGTGTGTGTGCGTGTGTTCACCTTGTTGATGTCAGAGATGAGCTTGCCCTCTCGTGGAGTGAAGACTTTCTGGTTGTTGGCTCTCATCTTACTCTGGATGGTGAAGAGGAGGACTTCAAGGTTACCCTTCTCTGTGAACCTACAGACAGAGAGAGAGGGGGAGAGGGGGGAGAGAGAGAGAGAGAGAGACAGAGAGACAGACAGACAGACAGAGAGGGGGAGAGAGAGAGACAGAGAGACAGACAGACAGACAGAGAGGGGGAGAGAGAGAGACAGAGAGACAGACAGACAGACAGAGAGGGGGAGAGAGAGAGACAGAGAGACAGAACAGACAGAAGAGGGGGAGAGAGAGAGAGACAGAGAGACAGACAGACAGACAGAGAGGGAGATGAGAGAGAGAGAGAGAGAGAGAGAGAGACACACAACAAACACGTCATTAACTGTTGTGAACTTCTAGGTTACCTTATGAAAAAAAAATTATAAAATAAAATAATATATCAAAATCTATAATCCTTGCATCCTAATAATGCCAATAATCAGTGTGTTACTGTGTGTGTGTGTTCATGACTACATTCGTGTACATGTGAGATAGATAGATAGATAGATAGATAGATAGATAGATAGATAGATAGATAGATAGATAGATAGATGGATAGATGGATAGATAGATAGATAGATAGATAGATAGATAGATAGATAGATAGATAGATAGATAGATAGATAGATAGATAGATAGATAGATAGATAGATAGATAGATAGATAGATAGATAGATAGATAGATAGATGGATAGATGGATAGATAGATAGATAGACCCACTTACTTTGGAGGCTTCTCGACCGTGCGGTACGTGTTGAAAGCCTGTAGCTGCTGTTGCACTCCCACCAGTGAGTTGGCAAACTTTCTGTTGTTTAGTATGATGATGGTCTGCTCAATCCACTCAAGCAAGTCTGAGGCCAAAGACTCATACTTCTCTACCATCTTCTCTGTCTCGATAGCGTGGTCCAAAACCTAGAGGGAGGGAGGGAGGGATGGGAGAGGGAGAGGGAGGGAGGGAAGGAGAGAGGGAGAGAGGGAGAGGGAGGTAGAGGGAGGTAGAGAGGGAGGGAGGGAGGGAGGGAGGGAGGGGGAGGGAGGGAGAGAAGGAGGGAGAGGGAGAGGGAGGGAGGGAGGGAGAGAGGGA
>CM047514.1:1523307-1525807 GCA_026122265.1 Ammodytes dubius | reverse complement strand
AGTAAGAAACTGTTTCCAAAATGTCCTCACTTTCTGCACAAATACCTTGAACTACTGAACTATAAAAATTGTTCAAGAATCAAATCAAATCAGTTTTATTTGTATAGCCCAAAATCACAAATACATTTGCCTCAGTGGGCTTTACATTCCATACAATATGATACAATATGAAACCCTGCCCTTACACCCTTAGCTCGGCTGAGAAAAAACTCCCAGTAAAAACCCTTTACCGGGAATAAAAAAATTGAAGAAATCTCAGGGAGAGTCAACAAAGTAAGGGATCCCTCTCCCAGGACGGACATGCTGCAATAGATGTATTAAGTAAACTACCACTCCTGCTTTAGCTGTCCTTACGTCCAAACAAGCCTCCACTCTCTTTATAAACAACCTCATTTTACCAAAAAGTCAATGCATATATCATATCTCACACACACACACACACACACACACACACACACACACACACATTTTTTAGTACTTTATTTGCGCCCACAATTAATAATAATATACATAAGGACACAAATGTCATAGATGCAAAGTTTTCTCCGACACAACTCTGAAACGTGGCCAATGCCAGTCAAACAGCTGATATTATGGGTACACACAACACCTTCTCCTCCAAATATGGCGACTGCCAATGATGGAGGACACTGAGCAGTATTTGGCAAGCTGTTTTGCGCTTGTTTTTGTAAGGCCGACAATCCTAAGACCACTAGTGACAAGCCTATGCACATGGCCTAGACTGCCAAAAATGAACACAAGTAAATGACAGTTGTAACCCATGGAGTTAATTGTCTGTACTAGAGGGTAATATTTCACCAGCTTAGTTAAATAAGCCTCCTCTAAACTTGAGTCAAAGGTGCAGGCTACCTCCAGGATGTGCACTTTTCTACGGTGCTCATCTATTATCAAAATGTCAGGCCTGGTGGCACTTAGATCAGTAAACACAGACATTTCAGCTTCACACAAAGAGAACATATGAGGTCTAACAAAGCAATTGACATGGGTGGAGGATGTTGGTGAAAGTATAGGTGGTAAGCTTTGTACAATCAAGTTCACAATCCTGTCATGCCTGGCTATATAAAGGCTTTTATAAAAGTAGCAGCCATTTAATATATGTGACATTGTCTCAATGAACTGTTCTTGTCCATGATGAATACATAATGATGTGTGGGTGTGTGGGTACAACACACACACACACACACACACCACCTAGTTCCAAGCTCTGAGCATATACACTAAGAGTAAACACGCTTTCCCAAAACGCTTTCCAAAAAATATCTCCCCTCTCTGAAAAATATCTGCATTTCTCCCAAAAAGATTCCTCAACGACCAATCTGTCTTCAATCTTCAAGTCTCTAAAACGTCCCGACAAAGATGGAACAAGAGCGCGCACACACACACACACACACACACAAACGAACACACACACACACACACACACACACACACACACACACATATAGCACAGACAACCAAACGAACACACACACACACACATCTCACCTTCATTGATATACATCCATCAGTCTTTCAGTCAGACAGAAGCGAAAGTCACAACCGACTGAGCTATGTCAACGCAGTCAATGCATATATGACACACACACACACACACACAAACACACACACACACACACACACACACACACACACACACACACACACACACACACACACACACCCCCCCATCTGCACCCGGCTCCATTTCACTCCACTGCTGGATTTAAACCGACTAAACGGAGTTTCTTTAATCTCAGATTATCAAAAGCTTAAAATCCTTTTCACCCATTTTCTCCAACAACTGTTCACTGGCCCTATGACATCACTATGACATCACCGTTTACACACATTGGAAGTAAGGCACGTTTACAAGGTTTTATTTTTTTCTCTTCTTTTTAGGTTAGAGCGATTTTTGCAATGGAATGGAAGCCAACATGGAAGCCATCATCGCATGCTAAACTAAAGTAAAAATGTCCAAATAATATGTTCAATTTCAAGTAATTTTAAAGGTGCAGTGTGTAATATGACATCATCAAGAAAGTTCTACAAAGTTCTAGAATGCAACGCTCCCTGGGTAACCCCAACCCTTTAGAATAATAACAGAAGCTACAGTGGCCTTCAAGGACAAGAACAACTCTAAATTTTAAACAATGCACCTGATGACATTCCAACTATGACACTTTCAAGATGGCGGCACTAGGCCATGGTCCAAGATATGCAGAAATATGGACATATATGAGACCCTTTCTAAGGGAAAAAAAAATTATATAAAAAAAAATGTTCAGCTATTATACACTAAATTAAATGTACTTATGGATATTATAATTACTTTCTACAAAATCTGCTAGGAAATAAAACCCAAAATTCTACACATTGCAGGTTTAATTGCACATTTGCAGCATTCTCTTACTTGGAAGACACACACACACACCCCCCCCCTATACCCCCCCCCCCCCCCCCCCCCTCACACACATCCCCCTCCCCCTCACCCCCCCCACAG
>CM047514.1:1505807-1508307 GCA_026122265.1 Ammodytes dubius | reverse complement strand
TTCCCTTTATTAATATCTGAAGTTTAATCTAGACTTTCATTATTTTTATTACAACAGTTATCCTTAAAACTTTTTATGTTGTTATTTGTCAAGCCATATTTCATTTTTTGTATTTTTTTGTATTTTTGTAATTGCCTATCTTAGGTACTTTTAATGTTATATTTCAAATGTAAAAATATATTAACAAGGTATACAATAGCAGGGGGCGCCCTTAGCTCAGTTGGTAGGGCGCCCCCCCCCCCCCATGGGCCTCGGCCAGCAGCGGACCCGGGTTGGATTCCAGCCCGCGGTCGTTCTCTGCATGTCACTCCCCTCTCTGCCCCATTTCAACTCTGTCTCTACACTATCAATAAAGCATAACAATGTCAAAAAAATATATAAAAGAAAACAAAAAAAACAAGGTATGCAATAGCCAAACGTTGAAAGAACAGTGGTGGTAGGTAGGCACTATATGTAAGGTCACAGTAACCTTTGACCTCCATAATCTACTCAGTTCATCTTTGAGTCAGAGTGAACATTAGTGCAACGCTTGCTTATATATCCGTCTCATCGCTGGTTGTTTTCACTGGGAGGCTCAGTCCATGTGGTGTAACTTCTGCTGCAGTGGATTGTGGGTCAGAACCTCCATAAAGCTGCTGGTTTCAACACTAAAAAAAAAAATCACCACCGGATGTAGTAGGACATCTGGGTATTTTTCAGCATGCTGCATCTGACATCATGTATTGGGACAAACTAGCCCTGCGTTCCGAATCGCATACTTTCTACTATATAGTATGTAGAAAAAAGATTTAGGATGTCCCGATTCTTGTGGCCAGATTTAGGATGGTTAGAAGTACCCGGATGTCCTACTTCATGCGGCCAAGATTGTTGGTGTTGAAAACTGCATCCTATTTGGGCGATTCTGACCCACAAGCCAGTGCGCACGTGAAGTGACGTAACATCGACGAAGCCTCCATATGAAAACAAACAGGGATGAGACGGATATAAAAGCAAGAGGCAACATCAAGGCGCAATGTTATGATGAAATAAGAGAGTAAAAGTATGTCCCAATAGTATGCCTACTGCATCCTAACTAGATTCTTTTTATCGTCAGATGTAGTATGTAGAATAGAAAAAAGAAAGAGGAGGAGATTCGGAACGCAGGGTAAATCTGTTTCCACCAAACTAAATAGCAGAGGAGGGATGGGGACTGGAACACACACACACACACACACACACACAGGGACTGGAACACACACACACACACAGGGACTGGAACACACACACACACACAGGGACTGGAACACACACACACACACACAGGGACTGGAACACACACACACACACAGGGACTGGAACACACACACACAGGGACTGGAACACACACACACACACAGGGACTGGAACACACACACACACACACACAGGGACAGATTCAAAGAAACACCACATGGTGCAGACAGACAGACAGCCGGAAACCAGCAGATCATTTTGAACCAATCAGAGGCCAATACTGAGGCTGTCATTCATACACCACACAGTCTCTCACGCACACACACAGTCTCTCCGCATCTCTCTCTCTCTCTCTCTCTCTCTCTCTCTCTCTCTCTCTCTCTCTCTCTCTCTCTCTCTCTCTCTCTCTCTCTCTCTCTCTTCTCTCTCTCTCTCTCTCTCTCTCTCTCTCTCTCTCTCTCTCTCTCTCTCTCTCTCTCTCTCTCTCTCTCTCTCTCTCTCTCTCTCTCTCTCTCTCTCTCTCTCTCTCTCTCTCTCTCTCTCTCTCTCTCTCTCTCTCTCTCTCTCTCTCTCTCTCTCTCTCTCTCCTCTCTCTCTCTCTCTTCTCTCTTCTCTCTCTCTTCTCACAGTAACACAGTGTTTCTCCATTGAAGGAGAAAATGAGGCAGATTTGGGGAAACAGAGGACTATTGAGAGGAGCTGATACACTGACAGACAGACAGACAGACAGACAGACAGACAGACAGACAGACAGACATATATATTTAAAAAATAAAAGAAAAAAAAAACATTTCTGACCGTAGCAGCGAGATTTTGTAATATGTCATTGATTTGGTTATAAAAACACCAGTTTTGAGAGAGGTTTAAGTTATAGTGTGTGTGTGTGTGTGTGTGTGTGTGTGTGTGTGTGTGTGTGTGTGTGTGTGTGTGTGTGTGTGTGTGTGTGTGTGTGTGTGTGTGTGTGTGTGTGTGTGTGTGTGTGTGTGTGTGTGTGTGTGTGTGTGTGTGTGTGTGTGTGTGTGTGTGTGTGTGTGTGTGTGTGTGTGTGTGTGTGCTAACCGTTCCCTTCAAACCCTGACAGCTGTATAAAGACTCCATGCCTCCCTCTTTCCTCTCTCATGCTGCTTTTTAGGAACTTGTCAACAAACACAAAATAAAGAAACTGTCTCCCTTTCATCATCGCCAAGCATCCCTGCGTTCCAATCCCCATACTTCCATACTACTTAGTATGCCAGAAAAAGATGTAGGATGTCCCAATACATGCACGTCAATTATAGTATGCTGAAAA
>CM047514.1:1490807-1493307 GCA_026122265.1 Ammodytes dubius | reverse complement strand
AGTGATTTCAACAATACACTTCAAGAGTTCCAGTGGAGTTGAATTGTCTTCAAGCTTGGGAAGAAAAGCCAGAGTTGAGAAGAATTGGGTAGCTGCAAAAAAAACACAAATTTCTAGTTGAAAAAAATAGATTTTAAAATGTCTTAGAAAGTCATTTAAATAAGCAGGAATAATCCCAGATCCAAGTATGGTCCCAATAGTCCAAAAAAATACTTCCAGTTCAAATTCCAAGATCACTGTAGCACAGGGCAAGCCACAGAAGAGATGAAAATGTGTGTATTTCAGCAGTGTGGGAGTTGGATTCGCTTACTCAGCACACACACACACACACTCTCACACACACACGCGGTTGCGACAAGGACTCGAGCATCATGCCTGTGTGTATTTCTCCCCATCTGTCACTGTCCTTTCCTTCTGTCCATATTTGAGGCAATCCGAAAAAAATCCTACGTTAAAATACACACACTCGAACGCAACCCTTGTAAAACCCTTGTAAAAAAAAGACCTAAGAAAAGGCTACACACAATAGCAGAGAAAGTGTGCAGAGAGAGAGAGAGAGAGCGACTGAGCGAGTGTGTGTGTGTGGCTTTCTGCAGACACACTGACAACACCTTTGAGACACACAGAGAGATAGAGAGAGAGAGAGAGAGAGAGAGAGAGAGAGAGAGAGAGAGAGAGAGAGAGAGAGAGAGAGAGAGAGTGAGAGGGAGGAGAGAGAGAGGGACAGAGGAAGAGAGAGAGAGAGGGGAAAGGGGGAAGGGCAGCTACTCATCCCACAAGCCAATGAAATCGCTCGGTTTCAGAGGTGATGTCATAGGTTAATTTGCATAAGGGGCGGAGTGCGAAGGAAGGCAAATAGACAGAGAGATAGTGTGTGTGTGAGTGTGTGTGTGAAGTATAAAGTGTGTGTTGTGTGTGTGTGTGTGTGTGTGTGTGTGTGTGTGTGTGTGTGTGTGTGTGTGTGTGTGTGTGTGTGTGTGTGTGTGTGTGTGTGTGTGTGTGTGTGTGTGTGTGTGGGGAGTATAAAGTGTGTGTGTGAGTGATGTGCGTGTGTGTGTGTGTCTGTGTGTGTGTGTGTGTGCGTGCTTCTATTCATGCTGATTTAAGCAAACTCTATAATCTGTTATGTATACTTAAGTAGTTGGAGTTTTATTTTGGAGCCTTTAAATGGTTTAGCACACAAGGCCCTATGTAGAATACAACACACTCACACACGCTTCATATAATGGAATAGGTATGTATGAATTGTGTGTTTCAACTATAGCTTGTAACTCGGTAAAATAACACACACACTAATACACACACACACACACACACAGGTCGGAGCCACACACACACACACACACACACACACACACACACACACACACACACACACACACACACACACACTCCCTCTTCCTGCTTTTACAAAAGACCAGATGTTGGAATGCTTGGAATGTTGGCGTTTTTCAAATATGTAATAAAAGCAACAAAAACAAAATTAAAATGAACGAAATTAAATCTGCCAAAATCAACATTAACAAAAGGTAATATTAATGTCATGAGCTAAGGTCTTGACAATGTACATTTAGATTTTATTTTAACAGGGTGGGGGGACAGGGGGGGGGGACACCAGTTTGTAAACGCTGCCATACTGAGAAATACAGAGAGAGTTTTGTGGAGCTGATAAAAGGCTTAATCAACTTTGTGTCAACTAGTTTTTGGCGATGCCTTCTTGAATGTAACTTGAGATTCATGTTTTATGGGAAAAGTTACGCACTGTAGCTTTAAATAATACAGTTTCGAATGAGATTTTGACACACACACACAGGGACACACACAGACACACATGCACAAAAACACACAAAGACACACACACACACAGACACAGAGGGAGACACACACAGACACACACACACACAGAGGGAGAGAGAGACACACACACACAGACACACACAAAGACACACACGCACAAAAACACACAAAGACACACACACACACACACACACAAAACATACACTGAGACACACGCACACACACACAGACACAGAGGGAGACACACACCACACACAGACACACACACCAGGAATGTCATTGTGTGGTCAGGAGGGTGAGGCAGAGAGTCGGTGTGAAATTCACCAAGAAAACGTCACAAGTTTGAGTGAGTCCCTGAAGGCAGCATCAGAGGTCACTGGAGATATGACTTCACTTAGTAGGTAGTGTGTGTGTGTGTGTGTGTGTGTGTGTGTGTGTGTGTGTGTGTGTGTGTGTGTGTGTGTGTGTGTGTGTGTGTGTGTGTGTGTGTGAGTGAGAGAGAGAGTGTGTGTTCCTCTCTTTGTGTGTGTGTCTCTGCCTGTGTGTGGGTTTGTGTTCCTCTCTGTGTGTGTGTCTCTGCCTGTGTGTGGGTTTGTGTCCCTTCCTCTGTGTGCGTGCGTGCGTGTTTGTGTCCCTTTCTGTGTGTGTGTGTGTGTGTCTTTGTGTGTGTGTGTGTGTGTGTGTGAGGAATATGTAACTAGGA